>JANFCV010000172.1:600000-1022189 GCA_024500475.1 Phthorimaea operculella
GTTGTGTAGACCATCGTACCGAATAATTTTCATTATGGGGCCAAGTTATGAAAACCCCTCGTTTAGAAGTAATTAGCAACTTAAGTTTGTTAAATTTAATTGAGTCCCACATTATGAAAGAAGCTTTATTGATCATCATGACCTTTATTTATGTCATGTTGCCGTCTTGGAAAATCTTTTGAAATTACCGCCACAACTGTTGCCAAGGCAACGGTTTTGGCGGTAATTTAGTTGCCAAGGTAACAGTTGTGGCGTAGACCAAGGTCAAATGTCATGCTCGTCAAAAACTGACACAACTGACACTACAGACTCTACTTGGTTCTCTGATTGGCCCTTTGTCTTTGCGTCTCTATGGATGCTCTAAGTCAAAATAAGTTTTTAGTTTGAGGCGGCAATAAAATAAAATAACACCAAAGAAAGAGATCTTTTGTCTTAAGTTTTTGTTTAAATTTAAAACATAGACAACTATGTTCCAAACTTTTTCGAAGATTCAAATCCAACAAGTTAAAAATGCAAGGTTGCAATCTTGGATAAGGGGTAATACATAATGGTTAGATATAGTAAATGTAGGCATTTAGTTTGTATGGAAATTTTAACTTTTTATTTGTTAAGAATTCAAACTTGGTGCCATAATGGAAATTGTTCAGTACAATGGTCTACACAACGTCTCCAATTTAATGTATTTCCTTTGGAACACCTTGTATGTTTTATACGACATGAAACATGTCATTTCATTTGGGAATCTAAACCATAAGAATAAATAATAACACTACCGTGTCTAAGCTCAAATGGTAAGTTTAATTTAAACCTAACCTACAAAAATTACTTATTTATTAGAAATTACTAGCCGCAATAGAGGGGTCTTTCAGAATTATATAGATATACCTAGCTTACTTCTGAATCACCGTACCTGATACCTACCTACTACCACAAAAACAAAATATGTGTAATATTTTAATTTCACACTACTTAAAGATAAAAATGAGTACTTAGGACAATATTAGGTAGATATGCATTTATAGCTACAGAAAAGCATGTCTAAGCACTGCCTGAACAATGGGTAGGTATAACCATACTTATTACGTTTACATACAGACTAGACGGACTATACACAACAAAAAAACTTCCTTGTCAAAGAAAACGTTCCAAATTAGTGTTCAAATTATAGTCTAAGGCTCGTCTGGGACAAAGCTGGGGTATTTGTCATCGCGGGCAAAGTCTGGTATAGCTAGACGTCATGATCATGATGACATAATGAAATGAGTCTGCGTCTCTTGCGCGCGCGCATGTTAAGGTCGCAGCAGTGACTTGTAGACTTCGATTAGATGCACATTTATGTATAGCATAGTTTGTATATGTATGAGTTGTACTACTTGTACATTCATTGTCTATTATATATGATATTATAATAAAAAATTAAGTCTACGAATAATCTTTTATGTCAATCAAACCAAAATTAACGGCAAACATACATATTCCATCGCGAATTTTTAAATTATTGACATGAAATATCTGACTCGACTTATGAATATGACTAGGGAATATGACATAGCTTACAGTACGAAGACCTTTCCATAATATTTTCCGCTCAAGTTATTACATTACAAAACATTTCATTTCAAAAAACTGGCCAAGAGCTTGTCAGACACGCCCACGAGCCCACGAATAGGGTTTCGTAGTCAACGTTTCAGGTTATATCAGGTTTTCAGCGTTACAAAGTTAGTTTTGTTGTTGGTTTGCTTAAAAAATAAGTGATTCGTCAGCATAGGAACTACGTATTTACGATCTACCTAAGTACATCAATGATGATAATCTCTTTTAAGTTCATTTATTCATCTAATATTTTTTAACAGGACCCCGCTTAGTAGATTCAATGAAATAAGTGTACTTATTTTGTAGACAATAGTATTTTCATTAACAGAAACTAATCTAAAATATAAATACCTACATAGCCGTGAAGTAGGTGTAATAAAAATGTGTACTTAATAGAACTACCACGACATTCCTAAACAGCATCCGCATTACTAAGGCGCTCTACACACATAACGTCAGTTTCAACGTTATTTTTGCGCTGCGCTATCGTACCTTATGGTTTTCGTCAAACGGTGACAACCGCATCCGTCAACGCACCAACTGTTGGGCATGCCATGCGTGTCGTCGATATTGGGATTAAGATGGAAATTCGCATTTCCTAACATTACGATAGCGCAGCGCAAAAATAACGTCGAAACGGTCGTTATGTGTGTAAAGCGCCTAACTCACTAATATTATGTAAATCGTTCACTTTTTGCGATCATAACTCAGTAGATAATATTAACAAATTAAGGCCTGGAGCACCGATTTCGTTGGCAATAAATAACTTAAATGAAGAAATAGATTAGCTGGGTGGGGCCAATAAATGAAAACAAAACAATTGTAACTGTAATTTACGATGTGAATAATCATACGGTGTAACCTTACACGTGTTATACCTACCTTCGTTAGGGTTGCCAGCGTCTGTTTAAAATTTGCATTCAAAATTGGAACAGGCAGATAGATGTATTAAAAAACAAAAACCCGTGCAAAGTTGTATTTAGCGATAACAATTTGCCATCTTGAATTTATAAATTTTTAATATACCTACTCTCGAAAAACATAGCCCTCCTGAGGCATTCGGGTAAAAAGTAAAGAAAGGATCATGCCTACGAGAGTATGGATGTTTGTCCATTGCTTGCCTCACCACTTGCAGGCCTCGCACCAAAGCTAAATAATTATAAAGTCCAAAACAGAAGTTAATGAGTTATTGAATATTTAAGTCGGGTATCGAAAAAGACAAAAGTGCTGAAGTTTGGCTCCTTATCGTGTATTTCGTACTAAAATCGTTATCCAGTGTAAAGTATCTAAGGTTCACAACTCAGTTATACTGAGTCTTTGGTAAAAATATCTAAAAGTAGAAAAATCTTTTAAAATTAAATAAATTTCCCTGTTTTGTGCAACAATTTCCCTAGCTATTCCTCATTAACATTGAGGGTCATATTATTGCGTTGATTTATATTTTGAGGCGAGATAATTTTTAAACCAGGTATGGACATTCTCATTCAATTTTCTACAAATATTGTAAGGGCGAGTTCTACACATAAAACTGAACAACATTTATAAGAAACCTTTCTTCGAGTACTAAAAAAAATAGAGAAGATTGAAGAAATGTCATTTCTTCTTCTTCTTCGAGTGGGACACCAAGTCGTCCCGTCTGACACTTAGTATGGGTGATGCATTTCTTGTTTTCTTATTTCAAAGAAAAGTTTCAAATTAAAGTTGTTCAGTTTTGTGAGTAAAACAAGGCCTTAAAATATAACCTGCATAACCTGTCAAATCGTGCGGACAGTCTATTCTAAAAAGTCGAATAGCGACAGAATTTTCGATCCTTAGATCTGCCAGCCCTGCCTCCACAGAGCGAAAAGCTATTCTATGGGCCTAATTTTTAATTCAATATTTTATTCTTTCACACCGGTTCAAAATGGGACGGGTAGGTCATATGATTTTATTGCCAACACGTGTAGTTGTAAAATGAATGAAGTTTAAATATTGTAAAACTCATTTGGATGGACGAATTCTTAAAGTTTATCGTTGAGTCGCTCAACTATGCGAAAATTATCTATATAAGGTCCTATTTAATGAAATTAATAAGTCCTTATATAGGTATGTATAATTATGATGATGAGATACCCCAGCTGAGGTACCTATTTCGGAAAAATCCCCTGCCAGATGAGTGATGATGATCTAAAGGTTTCAGGTTTAAGTTGTGTAGTGTGAAACTTGAATGTGAAGTTGAGTACATACTAAGGTATCCTCTAATGATTAAAGTCAGTATTTCGTACCAATTTGGTATCTTATTGATCATTAACATTCTTGAATGTCATAGTTTGTTGCATTTCGCACGTCAATAAGGACCTCCTTGTCCTTATTGACTTGTAGGTAAGTACTGGTTTCTCGAACGTCTAACAAAAACACAGACTACTTTTTACTTTTATGTTTATTGAGCTTATTTTTCCTCTGGTCTGTAGACAACATCATCAATTACAAATCATTAAACGAATTAAGTAAATGTTTTGTTGTGTCTCCTTCTATTGGGTTTAATAGTCATTACATAACTTATCATAAAAATAACGTAAATATATTTATTTTAATTAGCAAGTGTTGATAGGTGATAAGTTTCGACTCTATAGATCTCACGACTCGAGTGGAAAGATAGTACGCAGATTTCATGCAGGCCTTTGACATTCAGAATTCCAAGTGAGCACCTTAGACTCAACACGGACTTCTGGTAAACAAAACACAATCTCTTCCGAGATTCGCCCTTCATCGGCAGATGTATCAAGTTCCGGCGCAGGCGCAGTGCGCGCAGTGACGTCACGCTTCGTGAGAAACACAACAATAAGGATGCCAAGCCAACTTTGCACAAACTTTATGATTAGTGATTACAATGACCATCTGCGTATAAAATTCGGTTACCTAATCTGAAGACCTTACAGCCTTACCTTCTTTCGGTATCTAACTAAACTACCTACCTACTCGTAGATAGATACGCAAGAATACCCTTGCTCAATGGATTGAGGCCAGACGATAATCAGGAAAATCACACTATGTTTACTGAAAATCTTGACTCTTACAACTCATATCTAACTACAAGTCTTTGCCCTAATGATAAATTCAGTCTTCTGACAAAACGAAATCGTGACCCGTGACTTTTTGGTCGCAAGGTGCGAGTTTAGCTATCGGTTTGCTTCCGTTGAAGTTGTCAACCCTGGTAGACCAAACACCTCGTTACAAAGAAAGCCTGGCAGACAGTGTGGCACAATGCGCGCTTCGGAAAGGTCATTCAATATTACTGTCAATACAGGCCGAACGGCGTGTCAACAACAAGTGTATCGTTTGAAGAATTATAACAACGCGGCTGTTACTATGTAAGCGTGTTCTTCAAAATGATTTTCATCGTTTGATTGAATGACTTCGACTGCGTCCTCATCTTGAAATAATTTCTGGTACCACGTTTTCTATTTCAGTCATCTGCCTGCCCTTATCCCAAATCAGTTGGAGTCAGCGCATTTTTTTGCTAGACCACAAAACCATGTAGCAAAAGGATTTGGCAATGTTTTATAATCGCCCGCCTACCTGACGTCAACCCTCTTTGGGAATGCTATTGTAGGTGGTATCACCGCTACAATTCGATTGACCATAGTCTACAGAATTTCTGCCGATGTCAAAAACTCTACATCGCCCTTTACGAGACACCCTGAGTGAGTGCACTAGGGTAGGGGTGGTAGCATTCTTAGACGCTACCACACGGATAATCAAATCTACTACTAATAAACAAAAACATCACAAGGTGTTAAATGTCTAGGACTTTTCTTATGACAGCAATCGAATCCGGAACCTCCCACAGCCTAGCAACGAGAGCCAGATGACGCTGCACTGTCTGTGACGCTAGTTAGCTCGTTACATACATACCTATCTACCTACTGATGGTTTTTGCCATCCATCAGACTAGGAAGGTATGTTCGTCGACGCTACAAAAACTGGTGACTATTAATAGTCTAGCACAAAAATAGATACAGGAAAGTTCGTGATTAAAAATAATTGATTCTACAACGATACTTTCTTCATCATACCCTGTCCTATTATATTACACCAACCAACTACCTATATCAGTTCATGCGTTTGAAAGTTCTGCAGTTCATAAAGACCTTAGCTCTGAAAATATCTATTTAATCATTCTTCGGGTACACGAAGAGAAAGGTAAGCAAGAGAAAGAAGCAAGTTTTCTAATACTCTAGAACTCAATATTATTCGGTAATTTGCGAATGTCAGCGGAAATCTAGTACTTGTGATCAAAAATGGACGTCTGCAACAAGTAAATAAATCAATTTCCAGATATAAATAGTCATTTATTATTTTAAATTTATATCATGCTCATATGGTCGATAGCCACAACTCATCTGTAGTTAGATGCACTACACAAAACTACCAACCCCGTAACATGAGCCGAGCTTGACTTTTAATATGGGTTGGATTTCAATATGAAAAGCGTATAACCACACCGCAGAAGGTACTTTTCAATGTACTGACTCTACTTTTCAGTATGATGTTACTTACTTACATAGCCCAAGGCTATGTGGTTCTAAAACTGAAATGCAACATACTTGAAATCTGATATGTATTTCAATATTAATTAGCAACTACAAAAAAGTCCCCAATTTCTAGCCACGTGCGTCATCAAATATAGGAAGTTAATAAATAAATAGAACTGAAGATACTATAAGAAGATACAGACAGACCCTTACGTCTGTGGTATATAATCAATGACCTTTCTATTCTAAAAATATATCATAATATTGTATTAGAGTCACTTATAAAAAAGAAAACATTTCTAAAAAAAAACAAGTTCTTACATCATTATAAGTAAATTATGTCTAGAATGACGAGAAGTAATGTCCCACCCAATATCCAACCACAGGGCAATTTTAAATATCTTAGCACCCCACAGTTCTTTATATTTGAATCTTCAACTTTATTTACACACTGTATATCTCATTCATGACGCACGCGACTTGATCTTGGGGTCTTTTTTGTAGTTCAGTAAACAAATCAAATACCTACAGAGTCAGTACCTAGGTATACCAAGTTGCAGTTGGTTGGTGTTGCGGTAGCAACAAAACAACATTATTTCATTCAGGGGACTTTGATCCCATCTCACTGACCTACGTGATTTGCGTCATAGTTTTAGTTAGGATAGTTAGTGTGTAAGCCGCATTGTTGTAGAGCGTGCGGAAAGTCAGGCCTCTCCCGTATCGGATCTTGCCTCAGACACTGAATAAATCTTCTGTCACAAACGTATGAGGCCAATGATAAAGCCGCATAATAAATGTGCATTAACATACAAGACATCGAGATGTTCAATTTCACTAATTCTTCCGGCAGAGAGGAATATGGAGCAAATGCACTTTGATTATTAGATCTTGGACTAGTGCAGTCTCTCCCGCTAACTCATGAACAATTCTATTTTTAAGGTTGCGTTTTTTTTTTATTGATACCGACAGCCGGACAAAAATTATATTATACGAATCAGTATTCTGTTGCTGATAACCGTTAACCGTTAATACCTAGAGATATCTAAATGAAAATTGGATTATATCTTGGACACAAACAAGGAAATAAATTCCACTCATCGCATCAACGTACCGGCCGTTTTTACGTCAGTTTAGTTTTACGCATGCATTTTGCGTGCCACTTGTTTTCACAAGAAGATACGGTGCCAAGAATTTGGGTGTATCGCCGCATATTGTAGGAAAATCTTATACATACTATACACATCTTTCTCTGTGCCAAATTACTGACTCCAAGTCACCAACACTACCACTACAGAAAAGTGATATAAAAGTACCTAAATTTCTGGTCGAATTCTTGAGAATAATTTTCAGGTGCATTGAAGAGATACCTACGTCTTGTGCCAATTTTTTATGATCCTGGCACAAAAGTAAGAATTTATTATTGCTCACTTAAAACAACTTGTGACAAATTAAAACACTAGTTCGGAACCATTTGCTTCCAAAGTCACCAATACCATTTAAATATCATGAGTGGTCAGAACCGCGTAGGTTTTATCAACTTTTTATCCGCCTTCCTCGAGAATTAGGTCATACGCCGACATTTATGGATGCAGTCCTACGTGCATCCCAGATGATGCGGGGTTTCTCAGAGCTGCATAAAAAATGACATTCGATGGTCAATAGGGATGCAAAATCTATCAAACAGTCGATACATCGATACGTCGACCTAGAACTTAATATGTCGATACATTTATGATTAATTACCTATTTTTTAAAACCTATATGAATTCTTTGTAGCATAAAAAATGTTTTGTGTCAAATTATTAAACCTAGCTAACACAATAGTTATCATTGACAATGTTTCTGTTGTCCATGATAACTATTAATAATAGGTGACTTTACTAGGTTACTAGGTTTCTATTACTAGGTTAATTTTACCCAATTTTGTGGATTTGATGGATCTTCCGATTCGATATTTCTTCAGGTTCAAATCCTGCCTGCGGTGGAAAAAAAATAAGTTTTCCAAAGATGGTTATTTCACTTCGATGTTTTGAGATTTTTCGATATCAATACCTATGTCGACCTGTGTGACACTCTAACATATCGACACATTTGAGCGTCGATATATTTATTTATCTTTCGATATATCGTCGCATCCCTAGTCAGGACACAGAGATCACGCCACAGACAGGCTGTCATTCACTAATGATGCAGACGCATAAGAAATCAATTACGATACCGAAAAAACTGACAATTGATTTATCAATACCCTTCGAGCATCTTCCGTCCCGTTCCGGCCCGAGGGGAGTCGTCATAGCTACTTTACTCTATACAAATATTTCTGCCATTTTTTGCGGGGGGAGAGGTAAAGCTGTCAAATCAAGCTAGTGTTGGAATCGACAATATCGATACTTGACCTTTCGATTAATTACATCAGTCTACTCAATATTGTGTCATATTATTGCATTTTCAAAAGCAACTTAGTTCTTGAGAATAGGATTTTGTAGTAAATAGAAATATAGGCGCAATAACATCATTTTAAATATTGTATAAGGTATAAATTAACCAAAATATGAATTTCTTTCCCCATAGACCAGATAATACAATTATGTAGGTACAATCAATGCAATACCTACCTTCTATTTACTGATCATTAAGTATCATAGGATATTATGTAAGGGAATTTACTAAAAAACCATCTATACAACAAGTCATACATAATAACTTCGACTATCTATCTGTCTTCTACGCCGAGGCTCGTGGGTTCGATTTCCACCGGACACAAATACAGGGTGTTAGGGACGGTGTACCGAAAACTTTGCAGGCATGATCAGACCATCAAACTGAACAACTTTTACTATGGAGCCAATGGTGGGAAACGAAAAAATTTTTCCGACCTCCCATACAAAATTCACGATCAACTGACTGACTTTGTATGGGAAGTCGGAAAATTTTTTTCGTTTCCCACCATTGGCTCCATAGTAAAAGTTGTTTAGTTTCATGGTCTGAGCACGCCTGCAAAGTTTTCGTTACACCGTCCCTAACACCCCGTATTTATAAAGTAAATTTTCAAATATTCGTGTTTTGTCTGAGCACTCCGGCTGATAAAAGACCACCGACTGGACCGAAACGGTCGCGAAACCGCGATGTAATAAGAAGTAGGTAAGTGCGAAATCCTTTTTATATATGTAATTAAAGTTAAAATGTCGCACTAAGTTTAAACAGTTTAAAGGACACCAAAACGTCCAACGACCTGATGAACCCTGGTGCCAGTGCTTTTCAACCACCTACTGCATGAAGCAGGCCTTTGAAATAGTTGTGTAACGACAGCCGTCTAAGTGACCATAGACAGCAACCGGGACCGACGGCTGAACATGGCTCCAAAGCACGGAACCATCTTGCTTCTCGGACAATCACGTGATTCAGCCTGTGTGGTGTCCTGACCAGTCTAGGAACATATTCACAAAGTGATAAATATCGACTTTGTGAGCGAAAGGAATTGAACAGGCAGTCGGACTAGCCATTGCGCCACGTCGGCTGATATCCGATGTCACCCGATCAGCTGAGACTGACATTAATTTTCAATGAAACTCGAACAAAATCAGGGTTTCCCAAAATCCATAGTAAAAGTTATTCAATTTCATAATCTGATCATGTCTGCAAAGTTTTCGGTACAGACCGTCTTTACATAGTATAGGTTTGTAACTATGGCGATAGAAAAAGTATCGACGTTTTGTATTACTTGGGTCACTGCACTAGCTTGGGTTGAGTGTGGCTCGATACTTCAAGTTAAAAATATCGACTGGAAATGACCATCATTGAATAAGTAGAACAATACCAAACTAACATTCTAATCTTACTTAGCAAGCTATTTACTGTTTTTAAAGGCATCAATAAACTAAGATCGTTAATTGTTACCTATTATATGGTGGAATATTATAATCTTTATTTGTAAATTAACGATACTATGATTAACACCATTGTTCGACACAAAATAATAACAAAAGGAACAAAATACAATTATTTTATTGTAGATCCACCTACAAAAAAACTCCACATCAGACATTTTGTACGACTTACTGGCAACACTTATGTACAATTTTCAATCGCTAATTTTATATATTATTTAGTGGTATTGTACTGGAGGAATACTTTCAGATGAAAAGTGATATTGTTCTGTTGTAAATTTGTATTTTTACATATTTTTAAAGGCATTATTATCTCTACAATTCGGCTTTTTATCGGAGCTCATTTGACATGCGCGACTGGACTCGTTCTAGTAAAAGATCTGACAGCAACTGGTTTTTGTAGTAAGATAAGCCCAAGTGGGCATAGGCCGTGACAGAGGGGAAGCTCTTCGTATGGCGTCTCCATACCTAGCCTTCCTCCAAGATCAATACCCTACTATTTGTGTTTCCTACGAAACAGTACAACAATATAACGATTCAATCAATATAAGGTGTAAAAAATTACTGCAAATATTTTAAAGGCTGGTTCACCCATTGAAATATTTTCAGTTCTTTTTACATCCTGGATAATTCCTACTACTACAGCCACAGCTGCTGCCCATTCCCTGGATCGCCTCGCCTCGCCTTTTACGAGACCCACGGGTAGTAATGGGGTGATGCTATTCTAAGCCCGCACCACACGGCATGAGGTCATGCATAAGGTGATATTAAATTCAGTGCAAATATTTTCATCGTGTGTTCTAGTAGTGAAACTAAATAACTTCTCTTATTAACATTTTGCCGAACTATGAAAATAAGTTTAAACCTCCGTTACAAAAATGTTGGAAACTACTTTCCTACTTACTTTTAAGACATGTTCTGAAAATATTAGCATTGAATTTTGTAGTACCTTAAACGTAACGTATTGATTGAGTCACTACGGCACGGGGCATGTCTCTAGAAAAATTGTTTCTTACCTCCAATACAAAAGACATCAACGCGAGCGTATTTTTTCTAAAAATGTATTTTTAATTTCTGTTACAAATAAGATTTTTTTTCGGGTTCTAATAGGTTGCGTTATAATAAATCTAAATGAGAAATTATGAGTTTATAATAAGTTAAAAGTTTTCTTTGAGAATCTCAAAGTCATTTTGATTGTGAATTAAACATTCGATCACTTTATTGTCTGGGTCGAAGCATAAATTTAGCTAAGTATTTAACGTCTTGCTTTGAAAACCAAAATAAATCTCAAGATGTTTACACACTATGATGCAGAGAGACGACGTGTGATAGCGGCTCAGAATACTGCCACCCCTAGTCCACTCAGGATGTTTAGTTTACTCTGCTGAATATTACTGTCGACTGTCGACTATGGTCAACCAAAGAGGGTTGACGATCTGGTCATAAAGCATTGCCAAAGCCTTTTGCTACATGATTTTGAGCTCTAACAAAACATTTTGCGCCGATCATCAGATGATGATGTAGAGAGACTCATACGTGGTCGTGTAGGTAGGTAAGTTCTCAACTGCTAACTCTGCAATTAGTTTTGGTTCGTTTAATCCAATTTATTGTCACCAGTATAATCATAGACTGTTATTTTTATCAGCGGAATATCACATTTTCGGACATTCCAGCCAAATCTGTCCCGAACGAGTAGCAAATATTAAAATTACTATTAAGATTAGTTCTTACTAAGCACTATTACTTATTTGCAATGTAGCCAAGCTTTGGTAGCTTTTCCCTGCCTTGGTGTTGTAATTTTATGAATTTTGACGCTCTTTGAGAGTCTCAGTCAGAGATGAGTATCTTTCTTTAAGAATATCAATCATATCATATGAAGAGAGATGTCGTGTGGTAGCGGCTCAGAATACTGTTACTCCAAGGCCACTCAGGACTTTATTCCACTCTGCTGAATATATCTGTCGACTATGTTCAACCAAAGAGGGTTGACAATGTAGTCATAAAACATTGCCAAAGCCTTTTGCCACATGATTTTGAGCTCTAACAAAACATTTTGCGCCGATCCCAAAATGATTTCAGATATACCTAGCTCAGCCAGATGATGATGTACCTAGAGAGACTCATTCGTGGTCGTGTAGGTAGGTAAGTTCTCAACTGCTAACTTTACAATTAGTGTTGGTTCGTTTAATCCAATTTATTGTCACCAGTATAATCATATACTGTTATTTTTCTCAGCGGAATATCACATTTTCGGTCATTCCAGCCAAATCTGTCCCGAAAGCGTAGCAAATATTAAAATTACTATTAAGATTAGTTCTTACTAAGCGATATTAGTTATTTGCAATGTAGCCAAGCTTCGGCGGCTGTTCCCAGCCTAGGTGTTGTAAGTTTATGAATTTTGACGCTCTTTGAGAATCTCATTCAGAGATAAGAATCTTTCTTTGAGAATCTCAATCATATCATATAAAGTTGAAATGAGATTCGATGTTTATTGTGTTTGTCTTTACGATTTTAGACCCGTGGCAGGGCTATCAAATCTACAACTATACCTACGCCGCTGATCAGCTTGTTGGAGAGCAAGGGCTTGGTCGGAAGTAGTAGTTAGTAGTATTGAGAAACGAAGATAAGTCGATAGGTTAGGGCGCTGGCCCTATCATAAAAATATGATAATAACCGCAAAGTTTGTGTTTATTATCATCATATACCTACACAAAATTATGTGTTTCCTTTGAATACTTGCCTGCCTATACGGGGACTATCTAACGTTAGGTGCTAGAGTCTAGCAGCTAGACTAGAGTCTAGAGGCTCGTTATTTAGTGGCGGCGATGATGCGTCTGCGTCTGCGGCGGCGGTATCGGGCGCATTCCGGCGAGCCGGAAGAGCGCGCGGTCGTCGACACGCTGCGCCCGCGCCGCCTGCCGCCGCCTTCAGCCGGCACTCCGCCCCAGTCGCGGGGAGGTTAGCACGCCGACAACAAGCCTCAACCTCTTATTGTCGCATAGGTCGCTCGACACGCCACACGTCCCGAGCTGCACCTCTCGATAGGATGAGCGATACTCACGCGATTCAAAGCGTTCGGTGATTTACTGGATCAAAGAACTTAACGTAGCACGAGGAGGTTTGCGCGGCAAACAGTGTCCGGAGCGGGCCGCGTGGCGACTTGTTGCGGGCGTAGCGGCACGTGTGCGCGCCGTGCGGTGGGTGCGCGCCGGGCGCCGGCTCGCAGCGCGGCGCGGCGGCGGCGGCGGGCGAGCACGTGCGGCGCGGCGCGGCGCGGCCGGGCGCCGGTAGCGGCTAGCGGCCGGCACAGTGCCGCGGCGGCCGGCGACGAGCGCAGTGCCGCACGCGCCGCCATGCGCCCGATGCCACGCTAGCGGAGGCATGCGGCTGCCGCTGCTGCCGCTCATCGTGCTGCCGCTCGTGCTCGCGCGCCCGGCAGCAGGTACAGTGTTATCAGTGTTCCTAATTCGAATTTATTAGTGGCAGATCCCGCCCGACCGGTAGCGGCGCAACGACAGGTTTTTTAAATCTTTTCATGCATTAAAAGTGCACCTCTCTTCATTTCGGTAAGTTTATGGGTTCAACTTGTTGCCCGATACAGAGCAACCCCGCAACTTGTTCGGGTACGGTTTTGGAAATGAACCCACACTGAATCTTACAAGATTGTCTACTTTCCTTAATACTGTAAACTTTATAACTTTTTGCGGTAGGTTAGTTTTCCGTACAAAAGTTATTCTGTCTAAGCTGAAAGTTTTTTCGTCTAAGCTTAGGTGCATCTGGGTAAGTTAATATAAGAAACTCTTTGAGTCAATCATAAATGTTCCCTTACCTACTTAATAAATCATAGTAGGATATACCTGTAATCGTCTGTGATGAAAACTTATAATAGCTGCATCTAGTATTATTTTTATTTTGTAATATCCTGTCGTATTGTCGGACGTAATATTTTCTAGTCTAGTGTGTGTGACTTAGACGGATATCCGCTCTAGGAGTAGAGCTAGGAGCTCGTAAACTTGTAACTAGGGCCACTAACTTTCATAAATGCAGCAAGCTCAAACTCTACAAAATTCTTCGTTTCAATATACCTACATTATCATTAGTGTTAATATATTTTTTTTATTATTTATGTAGATTAAACTTCAATGAGATTATCAATATAGTAAATAATAATTAAACGTCCAACTGTATTAATTTATACGAGCAAATAAAACGTGTATTAATTTTACAACAAAAATTTTGACAAATCAAAGAATAGAAAGCTAATAATGATTTCTATCAAGCTTTTTAGTTGCGTGTGTAGCTCTAATTATACGGCTGAAGGGTATAATAAAATTTCCTTTGGCACGATTAATCTTTAGGTTACCGAGATGGATTTTCGAAGTGGGGCCACCTGCATTTTTGCTGCAGGTGGGGGGAGGGGGGGTTTCAAAGTTCATTTTTAAGAATTTCTTTGAGCGATTTAGTTTATGGTCATGTATCATTTTCGATTAAATCATATGTCAAAGAGTCAATTCCGTAATACAATTTGCGTCATTACATATTAAAATTAATTTTTTTATCAATATAAAAACAAGAAGAGGTGTGCAAAAGATAGTAACATATCAACACACAGATAACCTAGGAACTTGAATTGTTGCGCAAAGCATGTCAAAATAGTGCGAAAGAGCAGTAAGAATTATTTTTTATAAAAACTCATCCCTAAAGGGGAAAAAACAGGGGATGAAAATTTGTAGGTAACTTTTTATTCCTTTGATAAATGTCGCTGAAATTTTGTACAGTTATTATACATCCCAAACTATGAAATACATGTATTTTATTTTTTGTAATTCGCCCCCTAAATGGGTAAAATAGAGGATGACATTTAGTATAAAACCCTAAGGAAACTGGACTATTTTTTATAAAAAATATGCAATTAAATTTGAGGTGGCCCCACTTCTTAAATGGCTCCATGCGCCAAAAGGACCAATCCTTTCGAAAGGAAATCTTGTTATATGCATCAGCCGTATTTTTTGATTTTCACCGGTGTACACACCCAACTATTATCAACACATTCAGTAAAATGTTTCTGGCTCGAGATGTTTTTAAATGGGGCCAATTTAGTGCCATAATTTGTTCCGACTGTAACTTCTAAAGTATTAAACCAAAAGCTTTAAAAAATATATGGAATGTAGCCCTCAACCCGAATTTACCATGAAAACTATAACGGATACTGTTCCACTCAAGTTTTAAGAAATATAAATGTTTTTCAGTTTGCGGTTGGTAACCTTACAGCTGTAAACAAACCAGCAACCAAACTAACTTTGTATGCTTAATAACTTGACAATATTTAAACGTTGACTACGAAACCCTATTTGCGGGTATGTCTGACACGCTCTTGTCCGCTTCTTTTGACGATAGTGTATCGGTTTTTCGGATGCGCAGTGTATTTTTTTTTTTAAACTTACTGAACTAATACAAAAAACTTCAAACTCAACTACTCAATAGATTATTAGTTACAAAATGGAATTAACTCAAATTTTACATCTAACTAGAGACCAGCCCAGCAGTTTCACCCGATAGTTACCGTTTTCCCGCATTTTACCGTGGTAATAAAAAGCCTATGTTACTCAGGGATGTTGTAGCTTTATAATAGTGAAAGAATTTTTGGAATAGATGTAGTAGTTCCGGAGTTCACCGAGAACAAACACACACAAAATAAAAATTCACTAATAAATCTTTCTAGGTATTGGGATTTTTATGCACTCACTGCTATATTATTCTCATAAATGAAAATAAATCTTTCTCCCTTACTATAATTGTAGATAATTGGACAGGTAGGTCCAATTATAAGTATTTGTAATAACTAAGACTATTACCATAGCTATTACAAATAAATTGTAACAGTCTCATTGAAGGCTCAGTCTCAGATATTTCTAATGTAGGTATAAGCAAGTGCTGTGTCCTTAGTATCGCAGTTTGTAGTTTATCTGAACGCGTAAACCTAGATTTAGATCTCTGACTGTCGGACCTAGGTAAACTTGACCAGATGTAAAAGGAGTGTACGTCTAAAATGTGCAAATAATTTACTAGGATTTATTGCATCTTTCTCAAGTGAATTACCCTTTAAAATCTCTTTGTATAGGAATACTCTGTTTAACAAGTAGATGTGTTAGAAGTCAAAAAACCCGACTGCGGTAATTTTAAAGTAGTATTTTGCTGTAAAATCCACCATCTTGATTCTAAAACTTAAATTATTGTTTAAAACGGGATTATTACCGCGATTAGGTTTTTGTTTTAAACAATAATTTTAGTGTTGTGAACAACCGTGAATATCTTGATTCTATAGTTTTTTATATAGCCAGTGTCACTCGCGCTGCTTAGACGAATCTAACGACACCTCATATGTCAAAATCCAACTATCCGTTTGGGCTGTAGCTCGTGAAAAAGAATTTTCTTGTCCACATACATACATGCATACATACATACATACATACATACTGTCGAAAAACATAACCCTCCGTCTGAGGCAGTCGGGTAAAAAGTGAGATGTTTCATTCAAACTCCATTGAACGTTTTTCCCTCTGTCTCTTGAAAGTATTTAAATTCATGGATAACGCTTATTCCTCCTGAACTACGTCAAATATTTTGATGCTGTTTTTTAAATTGATATAGATTGATTCAAGAAGAACGATTATATGTCAGAAAAATACATGCTGGGTAAATGTCTTAATTACACGGAAAACGTGTAACAAACAGTGGATGCAACCGCTGGGCAGGCCGCTAGGGCTAGAATAAGATATGACTATGAGGCGAGGAACACACGCAACGTCGGTTTGTGCGTCGTTTGTTCGATTTTCCATTTTATTTTTACACGAATACGGTTTATGTCAAACGATTTGACAGACAACGCAGCGTTGTGCGATGCCGTTTGACACAAACCGTATTCATATTATATGCAGGTAGGGTGGAGAATCGAATGAACGACGCACAAACCGACGTTGCGTGTGTTCCTCGCCTCTCTCTAGTAACAGCTAGCGACGATATGTAAGGTCCTATTAAATTCACTGCAAATATTTTTAGGGTATGTTCTACTTGTGAAACTGAACAACATTTCTTAGTAAAATTTTTCCGAAATATGAAGAAATATTTTGGACCTCCCATACAAAAATGTCCAAAAAACATGTAAAGTTGTTCAGTTTCATGAGTAGAGTAGGCATACCCTGAAAATATTTGCAGTGAATTTAATAGGATCTTTTATTGAGCGATAGAACAATACCTGTCTGTGTGCCGGTACATTTCTATCCTCCCTCCATCCATTCCTATGATATTTTTACAGGGGACGATATACTTTCTCAATGATACCTACTTAAATATTTACCATTTCATAAATAACGGTTATAATAACTGTCGCAAAACGCATAGAAATCATAGTAATAATATTATCGGTAATGTACCTGTTATAATTTTTAATTTAATCTACTTGCCTGATTTGATATATATTGACACAGGGTCATGTATAAAGCATGGCAATTTATGTAAGTAGGTAATATCAGAAGCAATTTGATTAAATACATCTGAGGGAGCAATAAAACCGACCCAAACAACCAGGGCCAACCATATGGTGGCGGTTAACCCACCACAAAAGCATTCCCAAGGAGGGTTGACGTCAGGCAGGCGGCTGGTCGTGAAATTAAGCCAAATCTTTTTGCAACACGATTTTGTGTTCAAAAAACGTGTTGCGCCGACCCGAAGTACCTAACTGGGATAAGGGCAGGAAGATCTGAGGGAGCAACGTAGGGCATTCATTTTGTGTGTGACCTTTAAAATGTAAATTTAAATTAGTGGTAACAGTAACACTTATTTTTTATAGATAAAGAGATAAGACCCTTTTACCTGGAACTATTGAACTATTTCTTGGCCCAATTCCGCGCATAATCAGCCTTAACAGTCTGACTTACCAGTCTGCACAGACAGACAGTTTAGTGAAATTAACCATAGTTAGCAACTGTTTCGTATCCAAGTGAATAAAATAATATTTCTGTCTGGGCTACATCCGTCTGGGCTACATCCACTCACTAAAATAAAAAATTGTATTAACAATAATCCTACACATGACGATTTAAATTTTAAAACGGTGTTAAAAAGTATTTTTTGTTCCGAGCGGGCTCCTGATGATTTCACTATAAAAAAGGATTAATTTTATAAGTAATTATGTACAAGAAAATATGAAAATAAAAGTACACAATTTTAAACCCGTGCCTAGCACAGTCATGATTGCTAGGGCTTAGGTACCACTAAGTATCGCTATCGGCTTAGTTACTTACAGTTTTGTCAGTTATGTTTAACTCCAGTCGTAATAAAATTTCTGTAAGAATTCCTGGTACTTTTTTAACTGTTGATAAACGTCTTCTTCGTATCGTATCAATGTACTTTTCTTATTACAAATTAAAAGAAACTAAAACAAACGTTTCCAGTGCTTCGATAGGTACCTATAACTTTATACAACTAACTTAACTTTAATTTTTATAGTCCACTATACAAGGCGTCTGTACTTGATTAATATTTTTCGCATATCCGTTAAAAACACAGATATTTTGAATGTTTTTCAATACATTATAATACTGGCCAGTTCACAAATACGCCAACCGTAAAAAATTGGAGTTCTCGTTGAAATGTTGGCAAGGCTGGAACAATAGTGCACCTCGCGTGCAGTCGCGACAGTGATGTGCCAGCTCAGGGCAATATCGACAATATCGATAACATATCGATGAAATGTCGATACTTCAACAATAGTGCAGTGATGCAGCGAGCTGCACCTCGCGTGCACTCGCGACAGTGATGTGCCAGCTCAGGTCAATATCGACAATATCGATAACATATCGATGAAATGTCGATACTTCAACAATAGTGCACCGGGCGATGCAGCCAGCTCAGGGCAATATCGACAATATCGATAACATATCGATGAAATGTCGATACTTCAACAATAGTGCACCGGGCGATGCAGCGAGCTGCACCTCGCGTGCACTCGCGACAGTGATGTGCCAGCTCAGAGCAATATCGACAATATCGATAACAACTCGATGAAATGTCGATACTTCAACAATACTGCACCAGGTGATGCAGCGAGCTGCACCTCGCGTGCACTCGCGACAGTGATGTGCCAGCTCAGGGCAATATTGACAATATCGATAACATATCGATGAAATGTCGATACTTCAACAATAGTGCACCGGGTGATGCAGCGAGCTGCACCTCGCGTGCACTCGCGACAGTGATGTGCCAGCTCAGGGCAATATCGACAATATATCGATGAAATGTCGATACTTCAACAATAGTGCACCGGGTGATGCAGCGAGCTGCACCTCGCGTGCACTCGCGACAGTGATGTGCCAGCTCCGGGCAATATCGACAATATCGATAACATATCGATGAAATGCCGATACTTCAACAATAGTGCACCGGGTGATGCAGCGAGCTGCACCTCGCGTGCACTCGCGACAGTGATGTGCCAGCTCCGGGCAATATCGACAATATCGATAACATATCGATGAAATGCCGATACTTCAACAATAGTGCAAAGAGTGATGCAGCGAGCTGCACCTCGCGTGCACTCGCGACAGTGATGTGCCAGCTCAGGGCAATATTGACAATAAATAAATAAAATAAATAAATAATAATGTTTATTTGCTCTCACAATATTTTTGGTTACAATTTAAATTAAACTTAGATAAATGTAGCAATTACAAAAATGTTTTTGTGAGAGCCTGGTGTCGGTACTAGGAAAACCTGTATTACCAATCACCAGGCCCCACCCCGGAACAGTGAGTAAAGTACCTAAAGTTTATTTAAAATACATGTAAAAGAGCAGTATAAAAACACTTTTGGAAGGAAAAAGTTAAACATTTAAAGTTAAACATTTAAAAACAATAACAAAAATAAAATATAAGATAAAAAAAAAGAAAAATATAGACAAAAAAATATATAAATAAAGACAAAAATCTGTGTTTTTGTGTCAGTTCGTGTGTGTGTGTGTGTGTGTGTGTGTGTGTGTGTGTGTGTGTGTGTGTGTGTGTGAGTGTGTGACTGTTTGTGTGTGTGTTGTTAAAAAGTTATGAGGGAGGGATAAGTAACGTTTCGGTTTCTTCATAATTGAGGGTCATAAGCCAGGAAGCTACCTTGGATTTGCACTCAGCTCTGAGAAGGGGATATATGTGCAGTTTCTTATTTAAGGTATTATATAGATAATATCCCTGAAAGGAATAAAATCGGTGTGAGAACGCGGTACGAAGAGTCACCGAAGGGCAAACATCATGCTTCCTTCGCAGATGAGCTCTTGCATCTGGGTCGTATGTGATGGAGGAGTGTTTTTGAAGTACCGTGTTGAGGATGAAAAGTTGCCTTACAGTGAGTACTTTCCAGTCATTGAATAGCTCGAAAGTGGGAAAACGATAAAGCCGAAAGGAACCAACCTTCAGTATGGCTCTTTGTGCACGTTCCAGATGTAATAAGTTAGTTTTGGGTGAACCCCCCCATACTGTTATGCAGTAGCCTAAGACAGACTGCACCAGAGCAAAGTAAACTGACCGTATAATATCATTGTCAGCTACATGGCGAAGGTTTTTAAATATGTAGATCAGTTTCCTTACCCTGGATGTAAGTGCTTCTATGTGGTCTGAGAAACTTAGCCTACAGTCTATCGTAACCCCCAGATATTTAATAGCATGGGTTCGTTTGAGCTCTGGACATGTGCAAGGCGCCGATTGTTGTTGAGGACAGTTATGTGCCTTAATTTTGAAATTTTCACCACATGGCTGGTCTTGGGGCCTAATAGTAAAGGTTATGAATTGAGTTTTGTCCACGTTAAGTGTGAGAACATTGTTGGTGAGCCAGTTATAAACAACTTTAAATCCCTCTTGAGCATTGTGAAATACCTCGTCCCAGGTATTTGCGCTAAACAACAGAGCAGTATCATCGGCAAAGGTTATAATCTTACCATTCCGAAGGTTCAGGTCGCACAGCTGATTTATGTAAGCTAGAAACAGAGTAGGCCCTAGGATACTGCCCTGAGGTACGCCATAAGCAATAGGTTCCTCTCGACTGTGGTATTCACCTATTTTTAAAATTTGCGTTCTGTCTGCTAGGTAGTCGGCAAAAAGATCCAGCTGACGGTCTCTTATACCAAGCGCCTCGAGCTTAGTTAGAAGATTTGGGACAGAGACTGTGTCGAAGGCTTTGGCTAAATCAAGAAACACTATGAGAGTCTTCTTTCTAATGTCCAGATTTTCAACAACAAAGTTGGTTAGCTGTAGTACTGCTGCCTCAGTCGATTTTCCTTTTCTGAAGCCAAACTGGTTATTGGACAGAAGATTAACAATATCGATAACATATCAATAAAATGTCGATACTTCAACAATAGTGCACCGGGTGATGCAGCGAGCTGCACCTCGCGTGCACTAGCGACAGTGATGTGCCAGCTCACGGTAATATTAACAATATCAATAACATATCGATAACAACTCCATGAAATGTTGTCGAATACTGCAACATTAATGCGCGCCGGATAATTCAGCGAGCGTCAATATCGATATCAACTCGATGAAAATAAATGTTGGCGAAACTTCAACAACTGTATTCGTCTTGACAATATCGATAATATCGCCTTTTTTAATTCGATAAGCACACTCTACTATCCAAGATTCGGTCCCGAACTTAACCTCTGAGATCAAGAGACACCCTATAGTAGAGGTAGTAAATAAAAATAGTCTAAACCTACGCTACATACTGTAGTAATAAGCAGTACCTTTTCATGTCACAATTCACGGAAACATTTTGTATGTAACGAGCGGGCGGGACCAGCATAATATATCTCGCGAGACGATTGAATGCGTGCGCGCATAATTCATAGGGGGCGATCACCAGGAATCGGCATTTGGCATGCAGACGGCTCAGTCCATTGCGAAGCAATAAACCCGTTAGCGCAGACGTACAACACGATACAAATACACTGCTTGCGTAATGTGCATATTGGATACATTGAGGTATCTGATTATTATACTGCAGCAGCCGTTTAGCATTCAAGTGTGACTCGCGACGACTACATAAATTGCCATATTAGCCTGGCGAGACAGAGGTTTGTTACTTGGCTTACCAAAGAATATCTAAGTCCATAAATTTAAACTTTTTTCGGTTAAAAGTTATGTTATATGAATTATACACACCCATTTCACTTATTCAATAATTAAATCGATTTAATACCTAGTCTACTTATTTGCATCAAGAACAAGAACGTACAGTGACTGAAAATCATTACTTCTTTATCGACATTTCGTTATTTTAACGGTAATATCAATTTACCACAAGAAACTATCACTACGCGGTGCCTGCTGTACTTATCTGCAACGCTAAAAGCATAATATTACTTTTTAATTATCCGCGCTCATATTTTAATATCGCACTAGACTAGACCCTCAAACACTGCTGAAACAATAACTATTCAACAGAAAAAAAAAACGTATTTTATAGACTATAAAATAACCGAAGAAAATGAACTTATAACTTAATTAACTTAACTGTTATATATAAAAATATCGTTTCGTATTTATCGATATCGATGTCTTGAGTGTGGCTTCTGCCGCGGCACTAGCCCGCAGGTGCTTGCGACCGCTGCACAGACCAGACTTTAATATTTATTTACACATGCAAATGTTTTCGCCTGTACCAAAACATTACTGATTCGGAGTATTGGTTACCTGTCTAAAAGGTGGAGTATTAAAAAAAAAACAGAGAAATAAAAACATAGATATACCTAGAGGTACCTACAATGACCTAGGTACATATTAAATACAAAAAGTAATATCCAATAGGTAAGTTAAGCATTTTCACAACGTTCGCGATATAAAAAGGAAAGGTATTAAGAGTATGTTTGTCTACCTAAGAGCCCAAACAAAGTTCCGTCGTAAAATTGATGGTCCAGGATTTTCCAACCAGAATCATCCATTGACCACTCTACTAATCTAGGTTTTTTTAGTCATTAAAATATTTAATGTTTACTAGTGGCTGATAGTGAAAACTCAGAACTGGCTGATGATAAGGATCAACTTTCCCAAGGCAAATAGGTCATAATGTGAAATAGTTATTAAACCTCTTTTTAAAAAATTGCTAAACAACTTATTTCGATTACTATGGGAGGTCTACATTTTTTTTTCATTTTTCGACCTATACCTTTTCTTGGGGAAAGTTGTTCTTTTCCACCATCCGGTTCCGAATTTTCATCCTACATGGGCGCTTTTTGAATTTACATTCAGCAAGTTCTCTATAAATTGCTAGTTAGGTATTCTAATTTATTATGCGCCTTAGTTAGCATCTAGGCGTTTTTCAGTTATTTTCACATTTTATGAATCTCTGAAACGAAGAGATATTTTAATGTGGAGGAAAAACGGTTATAAATTGTTCGGAAGGTGTGAAAGAATGTAGAAATCTTAGTGCTTTTATCATAATTCATCATTAAAATAACAAAAAAATACCGAGGTCTTAGGTATAACTAGGTATATTACCTATTCTTCAATTCATGAATAGGACATAATATTTTAAATCTGAGTCAAGTTATAAGTTACCTTTGCCTAATCGTGCGTATTCCTTTTAAGTTTCCTGTTGTTTTTCCCATTTACTGAGGAAAAATAATGACGACCGAGTTAATTTGAAATGAAGATTTATTTTGTGAAAAGCTTGGCGCCAGCTTGTTGCATCAGAATTCAGAGTGTCAGTCAGCTTACAATAGTTAGTTACGTAACTGTCAAGATAAGATATCAGAGAAATAAAAACATTTATGTCAATGTTTAAATTTTAACTGCGCGACAGTAGAAGCTTATCAATTCGACCCTTGGAGGAAGGCTAGGTATGGAGACGCCATACGAAGAGCTTCCCCTCTGTCACGGCCTATGCCCACTTGGGCTTATCTTACTACAAAAACCAGTTGCTGTCAGATCTTTTACTAGAACGAGTCCAGTTGCGCATGTCAAATGAGCTCCGATAAAAAGCCGAATTGTAGAGATAATAATGCCTTTAAAAATATGTAAAAATACAAATTTACAACAGAACAATATCACTTTTCATCTGAAAGTATTCCTCCAGTACAATATCACTAAATAATATATAAAATTAGCGATTGAAAATTGTACATAAGTGTTGCCAGTAAGTCGTACAAAATGTCTGATGTGGAGTTTTTTTGTAGGTGGATCTACAATAAAATAATTGTATTTTGTTCCTTTTGTTATTATTTTGTGTCGAACAATGGTGTTAATCATAGTATCGTTAATTTACAAATAAAGATTATAATATTCCACCATATAATAGGTAACAATTAACGATCTTAGTATATTGATGCCTTTAAAAACAGTAAATAGCTTGCTAAGTAAGATTAGAATGTTAGTTTGGGATTGTTCTACTGATTCAATGATGGTCATTTCCAGTCGATATTCAATGAAAAAACGATAATTTTAACTTGAAGTATCGAGCCACACTCAACCCAAGCTAGTGCAGTGACCCAAGTAATACAAAACGTCGATACTTTTCTATCGCCATAGTTACAAACCTATACTATGTAAAGACGGTCTGTACCGAAAACTTTGCAGGCATGATCAGATTATGAAATTGAACAACTTTTACTATGGATTTTGGGAAACCCTGATTTTGTTCGAGTTTCATTGAAAATGAATGTCAGTCTCAGCTGATCGGGTGACATCGGATGTCAGCCGACGTGGCGCAATGGCTAGTCCGACTGCCTGTTCAATTCCTTTCGCTCACAAAGTTGATATTTATCACTTTGTGAATATGTTCCTAGACTGGTCAGGACACCACACAGGCTGAATCACGTGATTGTCCGAGAAGCAAGATGGTTCCGTGCTTTGGAGCCATGTTCAGCCGTCGGTCCCGGTTGCTGTCTATGGTCACTTAGACGGCTGTCGTTACACAACTATTTCAAAGGCCTGCTTCATGCAGTAGGTGGTTGAAAAGCACTGGCACCAGAGTTCATCAGGTCGTTGGACGTTTTGGTGTCCTTTAAACTGTTTAAACTTAAGTGCGACATTTTAACTTTAATTACATATATAAAAAGGATTTCGCACTTACCTACTTCTTATTACATCGCGGTTTCGCGACCGTTTCGGTCCAGTCGGTGGTCTTTTATCAGCCGGAGTGCTCAGACAAAACACGAATATTTAAAAATTTACTTTATAAATATTTGTGTCCGGTGGAAATCGAACCCACGAGCCTCGGCGTAGAAGACAGACAGATAGTCGAAGTTATTATGTATGACTTGTTGTATAGATGGTTTTTTAGTAAATTCCCTTACATAATATCCTATGATACTTAATGATCAGTAAATAGAAGGTAGGTATTGCATTGATTGTATCTACATAATTGTATTATCTGGTCTATGGGGAAAGAAATTCATATTTTGGTTAATTTATACCTTATGCAATATTTAAAATGATGTTATTGCGCCTATATTTCTATTTACTACAAAATCCTATTCTCAAGCACTAAGTTGCTTTTGAAAATGCAATAATATGACACAATATTGAGTAGACTGATGTAATTAATCGAAAGGTCAAGTATCGATATTGTCGATTCCAACACTAGCTTGATTTGACAGCTTTACCTCTCCCCCCGCAAAAAATGGCAGAAATATTTGTATAGAGTAAAGTAGCTATGACGACTCCCTCGGGCCGGAACGGGACGGAAGATGCTCGAAGATTCGACCTATGCCCTATGCTCAGAATACAAATATTTTTTTACTCATATAAAATCGATATTTTTTTGCAAAATTACATCTTCTCGTACCTACCTACTTGACAATTTGAATAGTACAAGGTGCCTACTACTTGTGCTACTACATTTGATCAATTGGAAATAATTGTTCTATATAAGTTTTAGAGTTGCAACTTAACAGAAAGTACAGTAAATAGTAAAAATATTAATATCTACTTGTGCGGAGAATCTTTGTAGTCGCATTTATTTAATTCAAAACTCTACAACTAAAATTTTCCATAGGCTATTTATCCGAGAACCTCAAATTACCTTGTCTATCATGATCACCTAAGACTATTAATGACATGCCAGTATGCAAGTTAACCAGCCTACTAGTTTGTTGAAAATTATTAAAATGTATTCAAACGGCGGTCGAGTCCTTGCAGAATTAGAAATATGCTTACTTAACAGTTATCCGAAGTGTTCCACTTTATATGCAGACTTGAATTACGTGAGGGCCAGTTAACCCGAAGATGCTTAATTCCAATAACTAGGCGGCTAGACGGGGCGGAGTGACTGGATCTACAGTAAGCCGAGAAACACATGTAACGTCCGTTTGTGCGTTATTTTTGCGCTGCGTAACGCATAAGTTAAGACAATACTACTACTATAACAGCCACAACAAAGTCCACTGCTGAACATGGGCCTCCCCCTGGTAGGGGGTATATAACATACTCACCACGCTTGACAGGCGGATTGGTGAGCGCAATTCAAGATTTTGATGGTGGATTGAACGCCTGGATAAATTTATTCCTTAGTCGCCTATTACGACACTCGACGGGAAAGATATGGGGTGATGACATTGTAATCCGGCATCACACGGCAATACTAATCTCGACCTTATCACAAATTAGGTAAACGGTGTACGGGGCGCACCTTATTCTCATATGAATATGGTTGATGTCAAACTGTTTGACAGACGCATCCGTCGACGTAGTGTTTTGTTTGCGCTGCGTATCGCATGTGTTGGGACAATATGAATCTCGATTCTCGACCTTATCACAAATTAGGTAAACGGTGTACGGGGCGCACCTTATTCTCATATGAATATGGTTGATGTCAAACTGTTTGTCAGACGCATCCGATATTTTAACGCTAGAGGTTGCTTCTGCCGTTTGACATAAATCAAGAAATCGCAATAAAGAAATCGCTGCGCAAAAGTAACGCGTAAACGGACGTTGCGTGTGTTTCTCGGCGTATGCAAAACCATGCCATTATACTCCAGACACCTGCTTAACCGCCCTTCGAGAAACTAGGTCACGAAGGCAGACAATCACAATTTTAAATTAGCCCTAACTTCTAGCTAGACTGAATTTAAATGCATTTTAGCTGTGTAAGAAGTCCCTTGGCAACTGGCTTTTATTGCCTCTGTCTGATAAGTTTGTAGGCTCTATTAAAGACTACGGTTGGGTCGTAAAACTTGCGCGCACTTGGTAACTAACTTGTGAAACTTTGATGCTTCTGAACACTTTGCAATGGAATCTATTTTGTTACCATGCAAACTAAGTATTTGAAAACTTTCTGCAGACTTTAGTTCGGTACTAAGTACTTAACAAAAATGTATTTTTAGCCACTAACAAGCACCATCAAATTTTCCTTGTAATGAAAAATTTTCCAAGTGTAAATAAGATGATATTTTTGGAAGCTTCAAATAAATTCTGCAATTTAGTTGAACACAGGATAATATTTTTGAAAACTGTAAAGGAAATCTGCAATTCATTTTTAAAACACAATATTTTCATTAATTAACTTCTAATTGTGTGCACGGTTTCCATTCATCTTGACTAATTTGGCTAATGCCCAACCCAACATCATATTGAACAAAATGGACTCCGAAAAATACTGACTTTACAATCTTTTCTGTGAGGCAGGTTAATACGATAGCCGAGCAGCATTTTTTCTATCTCGTGTATAGCTATAGAGTTATAGGTAAGTTTTATTTATTACATAGGCATACCTTTTTTGTCTTTAAAAAAATTACTGGAAGAAAATATGACCAATTTTCTATTTCCATACTCAAATCAAATTCCATATTGCCATCCCGTAATCAAATTGAGACAAAATTCAAATATAGGTGCAAGGCTATGGTAGGCCATAATGTAATGTAATAAAAAAGCATCATAGCTCTACGTCTACGTGCACAGTACCTACTCATTTCCAAGATTATTCTTATATTTATTTTAGTTATTATATATCAAAAATTGGTCGACGATTGAAAATAGTGTATTTACTCCTACCTGAAGTTTTATTAGTGCACAGCAAAGCAACAGTCCTCTCCAATTCTAGGCCATTGAACATGGTGTTTTCTTAGGTATCCAATAAAATACAAAACATGTTCGTTTAAAATTGTTGTCCAAAAATAGTACTAAATACGCACAGTTAGAATTATTATTATAACTATTTTGGCGCCATCTTTTTACTCTCTTTATGACACCATCTCTCTACGAGTGTAGTATTTTCATACAAAAATAACGTAGCTCGTTTGACTAGTTGGAAAATACCGTATCCTCTCCAATTCTAGGCCATTGAATTGAAACGTGCGTAAATATTTTGAGTGGCACGTAAATAACTCTCGTCTATTTCTATATGTCCGTTCTTGACTTTTAAATCGCACTGTTTGTTTTTCTTTAGCGCCCACCTTACGCACGATATATCAATCGAAACTTTTTGTGAGTCAATGTTATCTAAAGAACGAATCGGAATTAGTTTTTCGAAGTTTAGGAAATATAAAGGGGAGTTAAAGATGCTCTAAAATTTAAAAAGTTTCTTCTAAAGTCTTTCATAATACTAGCAGACTTGTTGCGCTTTTAAATATTAATTTTATAAACAGAAAAGACAGATTTACTTATTTTTATGAAACTTAACGATGTTTAAATATAAGGCTCGTTCTCCTAAAGACACGGAAAATTCTAACGTCCATGTCTTTTTTTAATTTTAGATTTTCTGGAAAATATTATACAGTTTATTAAAGTTTTCTTCATTTCTAAGATAGAATTTAAAAGGCCCGGTTTTCGGACCACTGGTTTAAGAGTTATTTGATGTCCACTATTTGCGAACATGGACGTTAGAGAATTCCGTGGCTTATTTTCTTTTTGTAAATAATGAAAAAATTAAAGTGTTTTTTTAATATATAACTAGCATGTAATGTTGTTTAGAGCTTAAACAAGGTATTTTAGCAAAAATATATAATATATTACTATCAAAAACGGAAAAAATGGAAGGCCACTATTTTTTGACATGGATGTTAGAAGTCCACTACTTGGTGCGTAGCTAGGAAAACAAAAAAATACGCTTTATTTATTTTTATAACATTTATTTTGTATGGAACGTACATGACGGCAAATGAGGGTGAAGATACTTGTCACTTTACTAAGTTGGCCGACTGTAGATTTACAAAATATATTTAAAGACATGTTAGACTAACTCCTTACTTTTTTCACAGTTTCATTTTAAGTGTTATATTAATAATAAAGTATTGTACGTTTTAATTATCACAATCATTGAACAATTTTATATGATCATACTTACTGAAATCACTATCCCTAAATTATACTTTAACAAGATTCCTATTATCAGTTATTCCTTAACATCGAAATGATATGCGTTAAACAATTTCAGAAGCCGAAGTCATTATCAACATTCTATGTAAAATCAACGTTAAGATATTAAATATCTTCCTTAAGTAAACTAAACTAAAATAAACCAAAGGAATGTATACCTTGTTTTGGTTACAAAAAAAAAAGTTTATGTAGGTTTACGTGATACTTGTTTTTATGCAATAGACGGTGAAGACCTCTACGTTTCAGCTGGTTACGACAGCCTTCTTCACGGAGGGCGAGAATCACACGAACGCGACCACCAGCTGCGATTGTCGACGGGTGCGTTCCGTGGCTCACTGTGCTCACGCTGAAATGGTAGGGGGTGCTGCTGTAGCTGTAGCTGGTGGATCTTGTAGTGGATGCGGTTGTGTTGTAGAGTCACCGATAAATCCCGAACAAATACACTTACGACATCAAATGTCAGTGGACTAAACAAAAATTAAGATGTAGTTAGAGTAATTTGTTCGGGACTTTTGGTGACTCTACGTCAAAACCTTATCCACAGCGAGCCGCGGCACGAGCCAGTCGACAGTCGCAGCTGGCGGTCGTGCGTGTGTGATTGTCTTTTTCCATGACGAAGGCTGTCGTCATCAGCCAACATGTATAATGCTACACCCTTTACTGACTAAACAAGTAAGCCACGTAAACTTATCAGAATGAGTGATACCACTTCGTTTAAAAAAAAAACGCTTCTTCGAAACAAACTAAACTTAAACTTAAACATCAGATAAAAATACTATAAAAATAAAAAACATTATCAAACACAACGGAAAAAAAAAACAAAATTATTGTTTATCAAGTCTTAGGCCCAAAAAATTGCTCTCAACTCTGATATTGATCTTGAGGGCGATTTCGAGATGTAGTTTGTAGGTACTACTTACATTAATTGTTAGTATCGCTATCAAGATTGATCTTAGAGTCAAGAGCTATTTATAAATACGGGCTGATAGAATAACTATCTATAATATTGTAAAGAGCTAACACTTGTTTGATAATTTCGTATTAATTATTTGTATCAGTCTTATTAATCAAATTAAGTAGTCAGTATAGTAGTTACTATTGTACTCCGTATATAACTACATAGGTAGCAGGATTATCGTTTTTTAAAAAGGTAAACTACAAAAAATGTACATAACTCACCAAATATTCCTTAATCAACTTACATACAATTTAATAAAGTATGTGAGAATTGACTAACAATGATTCAATCATTTTTTTTATTAATACAATAATAAGATCGTTTAAGACTTACTTGACCATATCTTTTTAAAACAGGTCGGTACTCTCTGATTTTATACTATTGATCTCACTAATATAGATTAAAGTAAATTTTTATTAACGCAATAACAATCACAGTGATGAGATCATTCTGCTTTTATTATAATAATCAGACTTTCTTTATATTTATACTTACATCGTAAAATACTGTACTCATTATAATTATGCAACAAAGTAAATGACTTAAAAACGCAACTTCGAATGACTATATAAATTATTTTGAAAAAGTATTGCAACAAAGTTTAAAGGTGAAAACACTGCACAACTTATATTGAGCCAAAGAACGGAAAAATTAGAAATCAATCATTTCTTATTCCGTGAAAGAACGTAACACGTACTTGACTCGTATTAATAGAGTTCGGTAGACTACCAATTTTAATTTAACATTAATCAAAAATTCCTTCACTATCTGAGTCATTCTTCGTAGCAAGAGTGTTAAGTACAATGTTTGTAACCGACGCGGAAATTAATTTTTCGAAGTCTACAGACTTCGGTACTTCGGTCCAGAAAGTATCATTTTCTGTGAGGTTAAGCGATTCGTCTTCAGCACGATCTCCGTCGTCGATACTTACTATCTTTTGGGAACCTAAAGAAACTGATGTTCCTTGCTTAGCTACATAAGTAGATTGTCCGCGTGCCCTTTCGTGGTTTTCAACTTCAATATCGTAATCAAATAATATCTCACTTGCTAGCTCTTCGTTGTCATTGCACCTTTTTTTTTTCTCTTGAGGAGTGCTTGAAATAGGTTTTTTACGTTTTGTTACTTTGGCAGGCTGTTGATTCTTGTAAAGTGTCTTTTTTTCATGATTGTCGGTATTAGTATTTTCTTTATTAGACGCGTGTGTATTTTCTTCAATATTTTTATCCTTCTTCTTCCTCTTTGCAGTCTGCTTTTGTTTGGATAAGTCGTAAAATCCGATATGAAGCCCATGTTTACAGACTGTAACATCATGCGAACAGTCAAGGCAACTGAGCTTTCTCATTTCTATTTGGTGAGAGGAAGTTGTATCCCAAATTGCTTGGTGGACTTTCATTGTGCCAACAAAGTCCGGAAGGTTTTTTGGCACTAGCATATCTTTTTCGTAGATGTTTGAAGCAGGGACCACCTCTGTTTGAATGCCGGGTACATTTTCCTTAAGCAGAGTCACAAGTGTATCCAAATCAGGAATGTCTTTTCCCTCAGCGATAATCCTGTCGGCTGTTCTTTTGACAGTCCCACCTACACCGTCAGGAGCCCCTTTACCATGGCCCGATTCACTGTAATTCCATTCTACTCTACGCATACTTGGAAAGGCCCAGTGAAGTTTCGACATTATGAAAAACATCTTACGGTTCCGGTACTGGGCTGAGGGACTGTCAGACAGGAAATGAAAGATGGTGACCTGAGGCACTGTGTCTTCAATAAATCGTAGTATTGGCATTAAATGTTCCCAAATCGCTACTGCGTCATGTCTCAAGCAATTGCTAAGTGTGCATATACATTGAGAAACAACTTTATGCTCTTTAACATAATATACGACGACGGTGTGCAAAGTTATTTGCTGACGACTCCCTCCAAAATGGAAACTTTGAATTTCACTTGCATATTTAGTGAGAAAATTCTCACTAAAATCGCAGTGCACGATGCACTCTTCTTCAGTCAAATTAGCCTTTAAGTTTCTGATGTAACTGTATTGAGCTCCAATTCGTCCACAGTGCTGCAAATAAGGCCACAACAAGTTTTCAAATTCTGTTAGAAGAGTCTTTGGTGGTGATTTTAATTGTACTTTTGCCGTTTGGTTTGAGGACTTTGCCAAACCATCTTTTGTAGTATAATTTACTTTTTCAGTCTTCCATGTGGAATATTCAATGTCCTTTGAGTTATCGAACTCGAGGTAAACCAGTCTTTTATCTCTACAGTGTTCACAGTCCCTCATTAAACAATCTACGCTTGTAGGATCACAGCACAAGGACTCTTTCACCTGTTTAGCTGTTTTTTCCAATAATTATATTGTTTTGGCAAAGACTCTTTATCATTAAATCTATATTTTCATGAATTTTGCATAAACAGGTGTCCCTCTTATTTATGTTTGGTATTTGTACCCAAAATGGTCTCATTTTGCAAAAATATGAATAAGATACTGGTTGATGGTTCTTTACAAATTTTTCGTGTAGATTTTGCAACGTGTCACTCAAAATTCTTTTTTGCTTTTTAATTTTATTTTTTGTTACAGTGTCTCTTTTCCCGGGGCAGACCCTACTATTCTCATCGTCTTCAAAAAAACTGAATAACCGCAGCATTTAATTTATGATCTACGTTGTTTTCTTCAGAAAGTAGTACATTTTCTGACTCTGATAGAATAGACACCGACGCGCAATTCAAATTTTCTTCATTATTTGAAACATTTTCGACTATTTCCTGCCGTTGCGGTTCTTGAACGAAATCTGCAATAAATTGACTTCCAGACACACGGATTCGTCGTCTAAACTGAGCAATCTGCTTTCTGTATTTTTGGGCTAAATTTTTATAGTGCTTTAGTTCTTTTGTAATATTTGCGTTTGTTTTTGGCTTTTGTATTTAAATCTTCTTAACTTTTGTGTGGGGGATAGTTTCTTTGGGGGTTTTATTGTATTAACTTTTTCGGGACAGGAACTTGGAGTTGCAGGTGCTGATGAATCTATATCAATCAGATTAACAGGTGTTGAGGTCCTGCGGATTTGGTTAAATTTTGTTTTTTTTTTAGTTACATCTAAGCCAGACAGACTGGTTGCGTCAGAAGTATCTGTGCCGGATTCGGAAAGGCGCAAATTCCGTAAACGAAGTCTTGTCGTGATAGATACCGCGGATGGAGATGAGGTTGCTTTATCAAGTTGTAGTGAAAGTGGCTGTAAAGATTCGTTGTTGCTGTCTGAGAAATCATTTTGTGGAAAGTCAGCTGAGACTGTAGTAGATTTCTTTTGCGTAGATAAATGATATTGCCTTTTCTGTTTTGGGGTGGATGGATAGTGGACACATACCGCAGATGGAGATGAAGTTGCTGCATCTAATTGTCGTAAATTTGCTTCTATAGATGCGTTGTTGCAGTCTGAGAAATCATTTTGTGGAAAGTCAGCTGAGACTGCAGTAGATTTCTTTTGCGTAGATAAATGAGGTTGCCTTTTCTGTTTTAGTGTGGACGGATTGTGGACACACACCGCAGATGGAGATGAAGTTGCTACATCTAATTGTCGTGAATTTGCTTCTTTAGATGCGTTGTTGCAGTCTGAGAAATCATTTTGTGGAAAGTCAGCTGAGACTGCAGTAGATTTCTTTTGCGTAGATAAATGAGGTTGAATTTTCTGTTTTAGTGTGGACGGATTGTGGACACACACCGCAGATGGAGATGAAGTTGCTACATCTAATTGTCGTGAATTTGCTTCTTTAGATGCGTTGTTGCAGTCTGAGAAATCATTTTGTGGAAAGTCAGCTGAGACTGCAGTAGATTTCTTTTGCGTAGATAAATGAGGTTGCCTTTTCTGTTTTAGTGTGGACGGATTGTGGACACACACCGCAGATGGAGATGAAGTTGCTACATCTAATTGTCGTGAATTTGCTTCTTTAGATGCGTTGTTGCAGTCTGAGAAATAATTTTGTGGAATGTCAGCTGAGACTGTAGTACACAAGTGTTGCGTTGATGAATGAGGTAGATTTATCTGTTTTGAGGTAGATGGATAATGGGCAAATACTTTAGATGTAGATGAAGCTGCTACATCAAGTCGTCGTGTATTTGGTTGTACATGTGCGTTGTTGCAGTCTGAAAAATCATTTTGTGGCGTACTTTCAGAGACTAGAACTCGTTTGTTTTGTCCCGATGAATGAGGCGGATTTTCATCATCTGATGTGGACGGACTATTGGATTGCAATTCCGATGAAACCCTGCTATGGTTTTTCTTTTTGTAGTAGTGCTTTTTAGCCCTGGCTCTACCCTTTTCTCTCACAACCATTTTCTGTCTAGAAGGTAGCTCACTGACAGGTAAAATTTTTCGTTCTCTTTTGGCTTTTTTCTTTCTTTGCAAGTCTTTAGCTTTAAATTCTACATACTTAAGTGGGTCGCTTTTAATTCTTTCTCTTCTTATACGTTCTCTTACTCTTTTCCTTTCTAATAGCTCTTCTCGGCTTAGCTTCATGTCTCTTTTATTATGTTAGTACCTTAAATGAAATTATTAATATTAACAACATTCATTTTTATAAAGAGTAATAGGGATAATATAGATAAGATAAGAATTATTAAGATATGTTAATATCACCGTAAGATTGCAAAAAAACGATAGATTACAATGTAATATACTATCTGTCGTTTTATGATAAAACTTACACATGAATCACGATGAAACATATTCATTCTCGAAATACTACAATATAACAGATCTAAAACCAAACCGTTCAATTGTGATACGATACGTGACTACACAGATTTTTACGTTTGAGAAGCAAAAAATGACAATCAGCTGCTAAACAAGCATGGCAGCGTATGGTATATGACATTGGACCAATCAAAAACGCGAGGTAACGATATTACAGTTTTACTTTCGTAATACACCAAAAAGTGAATACGTGGAATCGTAATACGTGTGTGTTCTACAATATTTATATGGTTTTTAACTATTACGAGATACATTGTATTAAGTTTTTTGTAATTCTACGGTGATAAACAGGATGTTAAGAAAAGTACTGCGTTTCTTTAGAGGAATGAACCAGCCCATGAAACTAGACAATTTTCTCTAAATGAAACTAGACAAAATGCCTCGGTCGACAACTCCCGGTCCTGGATGTTTGCCCCAGCAGAAGCGTCCCATCACGCTGATTAACTTTTGCTCGCTGATTATCTGTACTGTATCTCTTATAGTTTAGCAGGGCCCCTGGTGGTCTACATCAAGTGCTCCAGACCTTCAATATCTATGTGCCAGCAGAAGTGCCTCGTCATGTTGAACAAAATTTGCTAAAGACCCATATCTGTATCTCTTATAGTTAAGCTAGGCCTCTGGTGGTCTACATCAGGTACTCCAGACCCTCGATGTCCATGTGCCAGCAAAACCGGCTCATCACACTGAACAAGTTTTCCTAAGGAGCCATATCAGTATCTCACAAAGTTAAGCTGAACCCCTGGTGGTCTAGATCAGATTCTCTAGGCCCTGGATGTTCATGTGCCAGCAGAAGCTTTACACCATTATGCTGAACACTTTTTGGTAAGGAGCCATATCTGTATCTCTTATAGTTTAGCTGGACCCTTGATGGTCGGTCTACATCAGATAATCCAGACCCTCGATGTCTTTATCGCAGCATAAGCGGCTTATGATGCTAAAGAAATTTTGCTTTGGAGCCATTGCTGTATCTCTTATAGATTAGTCGTAAAGGGTAATTAAATTAGTGGCCAGTTCAGCGGTTTCACTCGTTACATTTTTCCGTAAGAATAAGATCTTTTCTTGTAGTAAAAAGTAGCTTACGACACACAGCGATGTTGTATCTTTCTAATGGTGAAAGAATTTTGGAAATCAATCAAGTGATTTCGAAGTTTACAGCTTACATACAAACAAACAAATAAACCTTTCTTCTTTATAATATTAGTGTAGACTATACGAAAAAGACGTATATAAAACACTGAATTATACATAAAGTGCGTTTGTTCAGAATCTATCAATCTTGATCAGATCGATGTACCTGTAGCCTAGGCGTGTGCCGCTGCACCGCCGAACGTCCACTGGGAGGTTCGTGATATCAAAATCAAGTGCTAATGTACGCGCACGCGGCGACCTTTGTGTCGGCGGCGGCCTCCTTTGTGTCGGCGGCGGCCGCCTTTGAGAAGCGGCGGCACGCGCCTAGGCGGCAGGTAAAAATAATGATCGGTTCTGAGCTAACTTACTTTATACAAAGCAAATATTTAATTTCATCAAAATAAAACACCCACAAAAAAGAAGTATGAATTACTTCCACAAAATTTGCATGAAGACACGCACTGGTTTAATTTAAGGATAAAATATTAATAATTTTAAATCTTTGTCCAACAGTGGGGCCACAAATTTAATCATTCTCTAACGTCCATGTCATTTTCTAACGTCCATGTCACCGCGGAACATGGAAAGACATGGAAAAAAAGACATGGACGTTAGAACCAAAGTTTATTTTTCGGTTTACGAAAAATCTATTAGACAATACTTTATTCTATACCGCCTCTTATTTTACGCATAACAAAGGTAATAACCAGAAAAAATATCAATATTATCTAATGAGTAAATACTTGGTTATCGAGGAGCATGGAAGTTAGGTAGGCACTGAACCAAATCGTAAATGTGTGAAACTTACCTTCGTCAGCAAAAATGTAGCAGCGAGCGGCACGTGCTTCTCTCACGACGCTGTCGGCAGTACTGGCCGCTACTCGTGCGCGAATAAACGAGACAGATAGCTTTAACCGTCACGAGTGTATGAGTGAGAAGGTAGCGCGAGGAAATTTAAGCCTGAATCAGGCTTCAACGCTAAAAACCATGTTTAAAAAAAATACTGGCGTCTGTTATTAATAAAAACATGTGAAAAGATAGACAATATAACTAGTTAGAAGATAAGAAGGATTAACATGATGTTACCCTGATATTTTAGGATCTATAACAGTTTATCTGTCATAAAGTAGCAAAGTTCCACGACATGGACGTTAGAGAATGCATGTTTGACAGGAATTTTACAAAAAACTGTCAACATATTTGGGTATTTAAATGTTTAACCATATGTAAGAGGAGTTGAAGTATTTTATAGTAAATTTTTATAATCCTCTTCCCACAGAAAGATGCATTTTTTCAGCGGAATGTGTAAAAAATGCGGCCGATGAGAACATACCATAATTCTTAATTAAATAGAATCAAATAAAAGACAGTGTAACTCAAGGCTTAGGTCCGTTCCGTCTCGTATAGTAAGAGAGATGATTAATTGTGGTAATATTAAAACAATACTAGGGCGCAAAATAACACGATAAAAGTCTATAGCATACTCTCTGTGTTATGGCAGATTCCGCTAGTGCCGCGGGGATAAACCGACTCAAATTTAGTCATAGATGCCTAGATCTTTTCATCAATATTAGCACTTTAAATGCGCCTAATGAAAATAATATTTGCTGAGATAACAATGTGAACAAAGCTTAAAGACACCTTTAAAATACCTACATACATAACGGAGCGGAGGAGGGAGAAGTTATACGACCGACGATTCACATTAGTGGAATTTAAAAAACACACACGCTTATACGCTATATCATGCCCATGCGTAACGCGGTAGCTCATGCCTTTTTTTATGGCTCATTCGTTTTTTCGTCGTACCGGACCTAACATGGTAACTACCATCGCATGAATAGTTTTGAAATCCGGATCGAAGCGGCTCGAATTTGATTTGCTTTGAGCCTATCCAAAAACACGGCGCGCGCGCATAGGATCGATCAATCTATGAAATCTTTTAGTTTTTTTAAATAAAACGTTGTAGCAAAGCAAGTCATTGGCCCCTATTATAAAGTAATAGTGATTCTTTATCATAATCTGCGACATACCTATTCAATTTGTGACGCTAATTTTATGTTAAAACTCGTTTTAACTTTGACAAATCTTCGTTTGGAAAGAAACCACGGATTTAGAAAAATGATAGTTCAGTACCTACCTACCTATGTGTGTAAAAAGTTAAAAGAAGATATATTTTAATAATAATCTATCCTTTTGCAACAAAGATATACAGGGTACAGTTTAACTGGTTAACAATGATTGGCTAAAATTGAAAAAGTTTGCAATGAAAAACAAAACAGACCGGTAACAAATTCTGAATAGCAAAACAATCGTTCCGCACGATTAGTTTATATTTTCTGATTTACTGATAGACAAAGAATGCTAAGAATTCCGCGACGGATCTATCCGAAATTGAATATGTAAATTTGTGAATTCCTGCATATGTAAACGTTGGCTTTGGCCGGTGTTCAGTTATGGCATGGTCGGGTCGGGCGGGTGAAGCGGCCGCATCACCGCATTGAAAAATAGCGTCTGCTCGTCGTCTAGCCGGCGGCGGCGGCGGCGGCGGCGCGGGCGCAGCGGGCTGTGACTCACGCGGGAATCCAACCGAATACAGACTGCATAGGGCTGGCCGTGGCTGACCATACCAGGCAATCAACGATGATGCATGGACTTTTTTTGCTATATCAAGTAGGGTGTCTAACAAACGTAGAAACTTCAAGGTTTTAGAATGTAACGAACGAAAAGCTTTAGACACTTTTACTCTTGTCAGGAATATACTTAATCAAAGTTATAGAGAATTTTGAGACCGTTTGAAACTGATGCTGTTCTGCGCATAGGTAATTAATCTCCAAAACGAATCGCTACATTATTCATTGCGAACGATCATCACATCATAATGTTCTTCATTGCATAGAATTGAAACGTAAAATTAATAGTAGAAGAGAATCTACATACTCATAACAGATCTTTCCGTCCAACCAACTATAGAAGAAGAATAATAATCATAAAGAAAAATAGATAGAAAGTAACCTAAAGCAAATTTAATAGAGAATAAAATATTAATAGAGATACTGATTGATTTACTGGCATCCCTACCAGGTTCTGGTACATCTGGTTTTTTAGTGTTTAGTCTGGAGGAAATGAAATGTTTTTATACCACACGAAATGCACGCAGAAAAAAGCGCAACATTCTTTTTGGTTACTCGCTACTTTTATTTTTGAATCTTGTTTGATCTGGTGGTGTAGAGATTGATTACATTTAATAAGCCTTGGCTTTCCACGTCAGGAGGAGATACTTCTGATTTGTGTAACATAGGTACAATGTTATTCATCTAGTGTGCTCAGAATCTTTTTCATTGTCTTAGAAAGTCATAATTTTGCCATTGTTTCCGATAAACATCCATCTTGCAGAGACGTTTGTTATGGCTAGTTCACTATACTCTATTTTATAAAATTGTAAAATGTACAATGCTATTTTAGATTTTGTAGCAATTATTTATCTCTGAACCACCTACTACATTCTTCGGGGGCAAGTCAGTTAGACCAGGAAATGGTGGGAGGAAATCAAGATTTATTTTTAACTGGGTATTTGCCTGTTTATTCTACTTCTTTGTGGATGGAAATAGAACAGACAAAATGTACCTCTAGCCTCTCATAGCCGGTTTCTCGGCGTATTGCTACGGCATAGAAAATTAACTGACTTCCTTTCGTTGCAGCCGGGATCTGCTGGACGGGGATGGAGCGCGGCGGGCGGTGCAGCTCAGTTGCATCCCTGCGAGTGGAGCGCGCCGAGTGCTGCGCGGGCAAGACACGCGCGGCCTGGAGCCCGAAGGACCTCGACTCCGGGGAGATATTCTTCTACAAGGCGCTGTCAGGCGGCGTGCCGTGCACCGCCTGTGCTGCTGGTATGTAGTCCTGGTACCTACTGCAGCCGAGTGCTGCGCGGGCAAGACGCGCGCGGCCTGGAGCCCGAAGGACCTCGACTCCGGGGAGATATTTTTCTACAAGGCGCTGTCAGGTGGCGTGCCGTGCACCGCCTGTGCTGCTGGTATGTAGTCCTGGTACCTACTGCAGTTGAGTGCTGTGCGGGCAAGACGCGCGCGGCCTGGAGCCCGAGGGACCTCGACTCCGGGGAGATATTCTTCTACAAGGCGCTGTCAGGCGGCGTGCCGTGCACCGCCTGTGCTGCTGGTATGTAGTCCTGGTACCTACTGCAGCCGAGTGCTGCGCGGGCAAGACGCGCGCGGCCTGGAGCCCGAAGGACCTCGACTCCGGGGAGATATTCTTCTACAAGGCGCTGTCAGGTGGCGTGCCGTGCACCGCCTGTGCTGCTGGTATGTAGTCCTGGTACCTACTGTAGCTGAGACCAGCTGAGTGCTGCGCGGGCAAGACGCGCGCGGCCTGGAGCCCGAAGGACCTCGACTCCGGGGAGATATTCTTCTACAAGGCGCTGTCAGGCGGCGTGCCGTGCACCGCCTGTGCTGCTGGTATGTAGTCCTGGTACCTACTGTAGTAGAGAGACATCGACTTCGGGGAGATGTTATTCTGCTAGGCTCTGTCAGGCGGCGTACCGTGCATCGCCTGTGCTGCTGGTAGAGGTGTGTAGTCCTGGTATTGCTGCAGTTACAGCGGAGAGTATAACAAGAAAGGTGCCCTTGGAAGCCCTTGGAAGTGTACCTACTAGGATAATTATTACTACCTACCAATGTAAGTACCTACTATGTTAAGCAATTATTACGCAGTAGAACCATAATAAGTACATGAAGAGTTCATGTGTGTGTTTTTCTAAATTAGAAAATATTCATGCAAAGAATGTGTACGACTAAAATTAAAACATTCGGATGTAGAGACCTTTCGATTCACCTTTGTAAAATTTTCACGCCGTCGATAATAAACAAACATACACACAACCGTTCGACATTACAAGTCATTGAACGTGTTAATCAAACAGGCAGTTGGTCTGAAGTGTTCGACCACGCGTACAATAGTAGGCAGATGTTCATAATTTTTATTGAAGCGTCTAGACGGGCACTACAGCACTAACAGCACTACTGTATGGCGTAATGGCGGCCATTACCAGCAATAGGCTGAAGTAAACACGCTCACAACTTGAATACAGCAAGCCTTTTCCATGCCGTTGTTGGTCTGGAAGCGATAAAATAGTTTCAAGCCAAAACGGTTGAGGCCGTTTTATAAAGGTTTTCTTTTATTGTTTATATTCCTTGTCTGAAAATAAGATTTTCTTACAAAAGCTAAAGATCTAAAAAGTCGATAAGTATGAGGTGGCTGATATCAGAATAGGGATTTTTTTCCCAAAACAACTCAAAATAACAGATGTGCCTACAAAAACTATATAATCTTATCTTTGTCACAACCGTAGCTAAAACGGAGGACATCTGACTGATCAGATAACGCAAATCTTACCGCTGACACAGCTATTTTTTCATCTCGGGTATGAAATTCAGCATGACTTCGTGTGTGTGTTTGTGTGTGTGCGTGAATTCTAGGCGAATCATACCCACTATTACCCACACAAATCCATTGTTTATACAAAATTAGGCCGAGTGCATTGCCCGATAGCTACCTAGATAAACAAACTCCGATTCAGCTGCAGAAATGGTTTGGCATCGTGACAAGAATGCGATATAAATGTAAAACAATAATCTTGCGAATGAAGCGGATCTACTTGCTGGGAATAAGTAGCCGGTAGCAAGCCGGTAGGTACAGCTACAGTCGTGATTTGCTTTGCATGTTTGTGACATTACCTATGCTTGTGATTGTGATAATGATGGTCTCTATACTACGAGCAACGCGGATATTCCGTCCCGGTCCGGTCCAGAATGTCTATAAGGTCCATTTAAATTCAGTGTAAATATTTTCAGGGTATGTTCTACTCGTGAAACTGAACAACTTTCCCCAACGAACAAAGGTCGAAATATAAAAAGAAATGTTGGTCCTTCCATAGAAATTGACTCGGTCGGATGACTGTCTGGTAGACACATTTTGTATGGGAGGACCAAATTTTTTTGTCATAATTCGACCTATGTTGATTGGGGAAAGTTGTTTAGTTTCAAGAGTAGAACATGCCCTAAAATATTTGCACTGAACTTATAGAACCTAATAGGACCTTTTACATAAAAGACAGAGCTGCTCTATTATAATAACACAAATAAATAACGTCTATACTTATATAGAAAATAGATAGAAACTAGAGCTACGAGTAAGGTAAGTTCGTCAATTACCGCCTATGTAACTTCGAAAGCAAATATTTCTAATAAAGGATAACAATTTAAATAAGAAAACAGGCGCGTCATATAATTTCAATATTTGTTTTTTAAATAGCATACAACAGAGTAACATAATACTTTTAAAATATGAAATAAAACCAAAGACAAAACACAGTCGCGCTGGCAGAATTAAACTACGTGGGAGTTTAATTCGCCTATGAGTATTACTTGACTGTAAAATTCTAATTGAGATCATTTCTGTAGTAATCATTGTATCAGGGTAATCTATCTTCATAATATTAGGTTAATCAGTACATTCCTTGTCATTAAATTATGATTTCTCAATTTTATAACACATAACACAAATTATTTTATTGCTAACGTCATAGTGACTTGTAACTCTTTTTGTTACAACAACATCGATACACATAAAAAATATATAAAATTAGGCCATTTTAGAATGAAAAATTGATGTTTTGCTAAAAAACGTCGGTAGGCGTTATTAAACTTGGAGCCTAATTACGCCTGCCTAGTGTCTAATCACGCCTACCATACTAAAACTAACTAGTTAAAAGAGAACAGAATTCAAAAACAAATCTTTCTTCCTACCTGTCGTTTCGATTATCCACCATTACATAAAAAATAATCATAATATCGCAAAGTTATTCTTAAATTTCCGTGTAGGTGTTAATAACGCCTACAGGTGGGTAACCACGCCTTCAGCTGGGTAATATCGCCTACAAGGAGTCTATTATCGCACAGGCGGTATTAACCTTTATGATATATTTAACAAAGATTTTCGCAAAAAACATATCCGTGATGCTTTTGTATAAATCTTAATGAAACTTAGGTAGCAAAATTTACAGTTTAACTAAAATAGTCCATGAAAGATATCAAACATTTTAAAATGAAGTTAAAACTTACCTAATGATTTCACGTATTTTTTTAAGCGAATCCAACAGAAACATCTCCCACGAATAACACGCGGCCACTAGCATTACGCGCGGGTGAGGAGCTCACCGCGCTCAGTGCGGAATGGCAACACTACAATGTTGCTATTCCGTGCAGATTTTAGGAAGTTATTCTTGTTTTTCCTATTTTTTTCAACCTAGGCGATATAACCCGACAGGCGGTAATCGACTCACCTACCTTATAACTCTTTACTCTACAATAGGTAGTGGTAATTCAATTCAAACAGTAAACCTAAAATCGTCCTGAAACGGTGCAAAGTCTAGCTACTACTTTTATCTGAGTATTAAAGGCCTATTCGCATCGTGAATTCCCCATTCTTTATCTATAATGGATGGCAACATCATAATCCTTTATGAGCGGTGCATTGAGTTCCTGTTATGTTCTGTCCCGGTGCAGGCTGCAGGCTGCCAGCACGGCTTGATCGATCGAAAGTCCCTGGCTAATGCACCTGCCATTTCTCTCACAGCACCTAAGAATATTGCAGATACTGCACTAGATATACAAGGTGTTCTTTAGGTGAGGGTTTACATCGGTGGTCAAGAAGGTGACGTTTTGGGCTCGCACTGTTGGAGAGACGAAAATATCTCCGATCCTTTTCAAGTGCGATCAATTACAGTGTAACCAGAAACTTTTAAATACCTGACACTAGAGCTCCTTGATTGATCGATTTAACACATCATCAGCTGCTATATAGATAGAAAGAAATATCAAGTCTGTTAAACTCTTATAAAGGTTAACGTAACATCCTGTATGATGGACATATTTTAGAAAATAGTGTTGCTCCTTGTGTTGTTTATTTTCTAAATAATGCGTAGGCAGGTAATTTGCTGGATATCAAGCTAAGAGACAGCTTTTATAATGAGTTATCTAAAGTCTTAAATATAATGTGAAAAGCTAAGCAACATTGTAGCGCTAAAGAAAATAATGGATATCTAATGAAGCGTCAGAATATTTTCCTAATTGATGATACAATCATATTTGTCATGGAACTCGTGCTCTATTATTGTGTTCTGTATTGAATTCGTGTTCTACCTATATAGGAAGGCTATGTAGCGGAGTAATTGCTGCCCGTAACTTTGACTGGCATTTTTCGATCTTAGAAATCTTTATTCGAGTCATGAGACAACATTCTGATATATTTTCTCCTCTCCAGAATCGTGTAAAGGCGTCCAGTGCGGCGCGGGGCGACGGTGCGCCGTGCGCGACGGCCGAGCTCGCTGCGTCTGCGCAGCGACGTGCCGGCGAGCTGGTCCGGTCTGTGGAAGTGATGGGAAGACGTACAAGTCTCTTTGCCGACTGCGGCGGAGGTCCTGCCGGCGACCTGCCAAGCACCTCACTCTGGACTACCCAGGTCCTTGTCGAGGTAAGTTTAGAAGAACTGGTGACCCATATCGGCGAGCTGGTCCTATCTGTGGAGCGATGGGAAGACAGACCTACAAGTCTCTTTGCCGACTGCGGCGGACGTCGTGCCGGCGACCTGCCAAGCACGACACTCTGGACTACCCAGGTCCTTGTCGAGGTAAGTTTACGAGAACTAGTGCCCCGTGTCGGCGAGCTGGTGCCTAGTTCTATCTGTGGAAGCGATGGGAAGACCAGATACCTACAAGTCCATCTGCCGACTGCGGCCATCAAAGCTTACACTGGACTACCCAGAGTTAAGTTAAGAATAGGTATAAATAAAGTTAGTGTTCAAAGGGTTTTTCCCTTAAAGCAGACGGTGAAATCTATACAGACCAAGCCTAGGATTTCTGACAGAGTTTATTTGGTAGTGTTTAAGTCAAAAGCAATCTGCAAAGCCGAGACATCAAAGAAATATTCCATTTTCATTGACTTGTTAACAGCAGAACCGTTCTTGCATACGTTAACCTAGCCATGTAATTTAATGATGTACCTTTGGAATAAGGAGTTTTCTAAAGGTCCGTCAAAGTCAATGACTGATTACAAAATCGCTGAAGCTTGACCGGTGGTGACTGGAGCGCTACGCCCGACATTTAATGCTACATCTAATGTGATTGGCAGCGCTATAGAATAGAATAACTAATGGAGCTGAACTGTACACACATACATAGTTCATCATAGCTCGAAGCGATTGTAGGGCTGCAGTAAAAGGGTCAACGAAACTGAATAAGTTTCTTTTGCTTTCTCTGGTCTTTCTTTAGGTACCGGTATAAAAGCCAACTCCTTATACTTACCAACCAACCTACTCAATAATCTGCTTACCAATAAGTAAATCGTATACTAATTCTAGAAGTTACCTGTAGGTAGGTATGTAAAGAAGAGTCCAAATTACTCTGTTTTCGATCTCCCGAGAGGAAATTTTTCATTGTAACCACTTACAGGACGTAGTCTTATGCACAGATGAACTTAAATATGTAGACTGTCTTGTGCTAAAGCATGTCATGCAAAAAACAGCTGAAGCTAGAACATAAACAATAACTGAAAACTGATATTTAAGTTCATCTGTGAAACTGAACTGAAACTGAAGCAACTGAACAACTGAAGCTGATGCATAAATTCAGCTTGATTTTATCCAAGTAGACGTGCATCAGATTTATACAGTGCGCTAAACCAGCCAGCATCAATGGGTTCGCGTAAGCAGACGGTGATAGTAAAAACTCTACCAAGTGCGAGTCGGATTCGCGCACGAAGTGTGTCGTTCAATTGTGTATAAAAATTGCATAAAAATTACGTTTGTTGTATGAGAGCCCACTTAAATTTTTAGTAGTTGTTGTCATAGTGGCATGATAATTTTTACATATTCTGTGAAAATTTCCACTGTCCAACTAATATACCTACCATTCATGAGATAGAGCCTTCGAACCAAGATTAGATAAAATCGAGTTTTTTATAGAGTCGAGTATGTTTTTGTATGGGTGCCCATCGGGCTGTACATCAGACAGACAGACAGCAAAGTTTCAGTAAGTAAAAATTTTACCATTTTCATCCTTGGATACGGCACCCTAAAGAGCTTGCATTAATAGCGCAGTCACGTCACGGCCCGCGCGGGCAGGCGGGTAGGCGGGCGCAATGGCGTCATGTGCGCTTGCGCAGGTGCTGCCAGACAAGGGAAAAACTGTCTACTTTCCTGCAGATATTCTGAAAGAATTATAGTTATTGACGGAGGCAGCCTTTAGTCACACTTTAGTCGTATTACGTACGATGTACGACACGAATGTCCAATTGGTATTGTAGGTTCTTGTGTTTAACAATAACTATGAAAAGTTTAGAAAAGTAGCTAAGTTCTTTATAAGATTTGAACAAGGCGCATGCATAGGATGTTGGAAATTATTATGTTTTGGCATTCTCTGTTTAATCGACTGTTCAGCACAAAGCCGAATTTGAACAGATCCAGATTTTACTTGTTCCTTTTACGTGCAGAATCACATTTTTGAGAGGAACTTAGTGTTTTCCTAACAACCCGTACGCATTGTAGGTTACCATTGACGAAAGTAAGACTATTTAAACTACTATACCCTTCTCTATACTAATGTGTAGTAAACATAGGTGTCTACTAATCAAAAACGAGTTTGCAATCAATAGTTTTAGTGTAAGTATCTTAATATTTTAGTGGTTCTGGCAGCCCTAGCGCGCTGTCACGCCGCAGCCAGCCACCCTGCTGCCAAGACAGCTTTTTGCTCTGCACCGCTTTTTCAACAAAACGCGGTGCGGTGCCTTATTAGTTTCATTCAGCGCTGCACCTAGCTAAATCACCCATTGTATGCTTTCTCGCTAAAACCAGTTTCCAACTATATCTCTAGATCTCTACTCATTATAACAGCATAAAAACACTTATTTAGTTCTATGTATAAAGCATTAGATATGTGTACTTACAAGAAATTGATATTGGAGAAGTAAAATACCTAGTCATAGGTAGGTATGTGGGTATACATCAGTTTATGTTGGGTTACTACCTAGAAACGAATAAGTTACGAGAAGTCCTGAAAAACTGAAAGTTTCTTTGCAGTTTGCACCATACTTCTCAAAAGCTTGACCTCAAAAGTTAACTAGGCTAGCATGAATTTGCAGTTGCATTTGCAGAGCCTGGAATGAAAACACGAACGAATGGAACAAAACCCTCTTGACCTCCTCTATCCCTTTCAGAGCAAGAGCTGTTTCAGAAGGAATTCTACATACAACATGAAATCTCGTCGCAGTCACAAATGATTTTCAAACACGGAGATGTGTTGTAAATTCAAACTATGTTAGGTATGACTTTTGATCTGTTTTGTATTTTCGTTATTTTGTAAATTAAGGTCACTCTTTTTATCATGAACCCAACAAATCCTGGTTACTACGACGAGATTCACTGCGATGATCTTTCATTTGCTTCATTCTGGCTTTTGTATTGTTCCGTCTCAAACTTTTCATTTTTTTTACTTTGAGATCTCCCTTCGTTGTTTTCTTTTAGTTGTCCGGTCTACTGCGGGTCACAGTCATTGTTCTACTTGAACTTTTCGTCACGAGTTTGTGTAAGGGCTATTGTCCGCGTTCCACTGATAGCGAAAAGCATTGGTTCAAGGGTTTGCTTTTACATCTAGAGCATTTATGAGAAGGTATGGTAGGCATTTTAAAATCCTGCCTTTCCTACTTACCTACTAGTTTGAAACTAGCCTACTTTTATTCTAGATGAACTAGCTTCTATGGCGACATCCCCTACTCGCCTCTGCTTTCCGCAACTAGACGTCTACATGCGCCTATTTGCGTGAATCGCTAAAATCCTACTCGCCTGATAGACTATCGAGATTTTCTGTTACATTGCGCGTACAACGATGTTCTGTCGCACAGAGATCACATCTCCGTCTGGGCACCACTAGTCATCTACATGTTCCCTATTAATCCGCGTCCACCTGCGCAATGGCGGCCCCGCCCCTACTATCGGCAACAAATTGCTGGTTCCTACTACATCTCTATTGGCATCGGGCGTCGGGCGCGGGGCTGAATAGGCCGTTGCGATGCACGATACGACGCCGGTCGTCGGGCAGCGCGCGACGCCGCGGGTGCAGGGATGTGAATGAGGGACGGTACTACTGGTTCTCGGGACGTTCGTCGGGTGGTTGTATATTGTACCGCCGATAGTCTGGTTAGGATATTGCAGGCTGAACCACCTGATTGTCCGAAAAGCAAGATGGTTGCGTGCTTCGGATGGGCACGTTAAGCCGTCGGTCCCGGTTGCTGTCTATGATGGCGATCGTTACACAACCATGTCAGTCAGAGGCCTGCTACTTGCAGTAGGCTGTCGAAAAACTCTGACACCAGGATTCGTCGGATCGTAGAACGACTCAGTGTCCCACACGAAGAGAGAAAGAGACAGCCGAGTAAGGATGGCTTAGAATAGCATCACTCCTTTCTTCCCACAAGGCGACTAAGGGATGGATTCACGGAATGGGCAGCAGCGTTCTCTGCGAGCTCAACATCTTGCACTGCGCTCAGGATTTTTCAACTAGAAGCATTCATTGACCACTTTAAAGTTCTTCCGTCAGACTCGAACAGGTGCAAGTGCAAGTCATGATGTAAAAAAGTCAGTCAGTCAATTGAGTTTTACGACATCTGAAGACATAAATTGGCTGAATGTGATGCTTTTCCATGCAGCATTTCACGGTAGAGTCATTCGTAGAGAAAATTCCGAGCAGAAAAAACTAAGTGGGCATTTATTTCTTTCTGCTTTCTGTGAGTTGTGTTTGCGTTTATTCTTCTTTATACCTAGTTGTCGTAAGTTTCAATAAATATCCTCGGTAAGAGTCCCGTGGTAACGCTTCGGCGCGTTTACAACTGCGGGCAGATCGTCGCTTGTTTTTTGCGGTGCGGTGTGCTGTTGGCCGGCCGATCGCGCCCCCAGCGCACTGGTAAATAATTACAATAGTACAACCAAGGTGCCTATACTGGGTGTTACAGAACAACAAAATAAAGCCGAAAGGAGATTAAGGTACTAATGTAACTGAACAACTTTCCCTATGGAACATGGGTCGAAATATGAAGAAAAAGAAATTAGGTACCTCCCATACAAAATGTACAGCCGACCGAGTCAATTTGTATATGGGAGGACCAAATTTTTTTCTAACGACCCATGTTTCATGAGTTGTTCAGTTTCATGAGTACATTGACCTCCTTTCAGCTGTATTTGTTGTTTTGTAACACGTTTTATACCGGATGCTTCGCCATCTCCGAGGTCTATGGAGGCGCCCGGGACAGACCTATGTCCAGCAGTGACCGTCGCTACGACTGATGAAGGTGATGACAATGGTTGGATGGATTTTTAATCATAATTCTAAACTTGTTTGTTGAATAGCTGTCGGTCAATAGGCTTTTATGCTTGGTCATAAACATAATTATAGTAGGTACCTAAGAACCAAAGGAATTCGAGGCCACTCTACATTTATTTAAACTGGAATGAAACGCCTGTGTCAATGCAATATTAAACATCTATTAGGAAATAAACATTACTTAATTATCTAGGTACCTGTCTGTATTGTATGTATTCTTTCAGTGCCTTGCATAACTTGCATGGCCTAAACATTTCAAACCCTACACTTACTTAAAATATATGACCTGACATCAATATAGTCAACCATCAATTGCCTCATATGTCTGTGACAGGCGAGGCAATCCATTCAGTGTCTGAGGCAAGACTTTTCATGACATATATGCCGATACAGGAGCGACTTTCCGAACGCTCTACAAGTAAAGGTCGAATTGAAGACTGGCACGCACGTGCATGTTTAGAATGTCTTTTGTTAGCGAGAGTAGAGAACCAGGCATCCTCGTAAGTTTTAGGTAAGGTTAGGTTAGTCATGTGTTAGGTTAGGTTAGTGTGTTTGATGTAGACCTACGTACATCAAACACACGCTGTCGCCATTCATTCCTATCCTCAGCAAGTTTCTTCCAGCTTTTACGCTCGATTTAAAAAAACTGGCTTTGAAACCCATTATATAAAATAAGTTTTCCCATTAAGACCTTATATGTTTTATACAGGTAAATTGAAGCGAACTAGCAACCGCGCACTGTTTATATTTTACACAGCAAACGCGTAATGAGTCCACATTTCATGTTCCCGGTGGAAAATACGATATTTATGCACGCTTTTTGCTCACCTGTTTTAGCAGCCCTATTAACGATAGTATTTACGTGAATAAACTAGGTTTATACGGTTGCGTAAACAGTGTCGTAAATTGTTTGAAAAGCTCTCCTAAGTGTTAGTAGATTCATAACCAAGTAGGTGCAATTACCACGATGTCACAAATTACAATATGGTCGGGTGATCGTTCTGTAAACTCTATATTTTGTGACGATATGATATCTATCTTTATAAAAGATTCTTACAAATGATTCTATTATAATATTCAGTACAAATATTTTCAGGATGGGTTCTACTCGTGAAACTGAACGTCTTACCGGATATTTTTAGATCTCCTATTTAACCTCCTGAGTCCCTGCGTCCTATACAAAGAACAAATTCCTGTACTGTGTTAAGTCCTGACGCTTTTGCTAACTTTACATAATGCTAGTCTGTAATTTTGTAAATATAGGAAAACTTAAACAAAAAATATAATATTTTATCTTTGATTATGTTTTTACACAAAATGAATAATCAAAATTATTAAATAATAATGTGTTACTAATTTGAAAAATAATTGTAGTAAGTACTCAAAAAAAAACACTCTCTCTTAATTTGTTCTATATAAAGTACTCTAGGCCTTAATGACTACATTCTATTAGAAAGCTCAGGACTCAGGAGGTTAAAAAAATTTAGAGTTCAGTATACTGACTCTACTAAACGATGGTCATCAGGCAGCCGCCAGGCCAGGCACCTTCATGACATTATTTGTCTTCTAATAGACAGATAGACACAGCTCGCCATCCTGAGAATGTCATCCTGTCTTCAATGTTAAAACACTCTTTAGGATTTGGCATTGGCAGTTGGTGGGTATAGTATAATGCATCAAAATATTGCCCAATTTTTGGAAAACTTTTTAATGCAAGTTTTCCAAAAAATTTAATGTTGTTTCTATACCTAGCACAGGAAGGGTTTTAAAAATTGTATGTACAATTTTAACCCAATTTTCACTGTGGCCTCGTAGCGTGGGCTCTATGCAAATGATCGTTCACCCGTCGGTTCCACAAAAGCCACATAGTATTATGTCGTGTGCGATTGTATCGGGAGACAGGTAAGCAAAGCGAGCTGCGAGCAGCCAGTGCCAGCAGCACACAGGATGTCTCCGGCGATGTGCAATTACAGGAACCGGCCGTGTGCCGCCACCGTTACCTTGTTTATACTCCAGTCAATGGAGGGTTTCAAACTTACTTTACTGTAACGGTGGAATACTCGCTCGCAGCTTAAAAACGTTTAGCCTGTGTTATAAGTATTATAATATAATATAAGCATATGGCTTACTCCACGAAAAAGATATCAGATCTCAAATAGAGCCAAGCTTCTGAATCTACACGCTCTGGCTCCACCTACCCACCCACACATACTGTTATGTCGTGTGCGATTGTATCGGGAGACAGGCAAGCAAAGCGAGCTGCGAGCAGCCAGTGCCAGCAGCACACAGGATGTCTCCGGCGATGTGCAATTACAGGAACCGGCCGTGTGCCGCCACCGTTACCTTGTTTATACTCCAGTCAATGAGGGTTAAAACTTAAAACATATTTTACTAAAACGGAGAATCACTTGTCACTCCCAGCTTGAAAACTCTTGGCTGCAGTTTTAATACCTAACGTATAATAAATCACTTCTTTTTTATAACTCATCTCCATCACCTGCCTGCCCTTACCTATACCAAATGAGTTCTTTAGAAATACTAATCAGTCTAAAACATTTTCATGTAAATGAAGCTTAATACGAGCAATCGCTTACTCCATTAAAAAGATATCAGTTCAAAAGAAATATCACACAAACTCAAAGTTGACGAATGGTTGTAATTGTAAGTATAAGTAAGATTTTTATGGGTCTTTGACAGGCTGTTGTTCTCTCCCCACCAGTCCAAAAATACATCGATACATATAATTAGATATTACGCCTATATCCCTTGCGGGGTAGGCAGAGCGTAAACGGTTGTTAAAAGGCTATTTACACTACGTCTGACAAAAGTTAAAAGAGAGTCATTGAGAAGACTGTGTATCACCATAATAACAGGTTGGCAGCCTGTCGCCTAAAATTACAATACACATCAACTCTCAAATCCCTTAGTCGTTTCTTACGACACTCACGGGAAAGATATGGGGTGATGCTACTCTAAGCCGGCACCGCACAGCATTAAAAAATCAAGGAGTAAAAATATCTTTGTTGACGGGATTATGTTTGCAGTCTCATCGCCAGGCCGGCTGGCGGGCTCAATGGAGGACTAAATAAAACAAAACACCCGGCCCAGTCACTTCTCGGTCCGTGCAACTATTTATCTATGCAATTAAGAGCAAAAGTTTATTTTTTCTTACAGTTTACTACTTTATGTTTGTTTTGCAACTTAGATAGTCGTGGGCCAGACAGGGCAGGTTTTACTCTAACCGACCACATAACTAAGTAGTACATGAAACTTGAAGTAGAGGTAAAGTTTGAGTATTATTTACCTAATTTTAAAATAAGTACTTACTTATAATACTTATAATCTCTCGTCGTAGATAAGCGGAAAGTGAACGCGCTCAGAGGAACCCCGAAAATCGATTGGTTTTCAAACAAGGCAACTAAGTAGACCGTTTTCTCATCGTATTTGTTTTAAGATTATACGTATTTTAAAACTAGAAATTATTTGGAAATTATCCAAAATAAACTATTTTCCATATACCTAATGTGTGTAATAAAATAAGTAGGTAGTGAATGTTTTTGCGTAATATTGATTTTTTATTTTACAAAGCCAATTTTTTATGTCAGTGCTCTACAGTATTTAGAGTCACAATTTTTCGAGTCGACCTATCTACTTACTGCCTATGTATTTGCGTAATATTGATTTTTTATTTTGTAAAGCCATGTTTTATGTCAGCTCTCTACAGTGTTTATTTAGAGTCACGATTATTTGAGTCGATTAGAGTACCTATCTACATTTTAAGTGCGGGATAAAACTGTATAGCCTTAGCGGCTCGCTGGCCGAATGTATGGAACATGCTGCACCTGAGAGAAGAGTTCTGAAATTTGGTACACTTAATCTTTAGGGTCAATGAATCGATTTGACCCGTAGTACACAATTTTAAAAAAATATTATAATATAATACTATATTTTTATCATTCTCGGTGTCCAAAACTGAACTTTCGATGCCAAATTTCAACTAAGTGTGTTTTCATAAATTTCTGTAACATAAAATTTAAAAAAAATACTTAAAGACAAAAAATCCGTAGTACCTTTCTTGAGGTTAGAGATGAGGATATTACACATTATATTACGTATATTTCATAAGTAATGATTCAACCGTATCATACCTGGAGAAGCCCAAACGTGGCATGTTTCGAGAATTATTTCCTATTTAATTTTATACAAGTGACTTAAATATAATAATGTGATATATTTTTAGAATCGGCTTAGCAAGGCCTTTCATTTGATACCACACACAATAGGTTTTGGAACAAAAAAAATTTGTTTCACATACAAAAAAAAGATGACGTCATTACTCCTCATAGGATTTTTTTTAAATTGTGTACTACGGGTCAAATCGATTCATTGACCCTAAAGATTAAGTGTACCAAATTTCAGAACTCTTCTCTCAGGTGCAGCATGTTTTGAACTACCGCTAGGACTAGTAGGTATTTGTACGTCATCTATAATTTCACCTGGAGTCAGAATACCTAAATCTTTATACTATGTCATTGTCGTGGCATTTGTAAGTACGTCAAAGTCTAAGCTCGTCAATGCCTGGCCGGCGACGCAAGCGCATATGAACCGTTCAAAAGCTCATAACACCGCAGTTTACGAGCGCTTGCGCGTGGGCTCGCAAATTCGCGCATGTCGGTTACTGCGCCCAATGCTGTTCTAAATTTAAACACCCGAATCGCTTTGTATTTGGAACAACACTATTTTTCTCTCATAATTTTGGAGTGGACCCTATTTACGTGGGCTCAAGCACGAAGTTTATTTCTTGTAAAAATTAACATGTTAAGCTACTTTCTTTGGTAAGCATTAGTAAAAAAATCTGCAAACATTAGTAAAGTTACGAATGAATATCTTCCGGATTCCTTCACTTTGATCATCAAGGCTACAGAATATGCTAAAATAATCCGTAAAAGATTAGCCCTCCATCAATTTCGAATCAGCATCAACTACTCAATCATAGGCAAATGCATGCATTAAGCAAAGTGCAGTAATTGCGGTGCATTGTGTGCACTGTGCACGACATGAGTGCATGTGCAATCTATCAAATAAACTAGTCTATGATGGATGGCCTGTTGAGTGCTAAGCCTGTAGGAAATCACGAGGCGATGGAGCTGGAGTCGCGCCAATACGATACAGAGATATTCTCAATTTGTTTATTAAACAAGAGCTCTTGATTTAAAACGTGTAGGTACTTTAGCTACTAACTTATGTACGGTCATGATCAAAAGAGCATACCTAGGACTCAATTGGTTCCAAATACCTTTTTATTTCAAGAAATGTAGTTTAAAGAGATATTTGGAACCATTCGAGGCAGTCTTAGGTAGATATGTTTATGCGAACCCGATCGTACATAATTACATAGAGCAAAAAATATATGCACCCGCTGCAACTCGTGTTCCCGCGGGAAAAAGCATTTTCCCGGCATGTGTTATACTTATATATAAACCTTCCTCTTGAATCAGCCTATTTATTACAAAAAATCTCATCAAAATCCGTTGTTGATAAGTATTTTAGTCTGGGTCTAGGCAACTTGATCCAGGCTTGCAGGCAATCTAGGAAGAGCGTTTGTTTAATGGTTTATTTGTCGAGTGTCTGCGTCTATAGTTTCTACGCTATCGGCGAAGGCTTAGGTGTCGGGTTAGGTATATCTACCACCGGTACGCTTCATAAACTTTTCGCTGCACGCCTCTCCCAATATAATTTTTATTATGCGTTCGGCTTTTCATATTCCCACTGTCTGTCAACATTTATAGCGAACTTTCGAGTGGAGTTTAGTTAAGTACATTCTGTCTGGAATCCGTCGAGACCTCGAGGCATAACAAATAGTTTTGTTGAAGTCTTTAAAATATATACGACACCATTCTTGTCTAGTGTCTGTACGGTACATAGCAAAACAATCTCGCCGTTGTTTGAACAAGCATTCTGAAGCACTAATTATCTTAGTCTAGACAGCAGACGGGTGCCATCGAGTGGCTAGCCGCTAGGTGGCTCGCCTAGGCTTAGATTACGGGGGTTTATCTAGGAGATAGTATCAGACATGAACGTGAACCGGCCGTCTCACCTAGCCGCCTGCCGCCGCCGCCGCGCCGCCTTGCCCGTCTAGTCGAGTACCGTCTGTTGGCCTGATATCTAAACTGGAAGCATAAGTGCTTGTTTCCAAGACAAGAGTACTGAAATTGACAGGGGAAAAAGTCTGTTCTTTCTTCAATTAGATAACTCAGCACTGGTTTGGATTTGAAACAAAAAAGATCGGCTAAGTGCGAGTCGAACTCGTGCGCGAAGGATGCCGTACCATTGTGTACTTATAAGAATGGCATAATAATTACGTAATTGTTGTATGAGAGCTCCCCTTCATTTTTATTTTATTCTATTTAATAGTTTTTGTTGTCATAGCCGCAATAGTAATAAAATAAGAATATGTTCTTTGAAAGTATCAGCTGCCTTACTAGTTGTTTATTACCGCTCATGAAATACAGACTTCGAACCATCTTAGCTAAAATCAAGCAAAAAAGTCCTCCTTATTTATTAGTTTATTCAATTTTTTTGTTTTTTGTAATAGCGGCAACAGAAATACGCCATCTGAGAAAATTTCAACTCGCTAACTATGACGGTTTATGAGAGTTGTAGCCTCGTGACGTACGGTAACTACCTACCTAATAGGGTTCCGTTTTCACCCTTTGGGTATGGTTCCCTAAAAACAAACCAACTGTTAGGGCCCTTTTCCTGTCATGCGTATTTTCGCACGCGCGCGGATCTGGTCCGCATGCGGATGATAGCACGCTCCTGGTCACACGCAGGACAGGGATTTCGTTTGCGTCAATCCGCATTCCGCGCGCGTGCTAGCCGCATGATAGGAAAAACATGTATCAAAAGATAAGATGCGTGCGGCCCGCATGCGGACCAGCAGCCCTAAGGGCCCTTTTCCTGTCATGCGTATTTGCGCACGCACGCGGATCTGGTCCGCATGCGGATGATAGCACGCTCCTGGTCACACGCAGGACAGGGATTTCGTTTGCTGCTGCAGTTTCGTGCGTGTCGCCAGTGACTACACTCGTGCACAAACGTGAACTTTACAACACGCGAAAAATGAACGTTAAAAAAATAATTATCGCTTATATCATTTTCAAACGTAAAAAATATAATAAACAATTCAGAGTAGGTAGTTCATCCTTAGTATAATTTTCAAAATTTGGAATTATTTCTTTGCAAATTTTTAGCCAAGCAGCTGCCCTTGCTTCCCGGTTTTTGTAAAGTTCATTCTGCTTGTCCCACGACAAAGGGCAAAGGTGTACTTCAAATATGACTCTCTCTGTATCAATTTTCATTTTTGTTTGCGATTATATGCGGACTATGACCATGCGTGCGACCCGCTTCACACTAAAAACAACACTGGAGGCAGAAGATCACCCTCCGCATCCGGGTAGCACGCACGCGGGCTGCGCCCCCGCAGCCAATCCGCGTTCCGCGCGCGTGCTAGCCGCATGATAGGAAAAACATGTATCAAAAGATAAGATGCGTGCGGCCCTCATGCGGGCCATAACCGCGCGCGTGCGAAAATACGCATGACAGGAAAAAGGCCCTAAGATGTCAAAAAAGCCGTTCAGTCGCGCCGAGCTGTCAAAATGTCACAAACCTGACCAAATTTCCATACAAACCATAAAGAATATAAACAAGTGACTTGCAACTGAAGTTTCGGCGCGCATGAATCTGTCATTTTGGGTCTCCTCCAACTCGGAGGTGACTCGGAAGAGCAGGGAGAGTCTTCGAGCTATCACAAGAATAATTCGATAAATGTAGTGGTAGGTATCCATGATTTTTATGATTTTAGTAGGTACTTTTGAAATTTAAATTAAATGAACTATTTTAGGAGGTAATGGCTGTACCGTACTTTAATTTATTTACCTTATCCCCATTATATGAAGAGAGGAAAGTGCGTAAGGTAGGTACAAATAAGGATAAGAGACGTAGTTAGATATGCGATCCATTTCCTATCCCGGATAAACGATTTGAATTTATCTTTTGTATCAATAAGCATATGAATTGATATCTCGTAGACCCGTACGTGTTAATCTTAAACCGCACAATGGTGAGGGTATTTTATTTTACTTTACCTTTGAAAAAGACATTCCTAACATAAATACTAACGCTCGGTTTATAAGCTCTCTCATCTTTCTTTCTCCTTGATTTTTTTTCTTTCTGCAAGGAACTGTACTTAGTTTCCCAAAAACAAAATAGGTAAGTATCTTTAGTTGGGAAAATCACTCGCTACATTCGCGGCCGTATGGCGGTCGTATTAGCGCATCATCGGGTCGTTGAACGACTCGGTGTCCCACACGAACAGAGAGAGAGAGCGCTCTCTTTCTCATATGAGTCTTAAACTCCCGTGAGTAAAAGAGCGCCATACGGCCGCGAATGCAGCGAGTGGTCTTCAATACATAGTATAAAATTAAGTCGCTTTTTTGCCTTTTTCTGTCTTTTTGTCTGTCTGTCGTGGAATTCGCTAACTTCTCCTAAACTACTCTATAGATTTTGATTCGGTTTTTTGTAATAAACAGATTGATCAAAAAGTTTAGGTAGAAATGTGTATAACACATAACAGGAAAATAGCTTATTCCTGTGGGAAAATGAATTGCATCGGGTTAAACCGCTAACGGGATGCTAGTCGACTATAAATGATTATTTTTATTACAAGTAAAAGAATCGCGTATAGGATAACCGGGAGTACCAAAAAGGGTACAAGCCGAAAGGATGTGAAGGTACCCACGAAACTAAACAATTTTCCCCATGAAATATGGGTCGAAATATGAAAAAAAATTGACCTACCATAGTAAATCAATCAGCTGATCGGCAATTTTATACGGGAGGTCCAATTTTTTTTTCATATTTCGACTCATATTTTACTATATTGATACTTACTATGTTAATGATGCAACACTCCCCTAAAAAAGTTACTACTCCGTCAGCTGTCTCACCGGTTCCTCAAGTAGTGCATAATATGAAGGCTAATAACAACGTATCTACAAGATCTCCCTTACAAAGGGAACTGAACTTTGATCCAGAATTGTTCAAACGGCAATTTGACGACATGTTCAAGGAATGGTCCGAAAAAATGGAGAAAAAGCAAAATGATGACCAAGATTTTCTTCGGAAGCTAATTCAGCAAGTTAAAACGCAGAATGATGGGATCAAACAGTCGTTAGATTTCTTATCGGCCAAATATGACTCTTTATTAAATAGAGTTGATAAGATGGATGAGGAGCGAAAAACTGATCGGACGTATATAAACTCACTGGAACAGAAACTTGATATCCTGGAGAGGACAACAAGGGCCGCCTCATTCGAGCTGCGTAACGTCCCCGAAATTAAGGAAGAGAAGAAGGAAGATCTGTGCGACTTGGCCATTCAACTGGGTGAAGCCCTGAGTGTTCCAATTAAACATGAAGATATAAGAGACGTGCACAGGGGTTTTTCCGCAACAGGTTCAAAAAAACCAATCATCTTTGAGCTCCAGTCTGTACCTTTAAAGGAAAAATTGCTGCGTTCAGCAAAGACATTGAACAAACAAAGAAGTGGTAAAAAATTAAGCACCGAACATCTGCGAATGAAATGCCCAGCCACTCCTATCTTTATTTCAGAGCACCTGACTACTAAAATGAAAAGGTTACACTTTCTTGCTAGAGACTTTGCTTCTACGAACGACTTCAAGTACTGCTGGGCCACTACAAATGCTATATTCTTAAGAAAAAGAGAAGGCGATGCACCTACCCGACTGAAGTCTGAACAAGATCTAATTAATCTTCGGGAACAAATATGACTAGTTGCGTACGCTCATTTCTCCGACTTTTCTTCTTTTGTAATCAATTTTATATTTTATTACTATTCAAATTTTTGTATAACAATAATTAACCACATACATTCTCATCACACACACAAATACAACACACTCACATTTCAATACAATATACCTACACATAATTGTAGTAGCCCTTCTAGTAAAATGCAGCCTGGCTTTGTACCTAAGTCACATCTTATGTGCCCCGCTAAAACATCCTTCCATTAATGGATAGTCGCCTATTAGATGATTTAGATGAAGTTTCTGTATCAGAATCTTTCATGGTTAATACCAACAATTGCCGCCAGCAGGTAAGCAAATGCTGCCACAATATGTCATTAAAAATAATAGCACAAAACATACGCAGTATATCCGCAAACTTTGCGTCATTTCAGATTCTACTACTACAGTTACAACTAGATTTTGATATTATTATTCTATCGGAGTGCCATTTGTTGCACAATCCAAGAATACCACCGCTTGATAATTATACGTACTTTAGTTCCACAAATCCATGCAACAAAAACGACGGTGTCGTTGTATATGTGAAAAACATACTTACTGATGCTAAGGTTGAAGAGTACAAATTGGTGGAAGCTAGCTGCCTTGTAATAAAAATCAGTACACACACAGCAATAATTGCTATCTACAGACCCTGGGCCTTTCCTGATCCAACAAAATTTATTTATTCGCTAAACACACTATTGTTGCAGCTCAGTTCATTCAAAAATGTATCAATAATGGGCGATATCAATATAGATATAATTCCACTTAATCTTAAAAAACAATCTGAATACTACTTGAATAGCATTGCTTCTCACGGGTTTCTGCCAGCCCATGTCCTACCAACACACTATAAAACATGTCTGGATCACGTCATACTGAAAACCAAACAAGATGCTCTAACCCTTGTAGTTCATTCATCAGTAACAGACCATGAAGCAACAATCCTTTCACTTAAAGTCATTAAATCTAACAAACCACATAAGCACCGCACGAAGGTTGACAACGATGCCATAGCGAAAGCACTTGAAAACTTTGATTTCTCATACATTACTAACGCTACTGACCCAGACATTGCAGCAAACTTCCTTATAAAGTCTTTGAGAAGCCTAATAACACTACACTCCAGAATATATATCGTACCACGGCAATATAGACCACTCAAACCATGGATGACGCCAGGTTTAATTAGGTGTATTAGAAATAGAGATGGCATGCACAAAAGTTTAAAACAAAATCCTACCAATGATATCCTAAAGAGAACATACACAAGATACAGAAACTTCTGTAACAAGCTAATCAAAAAGGTAAAAAGAGATTATGACAGAAAAAGACTAAAATCAGCTGGTAACAATAAAAAATGTTTATGGGACACAATCACTGATATCTCTAATCTTAAGAAACCCAATGACTTGACACACAGTTTACTGAAAATAAAAGAAACGCCATTAGCTTCTGTGTCTCACGTGAATTCAGTTTTTGTTAATACTGTAAAGTCTTTGGCTGAAGCTGTTCAAAACGCATCTCCTACTCATATTGGTGGTAATATTCGGAATACTAGTCCATCTCACTCTTTTGTATTATTAGAAACTGATACAGCTGAAGTGGAGAGAATAATTATGTCGCTTAAAAGTGACTGCGCGGTTGGTTGGGACGGTATATCTTCAGCCTTTTGAAATGTCACAAAATGCAATAACCCCATGTCTGACACATATTTGCAACCTGAGTCTAACAACAGGAAAGTTTCAGATGCTTTCAAAAGGCTATAGTTCACCCAATATTTAAGTCTGGTGATAATGATATGCCTACCAACTACCGCCCTATTTCGGTTCTTACGGCCATGTCTAAGGTACTAGAGCGTATAATCAATAATAGACTCACCAAATACTTGGAAAGTAAGAATTTGCTCTCCGAGAATCAATACGGTTTCCGTGCCAAACGATCGACTTCAGACGCTGTACACACCTTACCGATTATGTTGTCACTAACCTGGACAGTGGTAAAAAGTGCTTGGCGGTCTTTCTAGATTTAGCCAAGGCTTTTGATACCCTCTCCATTCCTGTCTTGGTTGGTAAGCTTTGTGCTCTGGGTATAAGAGACAATCAACTCTCTCTACTTGAAAACTATCTCAAGGATAGAACGCAACGAGTGATTGTTGATGGAGTCACTAGCGAAGAACAGACAGTCGGTTATGGGGTACCCCAAGGCAGTGTTCTGGGTCCCACTTTATTTTTAACCTTTATAAATGATCTCACAAGTTTGAGTCTCACGAACGGAAAAATTGTTTCCTTTGCCGATGATACAGCTTTAGTTTTCGCGGGTGACAATTGGAACGAAGCTTTCCAGTCTGCACAAATAGGCCTGGATTTGGTAACCGATTGGCTCTCCTCTAATTACCTAACCTTAAACGTAGACAAAACAAAATACATAACGTTTTCAATTCGTGAGCTTCCTGATACAGTTTTTGAATCGCTTTCACTTGTAGCGCATACCCCACATCCGAAAGATGCAACATGTTCATGTCCTAGATTACAGAGAACCAACTCAATTAAGTATTTGGGTGTTCAAATCGACAATAGGCTCAGTTTCAAGGAGCATATCATAGGTCTATCAAACAAAGTACGGAAGCTTATATTTGTTTTTAAAAATCTACGGCACGTTGCGGATCCTGACATCCTTAAAATGGTCTACTATGCCCTTTGCCAGTCACTAATAACTTACTGCATAACATCATGGGGTGGTGCAGGGCAAACCTTCCTTGTTACTCTAGAAAGAGCCCAAAGAGCAGTTTTAAAAGTAGCGACATTCAAGCCTTACTCATATCCCACCACACTCCTCTACCAATTTTGTCAGGTTCTTACCGTCCGTCAGCTATTTTTACTTAATGTTATTATTTACCAGCACAAAATCACACCTTACTCACATTCTCTTTCGCAAAAAAGAAACAGACAAGTTGTACCCAGTTCAAAGTTTAAAACGGCCTTCAGCCACAAATTTATAACATTCCTTGGCCCGTATCTCTTTAATAAAGCAAATGAAGTTAATAGGATATATTCTTTGAATTCTTACTGCTGCAAACAAAAAATAACATCTTGGCTTCAAAATCTTACTTACTCTGACACTAAAGAGCTACTACAACCGATAATTTAACAAAACAATACAACTTAATTTACAAAAACATAACATACACAAACATAACTAACCCAACGCATACACACACCTTACACACAATAATTACACTACTGTTTAAATTTTAATTTCATTTAATTCAATTTTATTTTTGCATTTTAGTGAATTTTAATTACTGTTAATGAAGTGGTAGACATGCGGGGAGTACACCTGGGGTCCTGGTGAACCTGAAGCACAGACTCCCGTCTATTTCAGGCACCAGTCTCCACTCGTGCAAACCATTGTCCAAACAAACTGTTTTAATAAGTGGTGCCATGTAATTTGCTTTGGAGAACTAAATAAATGATATTTTTTTTATTATTATTATTATTATATTCCATGTGGACAGGTTGTTCTGTTTCATGAGTACCTTCACCTCCTTTCGGCTTGTATTACCTACCCTTTTTGGTACTCCCTGTACTGTAGGTATAAAAATTATAAAAAATAACCAATATAGGTAGGTAACAATTTCTGTTTGATATTGATATGATATGAGTATGAATATTGTATTATTTGACATAAATGATATACGTGTATGTATTTATTATTTAGACAATATGTGTTACCTATTTGCTCCTATAAAATATATTCATTTATTCATTAATATATAAACACAAACAGTTAAATTAGCTTTGAATATAAGTTGGATACAGAAAACTTTATTTTGTATGCTCTTGACACTATTCTTGATACAAAGCTGTAGGCAGGGTGTCAAATAAGTACCTACACAAAACATAATCGTGTATCCTTTGGTGTAAAATGACAAGTAGTAAAAAGATGTTTGATTCAAAGATAAAAGATATTATAAAACATTTTGGATGTTGACATATAGGATATAGATAGCTTCCTTTGCTTCATAGTTTCTTCATGTAAAGCACATCCAAGAACTTTGCTGAAGTCATATTAAAACATCTGCTACAGCGGCTGTGAAATTTTGTACTGACCTTGGTTTACATGGTCAACCAAAGCAATACGTGCTTTAAGTTGATCGGGTCATTGGACGACTCGGTGTCCTACACAAAGATAGAGATTTGTTTTTAATCTAGTAATTCCTAAATTAAATTAAACACTTCTTGCTTGCTTGCTTGCGTCTTCCTAATAAAGTCTTAACATTATGGAACATAGGTATAAATAGCTGCGAGAACATAAGAAGGTACCTCCTTCCGGTTCGTCAAGATTGTAGTATTTTCCTAATAAGAACGCTTTTGAAATTCATGCACATGCATTCATCGTAACTGTCACTTAACATACTTAACGTTGGAATTGTATGAATTAGGTATGCCGGTGTTGAAGCTGACTGCTGGTTTATGATGAATGCATTGTGAAAAAATTTGGACCTCCCATAGGTACATGATGTCGCTGTTAGTATTCCTAAAATGCGAATAGGCTCAGTAGCGCAACTTTATTAAAAATATTGATAAATGCGTTTTGCCGTGGGAATAAGACATTTTTATGTAGCATCCATGTTATTTTAGATACTATTCGATCTTTTTACGAACGTCTGATTTCAAGCAGCCTTCATATCAATCTTTGTTTAGTAGTGCAATAAATTTTCCTAAGACGTTGAAAACGTTGTTATTAGTTTTCCTAAAACTCGCCAAATTAAAAAAAATAATTGAAAATGCTTATTCTCGTGGGAATGACACATTTTTCAGTGGTAATCAGTAGATACCTACTAAGTAGTATTCTTTTACTTTACTTTTCTCCTGTCCCCTTTTACCTATCCCCTGTATACCGATCAATTATGTTAATCTTTTATACCGATAATTAAAACATTGGTCTAATTCCTAAACGCAAGACGGTCCCTTAAGTTAAAGCGTGATTTTTTTTATTTGAGATGTTCCATAGAAAAAATCATGCCTACTCGGAACGAATGTACCTATATTATGAAGCATCCACTTTTTTGCCATTTCGCAGGTGGCCCCATAGTAAATAATCGATGCAATGTTTGCTGCCTGAGTAAAAGATAAGCCCGAATAAGAGGTTCGGAAATAACTGCAATAACTTCGTGTTGCCTACAGGCTATTTAAAAATCACGCTTCATCTTAAGGAGGCATTGTGCGCTTTGGACATTATGCGTGTAGGACATTCAGCGTTTAAATCATTAAGTGTTTACGACATTATGAGTTTAGATCATTGTGCTTTTTTTATCATCGTTATACTTAAATGGTTTTAAAGTACTATTTTTTACGGATGAACGTTACTTTCTAAACTCGGGTTATTGATAAGATTTAAAGGAAATACCGCATACAGTTAGTTAAAGTTTTAATTTGAGAATAATGTACAACAGCTATGCGCAGATGCCCCAGTTGCAGTTTCAGAAAATGCATAACGTCTAGGACGCAATACATTCGAAAATCGTCAAAATCTTATCTTAGACTCCTCTAATAGGCCACTCGCTTGGTGCCTATCATTATCGTTACTTATAAATTTAGCGGCATTAAAGACTTGTCTGTGACTTGCGAAAGCTCATGAATCTGTTATTGTTATATCCTCCTGTGATTATGAAATTATTTTCGTTTGGTCGTTGACTCATTGAACAACTCATGGTTCCACACAAAAAGAAGAAGCTAGCTTCTTTAAGTAAAATGCAATATTGGCAGCATACACTGAAAAGACAAAAAGAATGTTATTTATTATACCAACTACTTATGACTGACACTGTATCTCTTTATATGTTCACTAGCGGCCCGTTGCAACTCATATTGTAAGATATTTTCCTAGCATTGTAGGTAATATACATACCTATAAACCTCCATCTTGAATCACCAAATCTATTACAAAAAACCACAATAAAGACGGTTGCGTTGTTTTGGAAAGGTAGTGATTTCCACGACAGACAGAGATACGCAAAAAGCGACTTCATTTTATACTTTGTAGGTATGTATTCAAATTTGTATTAATATTGGTATGACTCTCTAACAGAACATAGAACCATGGTAGATTAATCATGGTAAGATATTTAATAATTCGATAGCATTGCATCATTGCACACTAACTATAATAAGTACAAAACCTTATTACGTTGGTACTTTTAAGCAGTCCTCACCTTAGTCATCCATGTAGTTCAGACCATTAACGGAAATCAGTCATATTTGTCGCAGATCCTACCATCGCTGCTGTTTGAAAGATCCCAATTGAAAAACGTTAGGATTCCTTTAGCTCAGGCTATGTAGAGCCATAATTTTCGGGCTGGCTGCAAAGTCTAACCACCGGTCATACTCTAAGAGGCATCCAATGGGTATATATCTGAACCAGCAATAAACGCTGAGCATAATAGTTTTGAAATATGATAGGTTCATCCATTCAATAAGTAGTAAGTTTTCCATGTGATGTAACCAACACCACCAGGGGTGCCACTACAAAATTCGAGCCAAATAGGTGAACCGGAACCAGTTGCTAAAGAAAACTCAAAGGAAGCAGAACGAAATAATGCAGAAGTACCCCAATTCTTTATTCCTCAAAATAATAGACAACCATACATGTCAACTAATCAAAAAACATATGCTGATACCTTAAATCCCAAAAACACTAATGGACCTCAACCAACAAAAATTACATTGGAATATCTACTTATGAAACAATCCGAAAAAATTGATCTACTTATCCAACAAATAGGTTCATTGCTGAACCTTATGACCATGTTCATTAGTAACAAAATTCCCACCAATTAATAACTTAAGAATCGCCACCTGGAATGTAAACGGGTTGGCAGCCAACAAAGCTGAAGTAGAGCTAGTAATAATAAACAACAAATTGGATGTGCTGTTAGTATCTGAGACACATCTAACAGACAGCAAGTCCTTTTGTTTGCGTGGGTATTCATGCTATTTTACAAACCATCCAAATATGAAATCACATGGTGGGACTGCCATTATTATTAAAAATAATATAAAACACCATGAACTACCAAGCTTTAGAAAAGAATATCTACAAGCCACCTCAGTGCAGATTGAAGATTGTGAGAGAACACTTGTGTTGTCTTCCGTATATTGTCCGCCGAAACACACTATTAAACAAGAAATGTTTTTAGAGTATTTTAGGACTCTTGGCGGGAAGTTCATATCTGGTGGAGACTGGAATGCAAAAAACACTTATTGGGGCTCAAGAGTTACGCTAACAAGAGGAAGAGAACTTAAAAAATGTATAGATGCACAACAATTACAAACTCACTCCACTGGAAAACCCACATACTGGCCAACAGACTTGAATAGAATCCCAGATCTCCTCGATTTCTTCGTTACGAAGGGTATCAGTGCGTCATATTGTAAAGTAGATCCATGTGCCGACGGTAGCTCTGATCATACACCTGTCATCTTAACTTGGAGTATGCTTGTAATTGAAAACGAAACTCCCTGCTATCTCTACAATCGCCACACTGACTGGAACTGTTTTACAGAAACCATCGAAACAAACGTAAATTTAAAAGTTAGCCTGAAAAATACAGATGACGTAGACAATGCACTTATGGACACAACAAATCTAATCCAAGAAACACTTTGGAAGACTACACCAACATCTGAGCATGAAAACCCACACTCTAACTGCACTCTTGAACTAAGAAACAAAATTGAGGAGAAGCGACGCCTAAGACGACAATGGCATACAAGTAGGCACCCTATTGACAGATCGCGCTACAATAAAGCCAAACACATGTTAAAAGACTACCTACAACAATTGCATGATCGAACACTACAAGACAAGCTAGAGAGAGCTACAACGAGAAACGACGAGCACTCGATCTGGAAGCTCACGAAAGGTCATAAGCGGCCAACAAAGTATGTACCCCCACTGAGAAAACCTGATAACACGTGGGCTAGAAGTAAAACTGAAAAGGCTGAACTCTACGCTGACTTTTTAGAAGGAGTTTTCAAACCAAACGAATCAACAAATGACGATTCTGAAATAGATGACTACTTAACAAGTGACCAACAAATGTCATTGCCTCTCAAACACACTAGTCCTCGAGAAGTTCATAAACTGATCAGAGCGCTAGACAACAACAAAGCTCCGGGATACGACCTTATAACTGCTGAAATACTAAAGAGACTACCAAGAAAGGCCATCGTATTACTGACAATGCTGTTTAATGCCATGCTTCGACTCCAGTACTTTCCCACATCATGGAAAGTGTCTCAAATAATTCTTATCCATAAATGTGGAAAACCTCAGAATGAAGTGTCCTCATATCGACCGATAAGCCTATTGCCTGTTCTCTCAAAACTGTTCGAGAAGATCATATTGCAGCGTATCAAGCCGTTCCTTGAAAATGAAAAAGTTATTCCTGATCATCAGTTTGGCTTCAGATCTAGTCACTCTACCATTGAGCAAGTTCATAGAGTAGTTCACAAAGCACGCCAGTCCATGGAAAGACGTGAGTACTGCTCAGCAGTCTTTTAGACATCCAGCAGGCCTTTGATCGTGTTTGGCATAAGGGTCTCCTATTTAAACTCAAGAAGCGTATTCCCAACTCTGCATACATGCTGCTTAGATCCTACTTAGAGGAACGGCTATTCTGTGTCAAGTTTGAAGATGAATATTCCTCAATTCGCAGATGCCTAGCTGGTGTACCCCAGGGCTCTGTGCTTGGACCAGTCCTATATACAATCTTTACGTCTGATATCCCCGAGACTGAAGGTGTCTTGATGGCGACATATGCTGATGATACTGCATGCCTAAGCAGCCACTACGATCCAAGTACTGCATCTGCTAATCTTCAGATACAGCTGAACAAACTAGACAACTGGCTTAACAAATGGCGAATACAAGTGAGTGTATCTAAATCGGTTCACATAACTTTCGCTCTAAGGAGGGGAAACTGTCCACCTGTCAATCTCAAGAACGAACCACTTCCGCACAAAGACTGCATAAAGTACCTTGGATGCCACTTAGACCGACGGCTCACTTGGAAGGCTCATATCAAAGCAAAAAGAGATGAACTGTGTCTCAGATATCACAACCTCAACTGGCTCCTAGAACGATCATCAAAACTGTCACTTACGAACAAGCTCCTTATTTACAAGACAACATTGAAACCAATCTGGACCTATGCCATCGAGCTATGGGGAAGTGCAAGCACATCAAATGTAGAGATACTGCAGCGCTTTCAAAACAAAGTCTTGCGGTCTATCTGCAACGCACCCTGGTTTTCAAGAAATGATGAAATACACGAATACCTGGAAATTACTACGATCAGAGAAGAGATCAGCAAATACAAGGAAAAGTATAAATCAAGGCTATCAAACCACGTTAATGTCTTGGCCACTGAGCTGCTTAACACTGAGAATGATGTAAACAGGTTGAAAAGAGGAAATATCCTGTGTTGAAAATAAGAAGCTTAATTGTTGCTGAACAATTTCTTCACAAGTCTTATAACCAGCACCATAAAATCTGATAAAGGCTATTAAGTTGATGGCAGATAGAAAACAGAAACGAGAAAAAAAAAAAAAAATGTGATGTAATGCTTCTTGCTCTGTAAATGTTGCAAAATTGACGACTCATGAATAAATTTTCTAATCTAAGGGTAAATACAGCTAGTTACTGGCTATTGGTATAATTTGAGAGATGAGGAAAACACACACAATAAAATTCCATACATGATAAAAGTTCAAAGTACCTAATAGCGCTAACATATACGACATGAACTCACTTTTAGGCTACTTTTATAAGCAGAAAGATATCTATAATATTTTGTAAAAGAAATAATACTATTTATTGTATTATAAAACACAGCAAAACAATAATAATGCGTAAAATTTATATATTTTTACAATGTAAACAATTATCCATTTGTGACTATTTCAATCAATCCAAGGATGACAACGTAATTAATGTCAATTTTAGTAGTGATGCCGAGTAAAGAAAACATTCGGGACACTATCGATATCGATAACCGGTGTTCCAAAATTGTAGCATACATGACGAATATAGATGAATTAGCTGTGAATTTAAATGCTATTGAAAACTACCTACATGTATATCTAGTGCCGGCTGGCTTAGAATTTACACGTTTACTTGCTAACCGTAGGTGTCACAAAAAGCAACTCGGACAAGAAACACCAGCAAAATAAACAGTAGAGTTTCTTGTGAATATTTTCATCTTACACTAAGCATGGTAAATATGGTATTCCTCATCTAAGAGAGGCCTCTGTCTAGCAGCAGTAGACTATTGTGGCTATTGATGTAGATGAAAAAAAAAATGCTTGTTTCCACTGCCTAGCTACTTTTTTTAGAAGTACCTAGGTCGCGCCATGAAATAAATCTCTCAGATGAAGCTCTATTATTTAAAGAGTCAATATCAAAATAACAATATTTAATATTTCAGTGCAATTAGTATCAGAAACCGTACTTTTAAGTCCTTTTTCTCTTTCCGAAAGAGAGAGAGAGAGAGAGTCCTTTTCACTTGCCTCTTGTTGTAGCGTGAATTTTAAAAGGCACCTTAAGGCCTTTATTGGATCGTGCGGCAGGCGCCCGCAGAAAAGAAATGTAGATACATACGTACATACACACGTATGTACGTATGTATCTACATTTACATATCACGCCTACATCCGTTGCGGTGAAGGCATAGCGTATACGGCTGTAAATACACCACGTCTGGTAAAAGTTGGAGAATCATTCAGAAGAGAAGACTGTGTATCACCATAGTGACAGATTGTCAGCCTGTCACCTAAAATCGCAATACACACCAACTTTCAAATTCCTTAATTGCTTCTTACGACACCCATGGGAAAGATAATGGAGTAATGTTATTCTAAGCCGGCACCACACTGCAAATGTAGGTACTTACAATATAAAATAAGTGATTAAGTATATAAACTAGAAATAGGTGTTATCTTAAGTTTCATACAACAAAAAAAATAATAAGCATGCCAAAGTATCGTCTTTGACCATAGCAATATTTTAATGATCATTTTCCAACTCATTAATCGATAGCGAAATATTGTGCGGCTAGGCATCACTATCTTGGCAAATGTCAAATAGTATTTTTAAATTGATTAGGTATATGGCTTGTAGGATTAGAACCAATGAGGTCGAAATTGATCGGTAAAAATAATGTGATACCAAAATTATAGATTTTTGTAGACAGTGATGACATTAACAATAAAATAACACCTAAAAGAAATAAACAATAAAAAGTCACGGCGTAAAGTTTCTTTCATTGTAGTGATTTCTTCAAACTCATTGCACAATAAGCAAATTGAAGAAATACAACTATGTTTTGAGCGGGTGATAACCTCAAATGAAAAACTCCGTGATCTAGTTAGTGATGATCGTCTATGGCAGTTTGCTCCTGTTTGTTTCGCGCGCCTCGGCCCGCGCCTCAGAGGCGCGTTGAAATGTCAAATCGTATAGAACTTTTGAAGACTCGCAACACAATCTTAGCCCTGATCCGCGCGCGTGCGAAAATACGCATGACAGGAACGCAGGGCCCTTACAGCTACAGAATAGATAGACACCTAGAAGGTGGGAGGATATTGATTTATAAACAAACATTCGTTTCACACGCGAATTTTCATAAACATGTTTTTTTCACAGTGGGCAGCTGCGAAGGCGTGCGCTGCGGCGGCGACAAGCGGTGCGTGCTGGACGCGGAGCTGGGCGCGCATTGCGTGCGCTGCGGCGCGTGCAACGTGGCCGGCGCGCCCGTGTGCGCGGTCGACGGACGCACGTACGCGGGTGCGTGCGCGCTGCGGCGGGCCGCGTGTGAGCGAGGGAAGGCGCTGCCGTTGGCGTATAGAGGACCTTGTATAGGTAAGGGTGCTACGTAACGCCAGTGACCGCGGTCGACGGACGCACGTACGCGGGTGCGTGCGCGCTGCGGCGGGCCGCGTGTGAGCGAGGGAAGGCGCTGCCGTTGGCGTATAGAGGACCTTGTAGAGGTAATGACCAAGTGCTTAATAAGACGCCTATACAGGGTGTAGGTGTGAAAGGGTACATTCAGACCATGAAACTGAACAACTTTCTATAGAAATAAATTTCAGGAAACGTAAAAAAAAATTTTGACTTCCCATAGTAAATGCAATCAGTTGATCGTGATTTTGTATGGGAAGTCGAACAATTTTTTTCGTTTCCTGAGATTTATTTCTATGGCAAGTTGTTCAATTTCATGGTCTGAATGCACCCTATCAGTATTCGGAGACCTGTCCCTTACACCCTGTATATAGAGGTGTGTAACGTCAGTAGCCCGGTCGACGGGCGCACGTACGCGGGTGCGTGCGCGCTGCGGCGGGCCGCGTGTAAGAGGGGGAAGGCGCTGCCGTTGGCGTATAGAGGACCTTGTATAGGTAAGGGTGCTACGTAGGGTTTTCTACCCGGGTACCCGGGTACGGGTATACCCGGATATTTTAGACCTTTGGTACCCGGGTACAATCGATGGGCTTACCCGGGTATCCGAGAAAAAGAGATAGATAGACTTATTTAATACAAACAAAAGAGAGAATAAATTTAGAGATATTGTTATATTTCCAAGAATATTATTTGTTTTGACAAGTTGATTTTATACATCTGTAAGCTCACGCTGGCTTGTATATCTAGACTTCCAAAATAATTTTATTAAGTAAAATACTTGTATTAATTTTCTACTCGAATTTTTGTAGGTTTGTTAGGAATTTGCTCAAAAACTACATGTACGATTACAAGAACTCTTTCACCTTTTTAAAGTTAGATTATCTACTTATCCTGAATAATATAGGGAAGAATATTTTTTCCACCGAGAATTATCTCATATCCACGTGAAAACTGTTAGAAACGAGTGAAGCCGGCAGTAATAAAAGTGAGATTGATTCATTTATTTATGTACCAATTTTTTGTCTTAAATTAATAAATTAAATCCACTTTTTGAACTTGAATGTTAGGTAGATGCTAGTACAATCTTTTATCTGAAAGGTAGCCGTTTTAAAAAGAGCTATATTTTACATCTTTGTTTCTCAATTATCTAACCATTTCTTCTCATAAAAGTAATACCCGGGTACCCGGGTATACCCGGGTATTTGAAAAAATCGTACCCGATACCCGGGTATCTAAATTGATCGGGTATTCGAAAACTCTAGTGCTACGTAACGCCCGTGTGCGCGGTCGACGGACGCACGTACGCTGGTGCGTGTGCGCTGCGGCGGGCCGCGTGTGAGCGAGGGAAGGCGCTGCCGTTGGCGTATAGAGGACCTTGTATAGGTAAGGTTCAAGTGCGTAACTACAGTGACCGCGGTCGACGGACGCACGTACGCGGGTGCGTGCGCGCTGCGGCGGGCCGCGTGTGAGAGAGGGAAGGCGCTGCCGTTGGCGTATAGAGGACCTTGTATAGGTAAGGTTCAACGTAACGCCCGTGTGCGCGGTCGACGGACGCACGTACGCGGGTGCGTGCGCGCTGCGGCGGGCCGCGTGTGAGAGAGGGAAGGCGCTGCCGTTGGCGTATAGAGGACCTTGTATAGGTAAGGTTCAACGTAACGCCCGTGTGCGCGGTCGACGGACGCACGTACGCGGGTGCGTGCGCGCTGCGGCGGGCCGCGTGTGAGCGAGGGAAGGCGCTGCCGTTGGCGTATAGAGGTCCTTGTATAGGTAAGGATATAGTGCTCAATAAGACGCCTATAGTTGTGGGTAACCCCGGTGTGTGCGGTCGACGGACGCACGTACGCTGGTGCGTGTGCGCTGCGGCGGGCCGCGTGTGAGCGAGGGAAGGCGCTGCCGTTGGCGTATAGAGGACCTTGTATAGGTAAGGGCCAAGTGTACAAACTCCTATTAAGGTGTGTAGCCCCAGTGTGCGCGGTCGACGGACACACGTAAGCGGGTGCGTGCGCGCTGCGGCGGGCCGCGTGCGAGCGAGGGAAGGCGCTGCCGTTGGCGTATAGAGGACCTTGTATAGGTAAGGATCTAGTGCTCAATACGACACCTATAGATAGAGGTGTGTATAGTCAGTGTGCGCGGTCGACGGACGCACGTACGCTGGTGCGTGCGCGCTGCGGCGGGCCGCGTGTGAGCGAGGGAAGGCGCTGCCGTTGGCGTATAGAGGACCTTGTATAGGTAAGGATCTAGTGCTCAATACGACACCTATAGATAGAGGTGTGTATAGTCAGTGTGCGCGGTCGACGGACGCACGTACGCGGGTGCGTGCGCGCTGCGGCGGGCCGCGTGTGAGCGAGGGAAGGCGCTGCCGTTGGCGTATAGGGGACCTTGTATAGGTAAGGATCTAGTGCTCAATACGACACCTATAGATAGAGGTGTGTATAGTCAGTGTGCGCGGTCGACGGACGCACGTACGCGGGTGCGTGCGCGCTGCGGCGGGCCGCGTTTGAAATAGGAATTGGCGTATAGAGGACCTTGCTTAGGTAAGCAACAAGTGTTCAGTAAAATGTCTATAGAATCCTTGTATAGGTTTATTGTCACCTATAATATGTAAGTACCTACTAAATCAATTTATAGTCGACTTAATTAAGCGACCAACTACGAACTACGAACAAAACTAGAAACACAAATACAACAAAAAGAATTTGCTTAAATAACTTACCAATATGTCTTTCTGTTCCTGCAGCAAATGCAACATGCGCGTCGATAAGCTGCGGCGCGGGCCAGCGCTGCGTGGTGGGCGGCGCGAGCGGCGCGCGCTGCGTGTCGTGCGGCGCGTGCGGGGGCGGTGGGCGCAGGCCTTTATGCGGCTCCGACGCGCGGACCTACCCGTCTTGGTGCAGGTTGCAGCGAGCTGCGTGTCATCACGGGCGAGTGGTCGACCCTATGCACCCCGGACCTTGCGCAGGTATTGTAAGATTACTTGCCCAATCTCATCTGACCTACATCTGCCTTTATGCGGCTCCGACGCGCGGTCCTACCCGTCTTGGTGCAGGTTGCAGCGAGCTGCGTGTCATCACGGTCGAGTGGTCGACCCTATGCACCCCGGACCTTGCGCAGGTATTGTAAGATTACTTGCCCAATCTCATCTGACCTACATCTGCCTTTATGCGGCTCCGACGCGCGGACCTACCCGTCTTGGTGCAGGTTGCAGCGAGCTGCGTGTCATCATGGGCGAGTGGTCGACCCTATGCACCCCGGACCTTGCGCAGGTATTGTTCAATTCAAACTATATTAACGCCCAATCTACTTTGACCTACATCTGCCTTTATGCGGTTCGGACGCGCGGACCTACCCGTCTTGGTGCAGGTTGCAGCGAGCCGCTTGTCATCACGGGCGAGTGGTCGACCCTATGCACCCCGGACCGTGCGCAGGTATTGTCCAATGTACTTTGACCTACATCTGCCTTTATGCGGCTCCGATGCGCGGACCTACCCGTCTTGGTGCAGGTTGCAGCGAGCTGCGTGTCATCACGGCCGAGTGGTCGACCCTATGCACCCCGGACCGTGCGCAGGTATTAACAAGCCCAGAGAGTTACAATTTATCAAGAATTCGCAACACTATCACAAAAATACTGAATGACTCTCAAACTTCTGTCAGACGTGTTTTAAATGGCCGTTTTTACAGCCATTTATGCTCTGCCTACCCCACAAGGGATACAGGCGTGATATATGTGTGTGCGTGTGTGTGTTTAATAAAGAACTCCACAAAAAGAAAAAGTATTAATAATTAGAAATCATTGGCTTACCTAAATGACTAACTATTGACGCCGCCGCTGTCTCGAAAATCTAATGAACATTCTCTGGTAACTTGTAGGGCAGAAAAATTGCGCACTCGTTTCCGTTTCATCGAAACGTTTTCCTTTCCGTTTGCCAAGTATACAACTTAAAAATTTAACTGGTAAACATGTAACCTCTCTTGAACTCAAGAAGATTGCGAAATAAGATTACAATTCCTGAAATGCAATGACCTCTTCACAATACACTGAGACAAAATACATATCACTTGAACTTTCACATTCAAGGGATCAGCCTGTTCTGGTTATTCTTAATGACAGAATACAGAGCCATTATAGATTGGTCTCTTAAATTGTAACTCGAAAGTGTTGCGTGCAGTTCTTTGTGCAACTGTCATCTGCATCTCAACGCCTGTTTTGTATTCAGCTATTCATGTTATCTGCGACAGATTGGCAATTGGCTTTTCATTCCCTCATGTCAATGTACATGACATGAATATATTTCGATACAAATCTGCAATGAATGACGCACGTTTGCAACTCAAAATGACGCGGCAGATAAGGATAATTTTAGTCGACAAATGACATCGCCTGACATTCAGTTCTTCACAGTGGAAAATCTAGCATGTATCTTAAAAACTACTGAATCGAATTTGATGAAATTTGTTGCGACTATTCCTAGATAGGCAATTTCTAACACATCAAAAATAATAATCGAAATTAGTCGAGTACTTTTTGAGATATGCTAAGTCAAACATACTTACATACAATTCTCTTTTACACACTGGTTCAGGACATACATATGGGTGCAACCTACTTACTCTAAGCATGAGTAGGTAGGTGTTGGGATATTGTTTGGAACAGCTTTTATTTTTGTGATTTCACAGGATATTATTTAAATAATGATATAGATGCCTAGAATCACCAGTTTGAATAAATGCCCGCTTGCCGATAACACCCGATATAAATACGGGTTGAATTTATATAGTGTCTCGACACACTACGACCGAAATTACGCGACGGAATTCAGCGCAATTACGCCAGCAATGTTATTTGCATTACATATGTAAAAATTTCAGCCGAAATTCCGCGTAATTTCGGTCGTAGTGTGTCTATCTACACTACACACTGACCCATATTTATGAAGTTAGTTTAAAATAAAACTAATTTATACTTTTTATTCCAGGAGGTAAAAACGTGACGGACATTAGAGTGACTGGTGGCAAGGGAGGGAGGTTTGGGAAAAGTGTGGACGGAGCTCGCGTCCTATAGTCATAGACGTAGACTTAACGGTGGATGTGTGATTTTATGTTACTTGACCACGTGTGACTCAGTCAGTATGGCTGAATCTTAGATAAATGATTGCCTCGATGCGCTCGGTAGATCGAGCACTATCCAAAGGCACCGTCAAAAAACATGTCTATAATTGTATAATCCGTTAATTTTCAATATGTACTTCAAATAATTATTTTTGACAGCTCGAGGTGCATTTTTAAAATAATTGGGTAAATGGTCAGATGTATGATGCCAAGCCGACTCCGGCATATGTTTGATTGCTTGATTTAACAAGTAGGTACGCCGACTCAATCTACCGAGCGCAGCGAGGCAATCATTTATTTAGATAAAGGCTGACTAATTGATCTTCTAATATTGTCATGTATGTCATGGCACCACTTTTACATATCTATCCCGCAAGGGATAAAGGAGTGATTGTTAAAAATGTGAGTTACGAGTCGATTCGAGTGGTCAAGTAAAAATAAAGTCTCAGTTGGCAAAGGCAAGAGTTGTACAGTGTTTTTGAAGAAAAGCACTTAGTTCAACACGAGTCTTTTAATAAGTATGTGCTGTAGGTGTGTTTTTCTTTGAGGCACTTTGTATTAGGTACAGTAATACTCTATGGCAAACTCCAATATACACTAAAATTGTATGATCAAAATGTGTATAAAAATGTATGTATGGTAATTTGAAGTGTTTCAAAGAAATTGCATCTAATTTCGAAGCTTGGGCTTCGCGAGTCAACAACGTGCCAGGTTCCTCTAAATTCGTTAAATTCGTAGGTATTTCTATTGTAGATTAGATAAATTTACTGAACCTGTAGCACATTTCGAACTTTGTAGATAAATAATAATTCTATAGTCTTTAATTATTAACACTTACATTATTAAATTTGAGCACCAAATCGTACTTAATATTTACTATTTAGTCAAAATGTTAAATGTAGGGACTGTAGTTAGCACAATATTTTGGACTAGTTATTTCTGGCACAGTAAAAAGAGTTTGACTACATTTCACATTTATTTGCCAATAATATAAAGTTGAGACGGCTCCTTATTGACGATTGTTCGACAGGGTATGATACTATTTAAATACTTGAGGGGTATAAAAGCAAAGGCGAATAAGTCCAAGAAGTTGAAATGTTGGGAAACGGCAAAAGTTTTATAGCATTCTCTCGGAGCTATGTTTTTTACAGAAAAAATACTAGTCAGCTTGTCTATAATTGCCAATTTACATCTAATCAAGCAAAAGAATGTTAAAATGTGTATTTAATTTAATTTTTAATTTTATTATCTGGACTTGGGTGAGTTTGCTTCTAACCAATGGACTAAGACTGCTTTTGCTACCAAGTTACCTGGACTTAGTTCACTTTTGCTACTAACAAGTCGGCAATTTAATGAAATCGCCATATTGATTCACCAAAACGCATGGCTGCGATTGGCTAATATGGACAAATTTGGTTTTGCTTCTAAACAGTCGTGGACCTGTGTCGCTTTTGCTTCCAAGCCTAATTTTGAATCACGATTTTCAGGAAAAGTAAAGGTTTCAGGTACTTCTTCTTCTTCTTTTCGTGTGGGACACCGAGTCGTTCAACGACCCGATGAACCCTGGTGAGGTACTGAAACTCATTGGAAATGGATTCCTTAGACTAATCTGAGTACATTTCCATACCTAACTCGAAAAAGTTAATGAGTGGACTAATTCGCCTTTGCTTTTATACCCCTCACTTACTAAAAATAAAAAAAAAACATGCCTTTGATAAAACAGATGTGTAATTCGCCTACATAATCAAATACCAACTTGTATTCTGATTAGACAAACATACGGCACATGGTACGTACCTACCAAAGTCTATATTGTGTATGGTACATAAAGTAGTAAGAACCTCTTTTTACTGTGCATCTATTATAGAGAAAATCGAATTTCCGTCTTGTTATACGTCGCAACGTGAACGAAGCTTGTAGGATGAAATGAGTAACTTCATCGGACTGACCTATTGTTCTTAATTAAATAACTCCTTAGTATCTTAAGACTTAAATAATTTTTACTTCACAAAATGTGGTTTTAACGCTTAATGCAATATTTATTATTAAGTTATAAAATATGAAGTTTAGTGCAATAATTTTATTGAAAATTGTATGAAATTTATGTTTAATATTGTTTGTTTTGTTTATTAAACGAATTGATTACAGTAGAGATGTTCAAAATGAAATTGAGAGCGTTTGATTGCGTTGAGATAATGTTGAGTACGTTTTTCAGTATTATGTATGTGTATGTAAAATAGAATATTATTACTTATCGAAATGTTTACATTGAAAATTAGGTGATCATAATAGACTGTAGAGAGAAAAAGTAATTTATTGTCGCTTTAAAATTATTTCCAAAATGTTTCCAAGGATTATGTTGTGCGGTTGCGAGTATCTGTTTGTATTATTTGTGTTTTGTGTCGATGAGTTTTGTCTCGCGAGTTGACTTTGGCGTCCTGCTTAGCTTTAAATAGTTTAAAAGTTTCGTAACTATCCTTCTGTTTCAAGTTCACATCATCTATCTTTATTTATGTACTTTAAGTAAAAAGTATCATTTCTTATGTTATTTATTTTTATAAATGTCACTGTTGAGTAAATCAATAAAAAATAACATGAAATCTTTATCTTCATTTGATATAATTTCCTCTTGGCATAAGGTTCATAATTTTGTCACATTTCATATTTTCTGGAAAAGAAAGTATGAAATAAAAACACGGATACACATAGTTTATTATTATTGTTTATTTCTTTATATAAAAGGCTTGTAATGTGGACTCTATCGATTAAATACGTGTTAGGCGCTCGTCAATTACTTGTAGTGCTATTAGAGTTGTTACTGTATTGTATCGTGTCTCTTTACTGTACTAAATTGTTGTAGTTGGACTCATTGCGACGCTAGATAATTGTATAATATATTGTCCTTGTTTCTTCATAAATATTTTACACTGATAATTGTATTTCTTTTTTACAAACCACTATAAACAATCTTTTTTCTCAAACATGCTAGGAAATATGTCAATTTCTTTCAAAAAAACAATCCAGAAAGTTTGACATTGTCTGTGATTTTGTAATTTCTGAACGATTTCTTTTTTACACACCTGCAATGGATTCCAATACAACTTTTCTGGCGCGATATCGAAAACGTTCAGAAATTACAAAATAAAAAAGAATAACTCCAAATTCACATCTTGATTAAGTAATCAGTAAAACAACTTTTTATATCAAATTACTATTAAATAAATTAAAATCTTTATAATTTCCTAGCATATTTTTGAGAAAAGCACTATGTAAGCCTCGGGGAAAATGACTTTGCCAGACTCGTATTTTTAGTCCTCGCCTGCGGCTCGGACTTCAAACTCTACTCTTCAGTCAAAGTCTTATTTTCCGTCCTCGTCAACAACCTACTATTACATAACTGCCAAAGAAAAAACACCCTTGTTAGCAACCTAGAACCTGCATATAATATCATTGCATGTTAGGTTTACATTTTAGTTGAAGACTCTCCATGGCTCGCCCAAATGATTAGCTTTATAACTTTTGAATGGTTTATCGGATCATTCTGTTTTTTTTGCACGTGGGGTTGACATATTATCGACATTTATTTGGTATAATCCTAGTCCAGTCCAAGCCCATGTCCAGCAGTGGACTCTTGGAACTTTTAAGGTAAAGGTAAGGTGATATTTGGGTGTGACGCGAAATTAAAAACATTACTTCTTTGAATTCCTATTTTATTTTAATAAATTGAACGCGTATAGTATACAGTACAGCCCATAATAATAAGAGCTAGCTAACTATAGGAATGTTCTTAAGCATTACAAGTTATGAAGATACAAAATTGCATTATATTTACACATTGATAATTTACGGATTGTTTGATGATGCTGAACATTACAATTTAAATATTATTTACTTATAACTTGATGAGGTAATATTGCTTATTACACGTCGGAAGTTAACAATATTGTTTTTGTCATGTCATCACAATTTGAAATATTATTAGAAAAAGGAAGATGGTTTTTTTTATTACCATCATTTTGCATGAAAACAGAATGTAAATATTACTTTCTATAACGTAACGCACGTGACTGCGATAAACTCGCTCCGTAAAATAAACTAAAAGTGTACGCTCTTGACATTCCAATTTTTTACAGACCACTCTTTTCCACGAGAGTGAAAGAGAAATCGCCTGCAGACTCCAAAAACTGTCTCTCCCACTCCCTCAGTAGCACCACCTAATATTTCGTAAGTAACAATAGCGCTGTCACTTTGCGATAAAAACCGGTTTAGAAAAGGGTAGAAGATATAATTGATCATTATAGTCATGTCATGTATAAAAAAATCTATCGTTATTCGCATTTCTCACATTTCCTTCTTAACAATTAAGGTGGAGATCTTCTTCTATCGTTGTTTTAGCCTATTCAACTGAAAGTGACAGCGCTATTTTAGTTACAGATATTAGATATGCAATTGTTAGGCTAATATGGGTGCAACGACATATTTTGTTGTCTCATGCGCGCAGTATTTTACTACTAATAAAGTACGGAAATTACTTACAGTAAAGGGAGCAGACGATAAAATGCAGTAAATATTTTTTCTCCAATTTGCTCGGAAATAGCTTCATTACCTTAAAAAAAGAATACGTCAATGGGCTCATTTATGTTGTCAAGGCGCAGAGGACTGTAATAGAAATTGCCGGACTAGGCCGGTAATAAAAGGGTTCTTAAACTTCACACTTTCTTGTTTAGGTGTTTTATGGAACACAATTTGTTTGAAGTTTGAAGGCTGTATGTGAATTTCCCGCGCATTCTTTATGAAACGGAACGTAATCAAAACCAGGGGTACGTTCACGCGCGCCTTTTGTATAAAAGTTAAACTATGACAGTTCGTAAAACCTCGTTTTGGAGCGTAGTTTGGGAGGAATTTCCTACTTGTCAAAATTTTAAATACCCCGTTCACCGTGCCGCCCGGAGAATTTTTCTCGATGTCTCGACATAGATAATTTTTCTCCGAATGTCACTTTTGACAGTAGGTAACGGTTATGTTTACGAGTTAGATGAGACTTTTAACATCATTTCTTTATTTTGTGTATTTGTTACGATGTTTGTAATAATTGATTTGTGTTTATAAGCGAAGTAAATGTATTTTAGTAATAAATTTACTTTAATTTGAAACTATTTGTGCCGGTAAAAGTGAAATAATATATCAAAAACAAGGTGAAGTTTTCTACGCTAATCTTCACAGGTAATTTGGCTTTTATTTTCATATTATCTGTTTAGGAATCGATGGAAACTGTATAAAATTCATTATCTTGAAGATACAACCAATATTTATTTGAAAACATAGCAAGTTTACGTTAGGAATATTTCGCAAAACTTGTTGGGTTTTTCAGCATTTTGTTGTTATTTCTTTCTTAAAACGACATGAATCATGCTCTATTAGCGCATACGTTGAACTTGATTATGTTTTTACCTGTCTACAGTCTACTTTATCACATTATCAACAATTAAACCCGTATGTAAAGACTCTTTTCTTTCACAGTGGATTAAAGCTTTAATTTGATTTCCAGTTATTTAATGGCCGCGTATGGCTACTACGACAAATTTCTGGATGTCGATAGCTTGCGGTTGAGGAGGCAGTGTTACGACTGAAGATTTCGAATTGACCATGGTATAATAAGATACTCCGCCTGGTATTCCGTTCCGAGACTCGTGGACCACGTGACCAACACATGTCTACGTCATCATGCTTGTGGGTTACCAGAACTACCCACTCTTATGATGTTTTTTGTAAATCATTTATGATACTCATAACTAATAAATACAATTGAAGTGTTGTTGTAAAGTTCAAGTTAATACACACGTAAATCTAAATTATAAAATTATTAAGAAATATTTTAGGTCACTTTTCTGAGATTGAATTTACCCCATAACGTATTTTATTGAAATAAAATGGCAATACTAAATGACGTTGTCTTGTGTTTCTCTGGGAAGGAAAGACCATGTTTATTGACAATGGTACTACATTGGATGAAAGATGAGAGTTGTGGTATGGGTAAGATTAGTTTGTATACCTTTTACTTTACTCCGACAAGAGGAGCAGCCCAATGGGCTTCTAAGTTATGGATGTCACTGTGTTCAAGCCACCCTCTGCTACTAGTAAGCTTCTGACACGGTTGTTGAGGCTGTCACCTGTAGTTGTTATCATATTATCATAGGCAACAATAGTGACCGATGTGATGGCTCAACATTCACTTTGAAGAATGCAAAAATCTTTCTGACAGTGAATCAGGTTCATTTGCCTATGTTAAATGGAAACAATTTGATAAATATCCACTATGTAACCATAACAGTCCACTGCTGGACATGGGCCTCCCCCTATCGCAAGGCATTTCCATACTCACCACGCTTGGCAGGCAATTGTTGGGCACAGTTTAAGATGTTGCATTTACATGGAATGCTGCTGCCCGTTCCCTGGATGATTATCCCTTAGTCGCTTTTTTTGACACCCACGGGTAGAATTAGGATGATGCTATTCTTAGCAAGCATCACACAGCATTCATAATTCATAACTATGTCTCTCTTTATCTTATCTCCCCATGTACTATCACCAATAAATCTACCTTCTGTTATTACTATGTGTTTTCGAAAATGAAAGACTACACCACGAAGGTAGCCCATATCATTGTATGCTGGTATAACTTAGAGAATAATTAACTTCAATTTCTAATATTTCAGGAAATCCACTTTGTCTAGGGCAACTTTTGGCAAAATGGAATTTGCGAACATGAACCTGCTCTTCTTTCATCTGCACCACAGATACTCTAAGCAAGATCTGCACCAATCAAGCTGGGCTCAGACTGGACTCTGCAGTGTACCACCACAATGCAGCGGATCAGTGACCTGACGCTATCAGTGACTCTATGACACAATTGTGGGATGGATTGTATAATATGCATAAGAACCAAAACATATCCCATGCGCATCGTATCTGGAGTTTAAGGTACAACATAAACTTACACTCAATTCTTGTCCCCCATCACCGAAGAGCCATACCAGGGTTCATCGGGTCGTTCATCGACTAGTGTGCGTGTCCCACATAGGAACAAGAACACCTATTCAGGGCCTGAACAGTGTTCTTAGTTAATGTACGCGAGAAGATAGAACAGGAGCTACAATCTACGCACCAACATAGGCATCGTAGAGGTCTTAGGTAAGTCACGCCTGTATCCCTGTGCGGAAGAGGCAGATCATTGGGGCTACCAAGATGAGATGAGAATTCAAAGAAACAGAGAAATGCGAAAAGCCACATAATCTATCAAAAGATCACAGCTTTTGGAGCTTATCGTAGCAGCAGCGTCGCTACGTGCTAGTAAACCGGTTCCATGAGGGCATAAAGCAAATTAAGAACTTTAGTAACAAAAATATATAAAATTTTAATATTAGTCGAATTACTTACCTCTATACTGGCCGCCAAGTATTAAATTTTATGTTCTGTCCCATTTCGATATTTTCGAAACCTTATTATCGTGACTGTTACAAGAAGAAAATAATATTCTTTAGACTGAGTAGATGTGTTCACAATTTGAATCCAACCTAAGAGTCTTCGTTCTAATTTATCTTCTTTAAATTGATCATGTTTTTATAACTTTTCGAGAAAATGTCCTGCAGTTGCTAGGAATTTGTTTTCTATGGATATAAATAATAATATCAATATCTATACATTACCGATTACTTTATTTAATAGTGATAATGCTTGTACTATATTCAAAAGTCATGAAGCTTCTACCTTCTTTCCTTCAGCTACCTAGTCTCCTTGAGTACGGTTCAGCAGAGACGAGCTGCTGGAACGACAACGGCACTACCACCGGCGTAGAAAACTGCTTCAAGTTTGACGAAGGAGAGTCTAGTTGGTCTCTACAGGTAATAAGACCAGACTTAGATTTGTATGTGCATTCATTCGTATATGCAATCATATTTTTAAATTCAACTATTACTACTTTTTTGTGTCTGCACTTTGGATATATTTTAGAAATATGAAAATACAACTTACATAAGTCTCTAACATGGCCGTGTTATGACCACCGTAATTATCAGTGATCAACACACAGACATAAATGGTGATCTCCAAATCCTAAAACCAGCGCTCAAAGCACTAGACCACATCAAAAGTTGGGCGCAAGGTGTTTTAAATATTGCTGCTGCTCATTTCCTGTATCAATCCCTCAGACCTCCTCAGGGAGATGTTATTCTAAGCCGGCACACATTTTTTGAAGATGTCATATTCGTTGATATTTTTACCTCAAAATAAAGCTTTAATAAGATTTTTCTTCTCAAATTACAGGCAGCCGGACAAGCGCTCAGGCAACTTTGTGCTACACTTCGTAGACAACTACGAAGAATGAATAGTGAATATCATGATGAAACGGGTTTAAGTCAAGTTACACTGTACCCCATGCCCGGTGATGCTAGTTGATTTTCTGTGAGTATTCGATTCAGAATTTCTTCTATACCATACCATACCATAACAGCCACAACGCCAGCCGAATTTCTTCTATGATCAGATTGAATTAAAATAGCACTGGGTTGAGTCTATTATCACAACACAATCGAAATAATGCATGATCTAGGTATATGTTCGGAAGTCTAGCCCCCAGATGTATTACCATTACGCTTATCGGCTACACACCACACCTTTCAGTTAGATGGGCTAGCATAGCACTATATATTTTCGTAATAAAAAATTATACTCCACCGCAAAACAACACGTCATTATTTGTGATTTAAGTTTCTAATAATAATTTAATTTTGTTAATTTCAGCGCGCATCGCGTCTAGTGGAAGCCACTAAAGTAGATGAGAAGACTTTAAAGGTACGAGTAGAAGGGCGTACGTGTGGCCACTGTACGCACCGCCCCGAACCACGGTCATCTTAGCTGGCGTTTGAGGTACAACATAATTTTTTATTCATTCTTGTCCCATCATCACCGAAGAACCATACCAGGGTTCGTCGGGTCGTTTGACGAATGGTGTCCGTGTCCACACGATAGAAAAAGAACATCAACTATGGACCTTGGCTCAGACTGGACTCTGCAGTGCACCACAACGCAGCGGACCGCTATCAGTGACTCTATGACACAAATTGTGGGATGGATTTTAAAATAAGCATAAGCTCCAATACATAGCATAATTAAGTCGCTTTTTGCCTCTGTCTGTTGCGGAATTTGCTAACTCCTCCTGAACCATGCAACAGATTTTATAGTAACAGTTCTTCAAGAGGAAGTTTTAAATGCATGAATATGCCTTTTCCCGCTGGGAATGAGTTGCAGTGCAAAGCACTAGACCACATTGAAAGTCGTAAATGTCGTTTAATGAAACTTTCGGACTGTCTGTTAACTGACTGACATTAAGCAGTAAAAGTCAGTTAAAGAAAAATTAGATCTTTAAGGCTCGGATTATATAGTCCCGCGGCGGCTGCGCCGCGGGACTATAATCCGAGCCTTAATATGTAGAGCCCATGACCAATAGATGACTTTGCAGTAATAAATTTTTTTCTTTTCTCTTGCAGATTCCTGACCTGAAGGGTGACATCAGAGACCAGCCAGGAGTGACCACGGCGGACCACGTACGTTCTGTTGCACACTGAAATTAAGTCTGGTTACAAGTAAGTGTCCAGTAACCCCAACTTTCGTAGGGCATAGGTACGTCATGAGCGTTTTCCCAGTTGGACACGTCTATCTTTTGGGAGGTATTTATTTGCTATGTTACTACGCGTGTAACACATTTGCAGGGAATACTGCTAAATATTCTCAGGATTTATCCGTTTGTGACTTCAGTAGCGGATTAACCCTAAAGCAAACTAAGCCCTGGCTTAGGACATCTCATCACATCTTGGGAGCACCAGAAGAAGCACTAAGATCTCGAAACGAATGTTGCCCCCACTTGTAACAAAACTGTTTCAATTCTGTGTTTGTTGCTCATAATAGTGTATAAAAAGTCACGATTTTCATGTAATTCTATTACTACAGTCACATCAGTTCACTGCTGGACATGGGCCTCCGCCAATGGGTATTGCTAAACTACCTCGCTTGGCAGGCGAACGCAGTGCAAGGTGTTTTAAATATTGCTGCTGCTCATTTCCTGGATCGATTCCTGAGAAGTCCGTAATCGCTACCACACCCATGGATAGAAATGGGATCATGCTATTCTAAGCTTCACTTAGTCAACATTTAAGCTGAAGCAATGAGTGCCGAAGTACCGATGGTGAAAAGTCCTGGTTGTTTCACCTTCATTTCGGATCATCAGGTATGGAAGTGTCCATACGACAACTTTTTAGGATATATACCGGAAGTAACAGAAAGTATATAACAAGCCGGGAGGAGGTCAAGGTACTCATGAAACTGAACAACTTTCCCCATGGAATATGGGTCGAAATATGAAAAAAAATGGACCTCCCATACAAATTTGTCGCTCAGCTGATTGATTTACTATGGGAGGTCCAATTTTTTCATATTTCGACCCATTTTCCATAGGAAAGTTGTTTAGTCTCATGAATACCTTGACTTCCTTTCGGCTTGTTATACTCTTTCTGTTACTCCCTGTGTAGTCCAGATGGGCTATGAATGCGAATCTGCTAGGCATCGGTCTCACGAGTGTCTTGCGACAACTCTTTTGAGCTTCGTATTCTACGATAAGCTACTTGTATGTACACATTACAGTGTAATCCTTATTATATATAATTTAATTTTGTTAATTTCAGTGCGCATCGCGCCTACTGAAAGCCTCTAAAGTAAATGAGAAGACTTCAAAAGTAGAAGAGCGTACGTGCAGCCACTGCAAGCCCCGCCCGCCCCCGCCACCCGGAACCACGGACATCGTAGCTGGCGTTTGAGGTACAACATAAACTTTTACTCATTCTTGTCCCCTCATCACCGAAGAACCATACAAGGGTTCATCGGATCGTTCGTCGACTAGTGTCCGTATCCCACACGATAGAAATAGGAATATCTATTATGGGCCTTAGCTGCATTTTTAGTTAATGTATCCTTATGCGGAGAAAACAGCATCGTAGAGTCCTTAGGAAAGTCACGCCTAGGTATATACATCTTTCCTTTTATGAGTTAAGTAACAGGCAGTACTGCCTTGAAACCCGCACTGGTTTGTATCGCTTACTCTCTTTACAAACCCGCGCACAGTTATGCGAAGAGCATTTTGCATGGATGTCCGTGTTCAATGGGAGGTTCATCGGGTCGTTGAACGACTTGGTATCCCACTCGAACAACATTTGCGAGGTAAGATGTAACTGTCGGGTTGTCAGTTATTGTAACAGCCGCGTGGTTAGTTGAAGAGAGATGTTGTTTTTTTTAATTATTGTTTGAAACGGGATTACCGTGATTATATTTTGTTTACCTCGATATTTCGAGGCGGTTGCACGCCTCATGGTCACGAGTAGACACGAAATATCGAGGTAAACAAAAATATAATCACGGTAATAATCCCGTTTCAAACAATAATTTAAGTGTTGTGAACAACCGTGAAAACCTAAAAACAGATGTTGTTTTGTCGTAGAAACGTACAACAGTAAAGGAAATGTCTGTCACCGCCGCCGCCTGTATCGCCTGTGTAAGTACGTTGTCGCACACTTCATAGGGAAACAGTGTCTTTCTAAACCATATGACTACAATCTTCATCATCTTCCTGCCTTTATCCCAATTACTTGGGGTCAGCGCAACACGTTTTGCTGAACACAAAATAGTGTTGCAAAAGGATTTGGCTGAATTTTACGACCGGCCGCCTACCAGACGTCAACCCTCCTTGGGAATGCTTTTGTGGTAGATTAACCGCCACCATGCGGTTGGCCCTGGCTGTTTGGGTCGGGTTTATCCCTTGGTCGTCTCTTACTACACCCACGGGAAGAGAGGGGGTGGTGCTATTCTACTCTGCCGGCACCACACGGCAATCTTATTTTATTATAATACTAGCGACCCGCCCAGCAGTTTCACTCGCTGCTACTTACCTGTTTTCCCCGTAGAAATTGGACTTTTGCCCGTAGTTAAAAGTCGATTACTCCATTTCAGCAGAATAGACTCATCATGCATGACCATGTGCCAGCAAAAGCGTCCCGTCATGCTGAGGAACTTTAACCTTGAAGCCATTACCGTTTCTCTTATAGTTTAGATGGGATGTTGGTGGTCTGCATCAGCTATTTGATATCCTCAATGACCATGCCATGTCCCAGCAACAGCGTCTCGTCATGCTGAACAATTTTACTTTGAAGCCATTACCATATCTCTGATAGTTTAGATGGGATGCTGGTGGTATGCATCAGGTACTTCAGATCCTCAATGACCATGTGCCAGCAGAAGCTTCCCGTCATACTGAACAACTTTTACTTTGAAGCCATTACCGTATCTCTTATAGTTTAGATAAGATGCTGGTGTTATGTATATAGCTAGCGTTGTGTATATGAAGAAGAATACCTTATTTATACCTACAAATTATAATGTTTACAGGTTCCCGAATATGAAGAACACAGTGTCTATGCTGAAGACAAAGAGATACACAGTGCCCGTGTGGACGCATCCATGCATCAACTGCAACAAGGGCTGCGAGCCCTGGTAAATCGAAGCTTTGAGCAATGGGTGAGCTTTTACAAGCACAGTTACTTTAAGACGGAGTAAAAAGCCCAAAGATCAAAGCTTTCGGAGCATAAGTATAGCAGAAGCGTCGCTACGCGCTAGTCTTCTTCTTCGAGTGGGACACCAAGTCATCCAACGACCCAATCAACCCTGGTGTCAGAGTTTTTCAACCGCCTACTGCAAGTTGCAGGCCTCTGACATGGTTCATAGACAGCAACCGGGACCGACGGCTTAACGTGCCCATCCGAAGCACGAAACCATCTTGCTTTTGGACAACTAGGTGGTTCAGTGTGCAATGTCCTAACCAGACTGGGAACAACGAGTGGGACACCAAGTCGTCAATCGACCCGATGAACCCTATTAAGTGACTAACACTAAGCAGTAAAAACCGGCCAAGAGCGTGTCAGACACGCCCACAAATAGGGTTTCGTAGTCAACGTTTAAATATCAGGTTTTTGAAGTTACAAAGTTAATTTTGTTGCTGGTTTGTTTGCAGCTGTATGGTTACCAACCGCAAATCGAAAAACATTAATTTCTCTTAAAACTTTAGTGATACAGTATCCATTATAGTTTTCATGGTAACTTCAGATTGAGAAGTACCTATATTCCATATTTTCTTTTTAAATTTTTAACGTTTATACTTTAGGAGTTATGGTTCAAAAACGCCCCTTTAAAAGCAAATATCTCGAGGCAGAAACATTTTAGATGCTTTGTTTCAAAGAAACCTCTCCTTAGTTTTAAAAGACCTATTCAACGATACCCTACTCAATATAACAGGAGAAAAAAAAAATATTTTGTCCCCCTTTCACTTGTATTGGAGGGGGTCCAAAAAACAATCAAAATATTTTTTTCTCTACATTTCTAAATTTGGGTCAACACAATCTATCTTCACACCAAATTTCATGTTGATAGCTCTAAAACTGACGGAGTTATGAGGGCGCGGCATACAGACAGACAGACAGACAGACAGACAGACAGACTTGACGAAACTATAAGGGTTTCTAGTAGACTACGAAACCCTAAAAACAGTTATATGTAGAGCCCAAGACCAGTAGATGACGTTGCGATTATAAATTCTTTCTCTTCTTCTCTTGCAGATTACTGTCCTTAAAGGTGTGACATCAGTCAGAGACCAGCCAGGAGTGACCACCGTAAACTTGCGTACTGTCGTCGGTTGCACAGTTCGTGCCCATGACTAAAGTTGGGTCTGGTTACAAGTAGGTAAGTGTCCATAACCCCAAATTAGTAGGGCATAGGTACGTCATGTCATAAGTTGTTGTACGACACTTTTTCCAGTTGGACACGACTTTTCGGAGGTAATTTATTTGCTATGCCACTACGCGCTTAGCGCATTTATACGAAACATACTACTGAATATTCTCAGGATTTATCCGTTAGTTGCCTTTTAAGATTTGAACTTGTAAAAATGGGGAAAAAAATGTAAAATGGGGGTATTCTAAACTGACATTACACAATTAAAATAAATAAACACGAGCGAATGAGTTAACTTAGCATAATCTCTATTTGAATCGATAGTGCAACAATAACCGTAAGACCTTTCAATCTTCGTGTCGTGCGCATACCTAATCGACAAAGGCACATAATCGACGGCTGATGTGGCGCAGTGGTAGTGCGACTGCCTGCAACGCAGAAGGGGTTCGAGTTTAGATGGGTCATTCACAAAGTTTGTATTTATCACTGTGAATTTGATTGCAATCTGGTTAGGACATAGCAGGCCGAACCACCTAATTGTCCGTAAAATGATGGTTCCGTGCTTCGGAAGACACGCTCAAGCCGTCGGTTCCAGTTGCTGTCTATGATTACTTAGATGGCAGTTGTTACAGGTCCATGTCAAAAGCCCGCTACTTGTAGTAGGCGGTTGTACAACTTTGACACCGGGGTTCATCGGGACGTTAGACGACTCGGGTGTCTCATACAAATAGAGAGGCGAATAAATAACAAAATCCGTAAGGTTCTAGAGGTTGAGAAAGCTTTTGCCGCCCTCTAGTCACCACCACATCGTAAACGATTTGTGCGAAAGGAAGCTTATACATTTTGGTAGTCTTTGCTTGGTTTGAAATCGGTACGCGCTGTACGCGTTCCTCTAAAGTGATGCTACAAACTTTGTGTTACAGAGTCTTCGGCTGATGTCCATTCCACGTTACGTGCATCTGTTACAACACCGCCATGTCGCGAGCAGGCAGGACGCGAGACTACTCGTCGTGTAGACGCAGCCAATTTGTTTAATCAGTCTTTTTATAGTAGCTGCGTCTAGATATGGTCATGTGCGTGCGAGGCAAGACCGTGCGGTGCGGTGACCATATCTGGACGCAGTTATATTTGTATGATAAATGTTACATTATTCAAATAAATGTATTATTATTATCAGCAATAAAAAATATGTTTTTGTATTTAAGGTTCAATTTATTTTCTTCCTAAATCCCTGCATAAAGGGTGTTAGGGACGGATGGACGGGGTGACAGCCGATGTGGCGCAGTGGTTAGTATGACTGCCTGCCACGCAAAGGTTCCGGGTTCAATTCCCGGTGGGGTCACTCACAAAGTTGATATATATCACTTTGTGAATTTGTTCCCAGTCTGGTTAGGACATTGCAGACTGAACCACCTGATTGTCTGGAAGTAAGATGGTTCCGTGCTTCGGATGGGCACGTTAAGCCGTCGATCTCGGTTGCTGACTATGATAGCGGTCGTTACACAACCATGTCAAAGACCAGTTACTTGCAGTAAGCGGTTGAAAAACTCTGACCCCAGGGATCATCGGGTCGTTGAACGACTCGGTGTCCCACACGAAGAGAGAGAGAGAGGAACGCTGTACCGAAAACTTTGCAGTCATGATCAGACCATCAAACTGAACAACTTTTCTATGGAGCCAATGGCAAAATTTTTAATGGAAAATTTTCCGGCCTCCCATACAAAATTCACAATCAGCTTTCGTTTCACACCATTGGCTCCATAGTAAAAGTTACTCAGTTTCATGGTCTGAGCACACCTGCAAAATTTTCGTTACACCGTCCCTAACACCTCATATTCTTAAATTTCTTATCTAAGATTATTCTGAGGGTCAATTTATAGTACTTGAGTCAGTGGTGAAACGGCACCAACTACTTATCGCATCTTTACGAGCAAAGTTTTGAACTGCGCGGCCACCACCACTGAGACAAGATCTATAAAATTAGGCTTAGGTTACAGGGAAACAGTGCAAACAAAATTGAAATCTACATATTTGAGTACTAGATTTAATTCATACTAAATTATATTAGCTACATGGTAGACAGGTGCACGACATGGCATAAAGGTATATAAACACAACAACTTAACTATACAATGGATCAACGGTAACGATGCAGGTGAGCGGCTCAAGATCCAGATGTTCCTATTAGCTAATGCTAACTGCACCCATGGTCAGCGGCTCAGGGTCTTAATTTCTCTGGATGGACTTCCCAAAGGAACACAGGAAGATAATATTTAAAAAATAATTTCTCTGTAAGTGCTTACAGAACTTGTTTAGCAGACCGAAGAGGAAGATTCTTCTTTTTGAGTGTATGATATTATGATAAGCCATCCATCCCGCTTGCTGACTGACTATACAACCATATCAGAGGTCTACTACATAGTTGCCTAGTAGGCGGTGGAAATCTCATACACCAAGGCTCATCCATCATGTTGTTCGTCCACTTGGTGTCCGCATTACATGAATGCATGCATATTATACAGAATAACGAATTTTTCGAATAAAATATTTTACTGGCATTTATTACTACTATACTATGAAATGCGCTTCTTCAATCACTAGGTATACATATTAGAAAATACACATCACAATCTACGGATTTTGATAGCAAGGAAGAGTTCTCCTGCTGCACTGCACATTTTTCACTAGGGTTCACTGGGTTCGACAGGAAACATTTGCCGTCCCATTCGACGGGAAAAGAAGCATTTCTGCAACTCTGTAGTCTAGCTGGGCTCTCGGTCAGGGTTCAAGTTTTCTCTGAATTGCGCATCAGGATCGTTGAGAACTTTTGTTAGTAAGCCATTTGTACATCTCGTGCTGATTATCCAGGCTCCTGGAGTCTCCAGCTATTTCTCATTCCGCACTAACCCTCGATGTTTATCCGCCAGCTGGAGCAGTACAATTAAAACCAAAAATCTTGTGTTATGAAGGTATTTTTCTGCTTTGTACAATGGAGGTGGGCTCCAGGCCTCCAGGTAGTCAATACTAAGTGCTTCACATCGCAAAACTAATGGAAAACAGCTTAAAAACAAGGAAAACGTTGAGAAAAACGTGTGTTCAAGCAGCAAATTGACGTTTAATAGCTGTCAAATGACGCATCTTTTTTCATTCTTTCGTTCTTTTATATTTTTTCGTAAAGTGCACGTTCATCGACGCAAGCGTATAAAAGAGCTACGAAAGAATTATGCGAAAAGCAGCTCAGCGCATGCGCTTTGCGAACTTTAGAAGTTACGAAGTGTCAATTTTGTCACGATTAAATATTTATTATTTATGTTTCCTTGCAAATTGGAGAAAAGCCCTATACGAACCTCGGCCGGTATAACAATTTCTGGTCTCGTTTACTTTAGAAGACCTCGACTTCGTCTCGGCCTTTCAATGCCACTCGACCAGAAATTGCTATATACTCGGCCTGTGACGTAATGTACTATTTATCGTGCCACGCATGTTAGCCCACCTGGAATCGAGACTATAGTTCTTCCAAACTATCATTTCATTTTTGACAGCTGTCTGGTGAATACAATTTTTATTTTGTCCTTTTCATGCCAACTTATATAGCATCTTGCTGCCAAAATGCAAGTAAATGGTTGGAAAGATTATAGCAAATACTTAGAAGTCGCTTACTGTATCCCACTTACACTTATCACTTCACTGCACGGTTTGCTGCATGGTGGTGCGCGTGAAAAGCTCCATCGTCAGCGCACTCAGAAACAGCGGTATGGATCTGCAAAAGAGGATAAAGTGGGGCGCTACTTTTAAAATGCCATTTTGATCTAACGTCCTTAGACAACTGGTACGAAACTCGATATGGTCGAAAGGGCTAGTTACACACATGAGAGGTGAGTGAGAAGTGACAGCGACCGACGGCGATGACACGCGCGTTCACGGGTGTATATAGCTTCCCTTCTGTTTCATGGAAAGGGTTCTCGCGGCGCGCTGTCTTAGATTTCATATGTGAAGGGAAATAGCGCCTTATGCTGGGTCGCATTAAAATAGGCTTTAAAAGTTGCAATACTCAAAATGGAAGATATACGGAGAGAAATTGATAAATCCGATATTGTGACCAAGCCAAGATACGGTAGTTCAAGTGTAGAAAGATGAAACAGTATTCCATGGTCAAGTCCTGACCGTCAGAGAATTTTCACAGTTTAAAAATATAATGAATGTTGTTGTATTTATTTATTTTTATTTTATTTAAAAGACGAACACAACAGATTACAATCATAACAAGATAAGCTTAAATAATATACCTTAGACTATGATCCAGATTGAAATCCAATATAGTGTACGTACAGCTAAACATGCAATTAACTGTGGATAATTTTTTTAAAGTAGGTAAGGTATATAAGTATGTATACAAACAACTCAAATAAAGGATCTCTGCAGCTTAAAATTAGGAAATTTATCTGAAAAAATATATAAATACAATTGTGCAGACCTGGTTTAAGTGTTCTTGAGGATTTCAAGAATTGATTTTTTAAACCTAGACTGACTAGAGTCAAATACGTCTATCGTGTGTTTATTTTTAACTAAATCGTTATATAAGCGAGACATTCTGGTCATTGGGTTATAAAAAGATGTATTATTCTTGTACACTTCAAGTATAAAAGTCTTTATATGTCTTGGGTTAGGTTTAATGTTTATGTTTATGCTAGAAAGAAGATCGGGAGAAGATATGTATTACCTAGTTCATAAAAGAAGGGGACCCGAAATGAAAACATTATTGTTTGCGTCTTATTCATATTACATGACATTTGAACAAGATGCCAACGATAATGTTGCCATTATGGGTCACCTTCTTTTATGATTATGAACCAGTTAGTACAAAACCGATACCTGTGATGATGCAGATGCAGCTCGACCAGCTCTGTGAGCGTGGCGGAGTACTCCGTGTGCACCATCTCTATGCCGTCATCGTCTAAAGTGAACGTGAGGTACTCCTCCGCCGACTCCGCGTACATGTTTGATATTCTGCAAAAATATTTAATATACATATATTACATATTATATACAATATTTTTGTAATGACTATCAATAAGTGATATTTTTTGTATCCAACTTTGAATAAATGCTTTTGTTTGTTTGTTTGTTTTGTTATTTGAGGTGGCAAAGCCGGCTGGCTTCACATCTCTTTTGAGTCGTATTTCGCCAATATCAAAGTAATAAGTAAAGATAGTATTTCACTAACAACTCTACGCCTTGATAATAAACCTATGGTAAGGTATAAACCTGCCTTAGTAACAAATTCACAGTAAGGTATAAAATTGGATAGATGCTATCGTATAAGAATGCCTTGATAAAAAATCCGTGCTATGGTATAAAATGACTTGATAGCAACCCCACGTTATAGTATGTACATTAATGCCTAAGTAACAAATCCACGTTAGACGCTAATGTAATCCGCAAAATAGGTACGAACTTACTTACCTATAGTTTTTGTGTCCAGTTCTGTCCACCTTATATCCTAGAAGCATGTAGCACACGTCTCTGTATTCTTGTGCGGAAGATGTGAATTCCTCCTTCATTCTAAAAATAAATAAACAGAAAAAGTTCTTCATGTATTCCGAAATAATATCAAAGTTTAGAAGAACACGTAAAGACAAAATAAAAAAATTAACATATCCACGATGGTTTATTGAATCGCTCGATAAAGACCGCATTTAAATCTATCAATAAAAAACCGCATTTAAATCGTATTTTAGAGATAATTGGAAACATTGGTTTTCCAAAAATTCGTTAACTCCAAACCGTATACGTTTCGTCGTGGGTAAAAAGAACAGCAAATATTTAAAGGGGTGAAGCAACCCATAAAACTAAACTACTTTTTTCGACGTGAAATATGTAGGTTGTAATATGAAAAAGTATTGACCTCTTCAATTTGATGCGACTGTTTTCAAGTTGTTGCTTGAGTTGTGTGACCTCCTCGGAGCAAGGCTGCGCGCCGCCACCGCCCTCGCGTAGAGCTGCCTTCAGTCTTTTGATCTACAAACATATTTCTTAGATAGGTTATCCCATCACACTACACAGACAAGTGACCATACTTGAATATATACCGATTTCTAACTAAATGGACTGAAGGATGATGAGGATGAAATTCATAACAAACAGATGTATTAGAAAAACACCCAACTGAGGCTATTTCAAAGGTTTATTATGAAATTAAAAACCGCCATCTTGAATTTATGAAATTTTATCTTAGCCAGAGTCACTCGCGATGCTAAGACAAATCTAACGACGACACCTTACTTGTCAAGGTCCATCCCGCTTTTTTTTTATTAAAAACGGGCAAGCATTTGTCCACCTGATGTTAAGTGACAATGCAGACGATGATGGAACATGCTCGCCCAGATTAATGCCTATTCACTCTCGCCTTGAAAATATTAGGGCTGTAGCCCGTGAAAAAAATATCTTGTCCATATACATTTACAGGGAGTAACAAAAATTATAATATAGCCATAGTAAATCAATCAAGCATTACCTCTTCTTGCGCGGCTTCTAGATCGGACTGCACCTGCTTCTGCGCTATAGCGGCAGGGTTGTCGGTCAAATGTAAAACCTGGAACAAATAAATCAGTGTATAGAAATGAAAAACTTATAAATTAATTCCCCTTATTGTACCCACTATTGTTATGTTTTTTCATAGGTTTTTAACGTTAAGTGAGTTTGTAAGGTTCAAAATCACTGGTATACACGATGTACCACGGTAGATAAAGCTTTTTGACTAAACTAGAAGTGGGTAGTAGAGTGGTCAATGGTAGATATTTTAGTATGTTTGTCTCCTCAATAGCCCAAACAAAGTGTCGTCGTAAAATTAATGGTCCAGGATTTTCCAACCACTCATTGATCAGATCATATGAATAACCTTAGTGGGTTGCGAGGCGGTGAGTTTTTCTACGTGCGCCTGAAGCGAGTCTCTTTGCGCGCGCAGTTTCTGTGCGTCACGTTTTGCAGTCTCCGCCTCTTCGCGCCACTTCTTCATCTCGTTGCGCAGCGCTTCCAGAGCTGGGAGAATACAAGCGGCAGTGGCGAAGGGTCCATACATGCCGATTGCCATTGGCATCCCATTCAGAAATTTACGAATCCATACATACTGCCTATACTTTCAGATCAATCTACTTTCATTTAGTATTTTTTGTCTACTCCGGCCTACCTTCATAAAACGCCACCCTTCGCCACTGACAAGCGGCAATATGTATGTATGTTTACCTTAGTGGGTTGCGAGGCGGTGAGTTTTTCCACGTGAGCCTGAAGTGAGTCCCTTTGCGCGCGCAGTTTCTGTGCGTCGCGCTTCGCAGTCTCCGCCTCTTCGCGCCACTTCGTCACCTCGTTGCGCAGCGCCGTGTGATGCCGGCTTAGAATGTCATCACCCCATATCTTTCCCGTGGGTGTCGTAAGAGGCGACTAAGGGATAAATTCATCCAGGGGTTTAATCCGTGGATGAATTTCGCAATCGCATTGCAACATCTTGCATTGCGCTCACCAACCCGCCTACCAAGCGTGGTGAGCATGGCAATGACCCACCTTAGGGGGAAGCCCATGTCCAGCAGTGGACTGTTGTGGCTGTTATGGTTATGGTTGGTTTACCTTAGTGGGTTGTGAGGCGGTGAGTTTTTCCACGTGCGCCTGTAGAGAGTCCCTTTGTGCGCGCAGTTTCTGTGCGTCGCGCTTCGCAGTCTCCGCCTCTTCGCGCCACTTCGTCACCTCGTTGCGCAGCGCCTCGAGAGCTGGAAGAAAAATCATATAAAATAGAGGCAAAGATTACTCAACAGTGATAAATGTTTCTTAGCTGTATCGCCTGTATCTTGCGAAAGAAAGCGACTGGTAGTGACGATGAAAACGAGAGATCGAGACTTACGTATACTCTGGGGGAAGCCTATGTTCAACAGAAAACTTAAAATTTATTAAAAAATTTAGCTATGACAGCCGATGTGGCGCAGTGGTTAGTATGGCTGCCTGCCACGCAAAGGTTCCGGGTGCAATTCCCGGTGGGGTCACTTACAAAGTTAATATTTATCACTTTGTGAATTTGTTCCCAGTCTAGTTGGGACATTGCAGGCTGAACCACCTGATTATCCGCAAGTAAGATAGTTCCGTGCTTCGGATGGGCACGTTAAGCCGTCGGTCCTGGTTGCTGTCTATGATGGCGGTCGTTACACAACCATGTCAGAAACCTTGCAGTAGGTGGTTGAAAAACTCTGACACCAGGGTTTCATCGGTTCGTTGAACGACTCGGTGTCCCACACGAAAAGAAGAAGAAGAAGAACAGTAAACTGTGGACAGCTGACCGCAATACCCACACCTAATGCGAGGTGACTAAGAAAATCTCACCTCTGGCGTGTGATAGCTGGTCGTGCTGTGCCAGCAGGTCGCGGTACCCCTGCAGGGACTTCTCTAACTGTTCAACTGTAGCTGACAGTAGCCCCCCCCCCCCTTTTTAAATATATAGGTAGGCAAATAAAGAAAGTAGATGAAGTGGTGGTTGGTTTTATTTCCTAGTTCATCTGACACACAAACTGGTTTTGGTTTCTAAGAAAAACGATTCAAAATCTATTCTAAAACAGTTCCGTATCACGTATAGACTCAACACGACCCCTCAAACACACTTTATCTTACTAGTCGGGGAATTCTGGAAATTCAATGTATGGCGCCAGTTGAAGCACGCCTTTACAGCAATTTTTTTTTGCGATTAGATACCTATAAGCATGTTGTTTGAAACCTTAAAAGCGGAGACCCTCCGCTCGTCCGCATCACCCCCATTTTCTTTGAAATGCTCAACTCTTGCGGACAGTACTGATCATTCTGCCATGTGATAACCAAACTGGGAACAATCTCACCTCTGGCGTGTGATAGCTGGTCGTGTTGTGCCAGCAGGTCGCGGTACCCCTGCAGGGACTTCTCTAGCTGCTCAACTCGAGCTGAGAGTAGCGCCCCCTCCCCTCCCCCCTCACCTCTGGCGTGTGATAGCTGGTCGTGTTGTGCCAGCAGGTCGCGGTACCCTGCAGGGACTTCTCTAACTGCTCAACTCGAGCTGAGAGTAGCGCCGCACTCCTCCCTCCTCCCCTCACCTCTGGCGTGTGATAGCTGGTCGTGTTGTGCCAGCAGGTCGCGGTACCCTGCAGGGACTTCTCTAACTGCTCAACTCGAGCTGAGAGTAGCGCCGCACTCCTCCCTCCTCCCCTCACCTCTGGCGTGTGATAGCTGGTCGTGTTGTGCCAGCAGGTCGCGGTACCCTGCAGGGACTTCTCTGCTGCTCAACTCGAGCTGAGAGTAGCGCCGCACTCCCTCCTCCCCTCCCCCCTCACCTCTGGCGTGTGATAGCTGGTCGTGTTGTGCCAGCAGGTCGCGGTACCCCTGCAGGGACTTCTCTAGCTGCTCAACTCGAGCTGAGAGTAGCGCCCCCCTCCCCTCCCTCCCCTCCCCCCTCACCTCTGGCGTGTGATAGCTGGTCGTGTTGTGCCAGCAGGTCGCGGTACCCCTGCAGGGACTTCTCTAGCTGCTCAACTCGAGCTGAGAGTAGCGCCCCCCTCCCCTCCCTCCCCTCCCCCCTCACCTCTGGCGTGTGATAGCTGGTCGTGTTGTGCCAGCAGGTCGCGGTACCCCTGCAGGGACTTCTCTAGCTGCTCAACTCTTGCGGACAGTACTGATCATTCTGCCATGTGATAACCAAACTGGGAACAATCTCACCTCTGGCGTGTGATAGCTGGTCGTGTTGTGCCAGCAGGTCGCGGTACCCCTGCAGGGACTTCTCTAGCTGCTCAACTCGAGCTGAGAGTAGCGCCCCCCGCCCCCCCCCCCCTCACCTCTGGCGTGTGATAGCTGGTCGTGTTGTGCCAGCAGGTCGCGGTACCCCTGCAGGGACTTCTCTAGCTGCTCAACTCGAGCTGAGAGTAGCGCCCCCCTCCCCTCCCTCCCCTCCCCCCTCACCTCTGGCGTGTGATAGCTGGTCGTGTTGTGCCAGCAGGTCGCGGTACCCCTGCAGGGACTTCTCTAACTGCTCAACTCGAGCTGAGAGTAGCGCCGCACTCCCCTCCCTCCCCTCCCCCCTCACCTCTGGCGTGTGATAGCTGGTCGTGTTGTGCCAGCAGGTCGCGGTACCCCTGCAGGGACTTCTCTAGCTGCTCAACTCGAGCTGAGAGTAGCGCCGCACTCCCCGCGCCGGCTTCCCCGCACAAAGTCACCGTTAGCTCCTTCTCGTAGCAGTCTAGTTGCTGGCTGCAACAAATGTGTGATTTTTGATATTGGGTACGTAGGAAAAAAGTGAAACAGGCAACACATAAAGTTTAGAAATAAGAGTTTTTAGTTTGCCTATTCATTTATTCAGGCGTCCAAATTGGGCCGATCGTGCCTCGCCTGCGCACGAGCGTATGCCGCGCGAGGCAGTGAGGCAGCGAGCAGCCTCGGCTGGTGTGGACGTACCTTTATAAATATCATAAAAGTAACATTATGCATCCAGACAAAAATCATTGAAATGGTGCGGAAGCATTCTCAGTTGTACCTTAGCGACGTATATTTGCATCTACACTCTTTCAAATGTATATTCTTTCAAAATAAAGACTATCTTATTTACAAAAGAAGGAAAGGTTGAAAATCATCACATCAATGGTAGAAAGTTTGTAAACAAAACCATAAGTAAATAAAGTACTTACCGATAGCTGTCTCTTTCTCTCGTTACAAGCAGTAATCGTTTCTGCAGACGATGTATGAGACTCTCCTGGTTTTTGCGCACCGACATCAAATCGTTCAATTTGGTCGTCGCCTTGTCACGTTCATACTTCACTGTGGCTATTTCCTGTAAATAATAGACATTTAGGTTGATTTGTAGGATTTGGCGTTTTAATGCCTCCATATCAAGGCCATTAAATTTTATTTCTAATTATCTTCTAGAACATAGTATTTAGCCAGTCAGGCAGGCATAATGCAGTTTTATCAGGAGTTATCGAAATAATTTCTGAAATCGGTCGAAGAAATTTAGGGATTATCGATTACTTGTATAAAAACAAACTCCTGAATATTCTAAGTAGCTGCCCGTCATCGGTGTCACCCGCTGAACCTCATTTTCCCGCGACAAAAGACGTTTTACGGCCTGTATTATTCAACGGCCTCTTAAATAACTCAATCTATTACAAAAAACCACATCATAATCCGTTGCGTGGTTCTGAATTTAGTGAATTCAACGACAGACAAGAGAAACGCAAAAAGTAACCTCATTTTATACTATGTATTTGGAGACTACCTCAGAAAGTTATGCGAACTGCAACTGTGTCTGGGTACTGGTAGCAACCGTCAGCTGATTGTTCAATGCTGAATCGAGAGTACGTTCTCGCTGACTCTCGCCGACATCCATTCCTCCAAAGCTGACTCCAGGGAAGCGATATTCTAGTGATGCTATATTCTAGTGACGCAATATTCTAGCGACGCAATATTCTTGTGACGCAATATTCCAGTGACGCATATTCTAGTGACGCATATTCTAGTGACGCAATATTCTAGTGACGCAATATTCTAGCGACGCAATATTCTTGTGACGCAATATTCCAGTGACGCATATTCTAGTGACGCATATTCTAGTGACGCAATATTCTAGTGACGCAATATTCTAGTGACGAAATTTATTCTAGTAACTCCACAAAAGGATTCCCAAAGAGGGTTGATCTTGGGCGGGCGGCCGATCAAAAAACATTGCTTTTGAACCGTAATTTTGTGTTCTCACAAAACATGTTGCATCGATCACAACTGATTTAAGGGCAGGCAGATGATGACACCACTCACTTTAGCGACGCAACTTACCTCACTAAGCTGTGCGAACTGCGACTCTCTTTGGGTACTGGTAGCAACGGCTGTCAGCTGATTGTTCAATGCTGAATCAAGAGTTGAGGACAACGTTCTTGCTGAATCTACGCCGTGCGCGCGCGCCGCAGACGTCCATTCCTCCAGAGCTGACTCCAGGGAAGCGATATTCTAGTGATGCTATATTCTAGTGACGCAATATTCTAGTGACGCAATATTCTAGTGACGAAATTGATTCTAGTAACTCTACAAAAGGATTCCCAAAGAGGGTTGATCTTGGGCGGGCGGCCGATCAAAAAACATTGCTTTTGCAACGTAATTTTGTGTTCTCACAAAACATGTTGCACCGATCCCAACTGATTTCAGGGCAGGCAGATCTAGTGACGCAACTTACCTCACTAAGCTGTGCGAACTGCGACTCTCTTTGGGTACTGGTAGCAACGGCCGTCAGCTGATTGTTCAATGCTGAATCGAGAGTTGATGACAACGTTCTCGCTGACTCAAGCGACGCAATATTCTAGTGATGCAATGTTCGAGTGATGCTATTCACTCTAGTGACATCAACTCACCTCGCTAAGCTGTGCGAACTGCGACTCTCTTTGGGTACTGGTAGCAACGGCCGTCAGCTGATTGTTCAATGCTGAATCGAGAGTTGATGACAACGTTCTCGCTGACTCTACGCCGTGCGCGCGCGCCGCCGACGTCCATTCCTCTAGAGCTGACTCCAGGGAAGCGATATTCTAATTCTAGTGAAACAATATTCTAGTGACACTATTAATTCTAGTGACGCAACTCACCTCGCTAAGCTGTGCGAACTGCGACTCTCTTTGGGTACTGGTAGCAACAGCCGTCAGCTGATTGTTTAGCGCCGAGTCTAGTGTGGAGGACAACGTTCTCGCTGACTCTACGCCGTGCGCGCGCGCCGCCGACGTCCATTCCTCCAGAGCTGACTCCAGGGAAGCGATCTTCACCTAGAAATGGAAGTTTATTTGTTGAGAATGTATATCTCAAATATTAAGTGCTTTACCACAGAAAATAAAGACGCGCGTTAAATGCATATTTAAAAATAAAAGACGTTTAGCGTGCGTTTTACTTTTCTGTGGTTAGTCGCTTAGTTTTTGGGATAGCGCGGCGGATGACGATTTGAAGAAAAAAGTAAGGGTCTCGAAGGGCTTCATTCAGTTTTAGGCGATAATCCCTGGTCTAAATTAAAATAGCTCTAAGCCGGCATCACACGGTAAATCTATGGTCAAGTAAGATACACACGTTAAAAATATAAGCAGTTTAAAGTCAGGTATTCATTGGGAACAAAATCCAACCGGCGACAAGAGTAGGCTTTACCTTGGCCTCGTGTAGCTGCTGCTGCACTGGCTGCAGGGTCTCGACCCTGGAGGTGAGCTGGTGCACTTGCTCCTCCAGCAGTAGTTGGTTGCACCTGGCTCCCTCCTTACCTTGGCCTCGTGTAGCTGCTGCTGCACTGGCTGCAGGCTGACGACCCTGGAGGTGAGCTGGTGCTCCTCCAGCAGTAGTTGGTTGCACCTGGCTCCCTCCTTACCTTGGCCTCGTGTAGCTGCTGCTGCACTGGCTGCAGGGTCTCGACCCTGGAGGTGAGCTGGTGCACTTGCTCCTCCAGCAGTAGTTGGTTGCACCTGGCTCCTCCTTACCTTGGCCTCGTGTAGCTGCTGCTGCACTGGCTGCAGGCTGACGACCCTGGAGGTGAGCTGGTGCTCCTCCAGCAGTAGTTGGTTGCACCTGGCTCCCTCCTTACCTTGGCCTCGTGTAGCTGCTGCTGCACTGGCTGCAGGGTCTCGACCCTGGAGGTGAGCTGGTGCACTTGCTCCTCCAGCAGTAGTTGGTTGCACCTGGCTCCCTCCTTACCTTGGCCTCGTGTAGCTGCTGCTGCACTGGCTGCAGGCTGTCGACCCTGGAGGTGAGCTGGTGCACATGCTCCTCCAGCAGTAGTTGGTTGCACCTGGCTCCCTCCTTACCTTGGCCTCGTGTAGCTGCTGCTGCACTGGCTGCAGGCTGTCGACCCTGGAGGTGAGCTGGTGCACATGCTCCTCCAGCAGTAGTTGGTTGCACCTGGCTCCCTCCTTACCTTGGCCTCGTGTAGCTGCTGCTGCACTGGCTGCAGGCTGACGACCCTGGAGGTGAGCTGGTGCACTTGCTCCTCCAGCAGTAGTTGGTTGCACCTGGCTCCCTCCTTACCTTGGCCTCGTGTAGCTGCTGCTGCACTGGCTGCAGGGTCTCGACCCTGGAGGTGAGCTGGTGCTCCTCTAGCAGTAGTTGGTTGCACCTGGCTCCCTCCTTACCTTGGCCTCGTGTAGCTGCTGCTGCACTGGCTGCAGGCTGACGACCCTGGAGGTGAGCTGGTGCTCCTCCAGCAGTAGTTGGTTGCACCTGGCTCCCTCCTTACCTTGGCCTCGTGTAGCTGCTGCTGCACTGGCTGCAGGCTGACGACCCTGGAGGTGAGCTGGTGCACTTGCTCCTCCAGCAGTAGTTGGTTGCACCTGGCTCCCTCCTTACCTTGGCCTCGTGTAGCTGCTGCTGCACTGGCTGCAGGGTCTCGACCCTGGATGTGAGCTGGTGCTCCTCCAGCAGTAGTTGGTTGCACCTGGCTCCCTCCTTACCTTGGCCTCGTGTAGCTGCTGCTGCACTGGCTGCAGGGTCTCGACCCTGGAAGTGAGCTGGTGCACTTGCTCCTCCAGCAGTAGTTGGTTGCACCTGGCTCCCTCCTTACCTTGGCCTCGTGTAGCTGCTGCTGCACTGGCTGCAGGCTGTCGACCCTGGAGGTGAGCTGGTGCACTTGCTCCTCCAGCAGTAGTTGGTTGCACCTGGCTCCCTCCTTACCTTGGCCTCGTGTAGCTGCTGCTGCACTGGCTGCAGGCTGACGACCCTGGAGGTGAGCTGGTGCACTTGCTCCTCCAGCAGTAGTTGGTTGCACCTGGCTCCCTCCTTACCTTGGCCTCGTGTAGCTGCTGCTGCACTGGCTGCAGGCTGACGACCCTGGAGGTGAGCTGGTGCTCCTCCAGCAGTAGTTGGTTGCACCTGGCTCCCTCCTTACCTTGGCCTCGTGTAGCTGCTGCTGCACTGGCTGCAGGCTGTCGACCCTGGAGGTGAGCTGGTGCACTTGCTCCTCCAGCAGTAGTTGACCTCCTTACCTTGGCCTCGTGTAGCTGCTGCTGCACTGGCTGCAGGCTGACGACCCTGGAGGTGAGCTGGTGCACTTGCTCCTCCAGCAGTAGTTGGTTGCACCTGGCTCCCTCCTTACCTTGGCCTCGTGTAGCTGCTGCTGCACTGGCTGCAGGGTCTCGACCCTGGAGGTGAGCTGGTGCACTTGCTCCTCCAGCAGTAGTTGGTTGCACCTGGCTCCCTCCTTACCTTGGCCTCGTGTAGCTGCTGCTGCACTGGCTGCAGGCTGACGACCCTGGAGGTGAGCTGGTGCACTTGCTCCTCCAGCAGTAGTTGGTTGCACCTGGCTCCCTCCTTACCTTGGCCTCGTGTAGCTGCTGCTGCACTGGCTGCAGGGTCTCGACCCTGGAGGTGAGCTGGTGCACTTGCTCCTCCAGCAGTAGTTGGTTGCACCTGGCTCCCTCCTTACCTTGGCCTCGTGTAGCTGCTGCTGCACTGGCTGCAGGGTCTCGACCCTGGAAGTGAGCTGGTGCACTTGCTCCTCCAGCAGTAGTTTGTTGCACACAGCGTCCCGCAGAGAGCGCTCGGTCGCGCGGAGACGCGTCACTTCTTTCTCTAGTTCCGCCATGTTGCTGAGGCGTTTTTGAGCAGTCTGTAATATGAGTTTCAGTGTTTATTTTATAACATTTTGTGTTCAAAAAAAAGTGTTGCGTCGACCCCAAGTAATTGGAATAAGGGCAGGAAGATGAATTTGTAAAAAGCAGTAAGTTTGTAAAGCACACAAATAAATGGTTGAATTTTAATTTTGTTTGTACTCGTGATTATGAGCAACTTTTACTATAGGGCCACCTGAGAAATCTAAAAAAGAAAATTAGGTTATACTTATACCATACATTTTTGGATGGAAAAATTCATACCTACTCGGTATGAATTTTTCTATGGAACATCCAAATTTTTTTTGCGAATTCTTAGTGGCCCCATAGTAAAAGTTGTTCAGAATTACGAGTAGAAACATCCTACAAAAGTTTGCGCACTGACTAAAACATCCAACAAAGTTTGCGCACTGACTAAAAAATAACCCGGTATTCTGTGTTTGAAAGAGACTTCTAAATCAAACCAGAAATCAGTTACAGTAAACAGAAAATTACTAAAGAAGTGTATTTATGACTTTTCATACAATCCTCGATTTAGATAGCAATCATTTTTATATTTTGTCTGGCGTAAGGATGGAAAACGAGTACAAGTAAAATTTTTGCTAATCTTTTGATTATGCATGGGATAAGGGCAGGCAGAAGATGATGATTATGCTAATTATGATTATCTTGAGCTACGATTGCAGCGGAATTTAACGTACGCCGCGAGTTGTACTCACAAGTTTAACCACTAAAAGAGGCCACTAAAAGAGGCCGCCTCTTGTATCCGCCACTGAGTAGTCTGTTGTTTACCTTAGCCTGCTGTTGCCAATCCTTGTAGGAGTCCCTCTCATACTCGATCTCCTTGAGTTTGCTGTTCAGCTGCTGCAGCTCAAACGTCTGCTTCTCCAGCTGGGTACGAAGAGTGGTGCACTGCTCAGCGCGAGAAGTTTGTTTCGCCACTTCTTTCTTTAGCATTTCTACCTCAGATTGAGCACCTTCTAGAGCCTAAAAAAATGTACATAAGTGGTAACTATAATAGTTAGCCTGTGGTTTTACTGAAACAGTGAAATCATTCAGCAATACCCACACGAAGCTTTGTATATCAACAACTGGTGAGGCACGTCCACATCCATCGCATAGTATGATGCATGGACGCAAAGCGGGCCTCTTCCTATGCTGCGACAGGCAGAAATACGCGCGTACCGGTCCGCGTGCGAAGTTCACTTCACTCAAAGCGGTACAGATGACGTAAGTGAACTTCGCGCGAGTGCTCGTATTGCGGGAATTTGCGGGTACGCGCCACGCAGCGGAGGTACCCATGGCTATGATTCCAGTCATAGTCTAATAAAACATGGTCTTTCCTTCCCAGAGAAACACAAGTCAACGTCACTTAGTATTGCCACTTTATTTCAATAAAATACGTTATGGGGTAAATTCAATCTCAGAACAATGGGTTAAAATATTTCTTAATAATTTTATAATTAAGATTTACGTGTGTATTAACTTTAACTTTACAGCAACACTTAAATTTTATTTATTAGTTAAAAGTATCTTATATGATTTACAAAAAACATCATAAGAGTGGGTAATTCTGGTAACCCACAAGCATGATGACGTAGTCTTGTGATGGTCACGTGGTTCACGAGTCTCGGAAAGAAATACCAGGCGGAGTATCTTATTATACCATGATTCCAGTAACATTGTGATCCGTGGATAAACCGACTGGTTGAACATTTAGTAAAAATTTCTAAATATTATTGTTCAGTGACATTTAGTTGCTGTTTATTACTTCAAATAAAAAGGAATTCAACATTTTGGTCCTGAAGGAAAAAAACACATATTTTACCTGTAGCAGCTCATCCATATCCTTCTTCATCTCAGACAGCTGGTCCTTGCTGCTGACGTTGGCTTCCAGCAGCTTGTCCTTGAGCTCAGCTATCTGCTTGTGCAGCTCTTGCTTCTCACCCTCCCAACGGTTTTTTGCTTCTTTGTGCTCTTTTGCTGCCTATAATATAGATTATTAGTTAAGATACACCAATATACAAGGCGAAATTAACTATGGAAAATGAGTTCTTTTTATGTTTCATTTAATATTTTTTGGGGAAGTTGTTCAATTTCATAATTTGTTAAACCTTATAAGTATTCAGAGAGCTCTTACTTACACCCCATAACCCATATATTATAGATTAATAATAATCCCCTGTTGCTATGTTAAAAAATTCTATGCTATTTAAGCAGTTGATTTTATTCAGTGCTTTTTTGTTATGTTAACATAAATTATGTTGAAACTGTACCTCAGCAAATTCATCCTTCAACTCTTGCTCTCTTCTCCTAATAAGAGCGAGTCTGTCTTCCATTTCAGACAAAGCCCGCTCGTCTCTTTTCCGCTGGTCCAGTAGAGATTGCTTCTCCTCTTCGAACAATATCTGCATCTCTCTTCGAATGGTGTGCTGGTGGTTCACTCGCGCTTCTAACTTTGTTATCTGCAGTAAAGTATGCAAAATATGACAAATAAACCAGTATTTTGGCTCACACTTTATAAACTATTGTGTGGTGAGGGCCATAAATAGCAATACTCCATTTCTACTCAAACCAGCGACTAAGGGATTGATCTAGGGACTGTGCAGCGTGTGTATTCAACACCTCGCACTGCGCTCGCCAGGCCCACGTCCTGCAGTTGACTATGCATAATGGATACTGTGAGAAGGTGTTATGTTTACCTGTGCTTTTGCTGCTATTAGGTCAATTTTCATTCTCTTGGCTTCCCAAGGCGAAGGCGGAGCGCTGGCCGAGTTATTGGAGTCTGTACGCAGCCGCTTCTGAGGAGTCCCAGAGTCAGAACCTCCAATACTCGACTTTCGCTTGCCCATTGACAAGAGGTTAGAAAGACCTGTAATCATCAAAAGTTCCATCAAAACTGACTCCAACTGAAAGAAGGCTTGCCGAATAATGTAAAAAAGGTCTTACCTTCTTTTATAGATTGATTGCTATCTGAGAAATTTAGCTTGGTAGACGCCGACAATTTGTCTTTCGGCGGGTCGGTGTTGATAACCCGACGAAAAGGCTCCAAAACATCGTTAAAAAGGGACATATCGCCCTCCTTTGCCATTTTGTTAGCTTGAAATAGATTTAGAACCTAAAATAATTTCCAAATTCAATCAAATTCATGATACGAAGCACAACACCGCAAAATGTAATGAAATGAATTGAATTGAATGAACGAAACGAACGAATCAAAACAAGTGAATGAATGAATGAACAAAACAGTAGCCAGCATTGAGCATTGCACGACATTGAAATTGCCCGACATGATATTGCTACTCATATACTTACAGTTACAGTAACAAAGCACGGCATTAAGAAACCAAGTTATTATGACGTGAAGTGACGTCATTGCATTGTGTATGATAGTTACGTGTTCGCTGTATTTGATTTATCAACTTATTGATTAGTAAGCGAATTTAACTTGCGCGGTAAAAGAATGGACCCGAATTGGCAAAATTGTTGTTGAAGACCTGGGCCTCAAGTCCGCTAAATAAAAATCGTCTCACTTGAGTGTCGATGGCATGTCAGTTGGATGGTTTTGGTAGTTTCGTATTCTGCTAACAGTTTTTAATATAGAAAATAACAATGGCAATGGAATGACACTTGAGTGTCGCTGGCATTACAATGGCTAAAAATAGCAGACTTGGGCCCCTGCTCATATGTCATATCATATAACATCCATACTTTATGCGCGCAAGTTAAAGATAACATTATACATATTTTATTTGAGCTATATTCGAATATTTTACAAAATTGTTGATCCTTGTAGTCGTAGCGTAAAGTAAAAAAGTCGCAGAAAATTTCTTTGTGACTTTTTTAATCTGTTTCTTTAGTTTCTAGTAAATGGATGCAAATGCTTAGTAGCAATTTCACCTAAGTAGAGGTAATAAAAATATTTTTTTATATATTTTGTAGAAATAATACTCCCCGATAGGGGGAGGCCCATGTCCAGCAGTGGACTGTTGTGGCTGTTATAGTAGTATAGTAGAAATAATATAATTTACGAAAAACAAACAATTATACAAACAAAACGGAAATTTTCCGTATACGCCAATTCCGATATACGTCAAATTTATACTTTCAAGGACTTACAGTTTATGTTTCGTATCATCAACTGTCAACTGTAATGTCATGGTGGTGAATTTGACAAACGATCCCCTTAGTTTGGACTCGTCTAGCTGTCAGTCCAAAAAATCCTCATTACACTGCAACATTCAAAATATGGGTAATACGATGTTGGCTAATAAAAAGTTACGTATTACCATGTCGGAAACTATCTTTTTTGTTTAAAGGCGGGCATAGTCTAATAAAACATGGTCTTTCCTTCCCAGAGAAACACAAGTCAACGTCACTTAGTATTGCCACTTTATTTCAATAAAATACGTTATGGGGTAAATTCAATCTCAGAACAATGGGTTTAAATATTTCTTAATAATTTTATAATTTAGATTTACGTGTGTATTAACTTTAACTATACAGCAACACTTAAATTTTATTTATTAGTTAACAGTATCTTATATGATTTACAAAAAACATCTTAGGAGTGGGTAATTCTGGTAACCCACAAGCATGATGACGTAGTCTTGTGTTGGTCACGTGGTTCACGAGTCTCGGAAAGAAATACCCGGCGGAGTATCTTATTATACCATGAAGGCGGGTATTTATTGGGGACAAAATCCCAGGAACTTTGTATATGACACAAAGTATCAGGAGAATGTTCCCAATGTGGACGTGTTTTGAACAATGTCCCCGAACAAAATCCCCGAAAAATAGCGTACACATTCGGGACATTGTCCATAAACATTGTCTATGATACAAAGTATCAGGGATTTTGTCCCTAATGAATACCTGGCTTCATTTTGTCAAGTTTCAAGTGGTTTCATGGTCTTTCCTTCCCAGAGAAACACAAGTCAACGTCACTTAGTATTGCCACTTTATTTCAATAAAATACGTTAAGGGGTAAATTCAATCTCAGAACAATGGGTTAAACTATTTCTTAATAATTTTATAATTTAAATTTACGTGTGTATTAACTTGACCTTTACAACAACACTTCAATTGTATTTATTAGTTAACAGTATCATAAATGATTTATAAAAAACATCATAAGAGTGGGTAATTCTGGTAACCCACAAGCATGATGACGTAGTCATGTGTTGGTCACGTGGTTCACGAGTCTCGGAAAGAAATACCAGGCGGAGTATCTTATTATACCATGGTGGTTTCAAGAACTTGCAAGTTCAACGTTATATACAACTTTCAAAAAAAAGATTTTTATCAGAAAAATAATACGAAATCAGTATGTTTAAAATTTTGTTCTGACGTCATCAAAATAAAATTAGTGAAACTATTTTTTATAACTTCTATCAATATTTTAATTTTTATACAAATCTCATTCTTTTTAAAGTAGCTCATTTGACTCTTGGATTTGATATGTCAGTGGGTGATATTCAGTGGGGTAAGTGCCACTGTTGTGGACTACCTACAACAAAAGTAATAAAAAATACAAAAATAATTTATTAATAAAAAAGTTATATTTTATTTTATTTATAAAACAGTCGTCGGAATTCTAATTTGGTCAACACTATCGTTATCAAAATAAGTTGTTCCTCCAAGATCTCGATGCATTTTGCTTGATATTAAGCTAAGGATGGCTGACGACAAGGAAAATATTGCGCTAACCGCTGCCACCCACCATAGTGAAGAATGATTGAAAATGCAAGTAGTACTGTCATTACCAGCGTTTGCGCATGTTAGATCTGCAAAAGGAAAAAGTTGAACAAAACAGTTTCAATCTCTGCTAGTTATAATTTACTTTCTAAATAAGGCGTTTTCTCGTGTTTTGTCAAATTATTAATCCGGGTTATAATAAAGCCTTCTTACCGCTAATAAACTGGTAAAATAAGTAGCCTGGTACATTAGTAAGAAACAGCATAGTAGAAAACGCAAATCCTTGGGCAATACACTTATCCCAACGTTGTACTGCCCGCAAAACGACCATGCCTTGCATTATAAATGCCGCCGCTGAAATCATACAAAATCATTGACCAGATTTATTATTATTTGAATCAAAATCTTTGAAAAAATAAATAAATAAAGGCGATTTGTAATACTCACCACTTACAGCAATAGTTAGAGGGTAGAATATTTGATACGCAGAAAACGCCAATCTACAGGATGGCAAAGTACAGCTTCCTCTAACAACTCGGTTTGTACCACAGGAGCAATTGTTGAAAAGTCTAAAAAATAGGCGTTTATTTATTAAAACTAAAATTACTCGATAAAATCTGGATGGAGAATTAAAGTTACTGACTTACATAAGGCCGTTCAGGTTTTCATAACCGTTACATCCAGCAGTACACGGAGAAAAATAAGTGGTTTCTGTATCTACGTCACACACTGGTGTAAATCCATATCTTGATGAATCGCACCTAAAAATAAAACAATTAAATAATAATTAATGAAAACAATATATCAAAAAGCACACATACTTAGTAATTTACCAACTTAGTTAAATCTTACCCACACTCCCTGCTGCATGGGGGCTGTTGCCATCCACTTTCTACCAAGCCAGCAATGGGCTTTGTCGGACACTGCAGGATAGCTATCACAGCAAAGAATATAGCGATGAATATAGTAATTATGCCTCCAACTCTTGCAGCTGTGTTCGCTTTGACACCATCAGGACGGATTGAAAAGCGAAGCCTGAAAATCTAACTTATTTGATTAAGTTCTTAATAACGATGAAACTCTCATTAAATTTCAGCGCTGAAAATGTATTAAATATGAGTAATATGAAGCGGTAAGTATGGGCCTTTCTACTCCAACTTACCATTGTAAAACATATCACCGTCAAGGTGCGGAAAATTTCACTGACTCCTCGTGAGGTATGTGGATCAGTCCAAACAGCTTCAACATGAAACCGAGCCTAAGGACAAAAAACATATATTTGAATATTACAGTATTTTACATTTAAGCTTGGTAATTATGGTCATGTAAAAGTACACAAATAGATGAAATCATACAGGGTGTCTCGGTTTATCTCGGTTATAGTGGCCCAAAGATAAAATTTAGACTTTGGCAAACTTTGGACATCCTAAGCTGCCATAGTAGCAAAAAATATGTTCAATATTTGAAGAAAATAATTGGACCTCCCATACAAAATGCTCTATCAGGCAGCAAAATTAGTATGGGATCGGTCCATTTTTTCTTCAATCAAATATTGTTTTTTTTTTTTGCTATTATGGTATATTAGCTTAGGACGTCCAAAGTCTAGATTTAGTTCTTTGGACCACTATAACCGGGACACCCTGTATAATTCAGATGCGTAAGTAATTAGTGCATAAACTTACTTGCACATAGTTTTCATCTAACCTAATGAGACCAAATAAAGCGGCATAAAGTAAAGATAACGCGAGAATCTGCACACACAAAACTTTGTTACGTATCATACGATTGACAGATGATACAAAACCTGAAATTAAAAAACTGTTATGTTATTTATACATTATAAAATACCCAACAAAATAAAAAAGTAAAGTAAATCAATATTTTTGCATACCTATGTCTTCAGTCAGTTCAATAGATCTCCATTGAGGCATTTCAGTCGGGAAGAGCGTGAACAATATTGAAAACATCAAAACCAGCATGGATAAAGACAACTGCGGTTCCCACCAGTTGCTTTTGAATACGGTAGCAATTAGCCAGTTTTTGCCACCCAGTCCCAAACTTAGCTGAATGGAAATAAGGATACCTGTTGACATAGTTTAAAATTGTGTGATACAGGCACAACACTAGCAGTAGTAGGCGTAGTGATGTACCTCATCCCTATTGTGTCAGATATATCTTGACCAACTTTTGTTAATAAGATGAAGAGCGTTTTTTCCATATAAAGTTATTGAACTAAATTTGGTGTGTTTCGCCTATAGAAATATCATAAAACCAATGTAGGAAAGCTCCATCACATACAAAACATACAGTTTCGCCTATAGAAATATCATAAAACCAATGTAGGAAAGCTCCATCACATACAAAACATACATGGTGACAGCATAAGGAACCCAAATGGAGGAGGAACTGAATAAACTGCGGGAACAGATGCGCTTGCAGCAAGAAGCCATAAAGCGGCTCACTGAAGAGTCACGGCATCCTATAGCAGCAGGAATATCTACCCCACCTCCGCAACAGTTCTCATTCAAAGGTAGCGATTGGACCGCATGGATAACTCGCTTTGAGCAATATAGGGAAGCAACTAAGCTCAAGCACATGCCGGCCGAAACTCAGGTAAACTCGTTACTATACCTCATGGGCAGCAAGGCAAACGACATAATTTCGTCGCTAAAGCTAACTAAAGATGAAATGAATAGCTACGACACAGTCAAGGCCAAATTTGAGTCGTATTACATTACAAAGAAAACTAAAATGTACGCCCGAGCTCAATTTAACCAAAGAATTCAAAAAGAAGATGAAACTGCGGACGATTTCATAACCGATTTGCATAAACTAGGCAAAAAATGTGAATACGGCAGCTTAGAAGACGAGCTAGTCCGTGACCGCATCGTAGCGGGAATGAAAAACCACGAGCTATCAAAGCAAATACAAAATAAGCAAGAAGAACCAACACTTCAAAATGTGATAAATAGAGTGCGACATGCCGAAGTAGTAGAAGCAGGCATGGGGTTACTTAACCAAAAGGCCCACGGCAGTACCGAAGCCGAAGTGCACCAAGTCCAAAAGAAGTGGAATAAACCTAAACAGTACGAAAATGACGGAGGACCATGCCGAAAGTGCGGTAAGACCCCTAAACACAGATTAGCCGAATGCGAGGCTGCAAATTCAACTTGTAAGACCTGTGGTATAAAAGGCCATTGGATGACAGTCTGCCGGTATAATAAATCGAAAAAAGAGGGGAGAGCACCGAGAAACGTCCATCAAGTCGAAATTCGGGATGACGAGGACGAAATTTTCTTCGGAACTATAGATAGAAAGATAGATTCCGTATTGAATAAGAAAAATAAAGCCAAGTTTGTCAACATCAAGGTAAATGATCAATTTGTCAGATTTAAAGTAGACACAGGAGCCTCCGATACTGTTATCAGCCCTGAACTGCATAAATCATTGAACTTACCAGATCCAATGCCCGTTGATGAAAAACTTTGGGGCCCGTGCAAAATGTTGCTACCAGGAAGAGGCGTATGCCAAGATGTTCAAATGTCATGGCAGAGACACACCAAGGCAACCAATATTTATATATTAAAGGACCAAGAAACTCCATTATTGGGATTAACAGAATGTGACGCCTTTGGCATTATCAAGTGGCATGAAGAAGCCCAAGATATGCAAGTGTCAAATGAGTTATCCTCGAGTTTCTCGAACCAACGTTGTAATAAAGGGAGCATAGGAAGACAAAGAATGTAAGGAAGTTTACAGATGCATAAAAGAAAAATGGACGAAAGAAAATATAGAAGAAGAATGAAACCATATTATGAGAAACGAATAAATCTTGCAATAAAGAAAGGACTTATACTATACAATAAGAGAATATTAATACCAAAGAAACTACAAAAGGAGACGCTAGAAAAGCTCCACACTGGAGCAAGCCGAAGAGATTGGACCTCTGATTTATATACATGTTTACATTTATTTGCTAAATTGTTTATTTGCTCTGTAACTTGAAAATGTATTGTTTGTTTTGAAAAAGGAGGATGTGTGATACAGGCACAACACTAGCAGTAGTAGGCGTAGTGATGTACCTCATCCCTATTGTGTCAGATATATCTTGACCAACTTTTGTTAATAAGATGAAGAGCGTTTTTTCCATATAAAGTTATTGAACTAAATTTGGTGTGTTTCGCCTATAGAAATATCATAAAACCAATGTAGGAAAGCTCCATCACATACAAAACATACAAAAATGTAAACAAGTAATAGACTAGTTAGATAGGCATCATTATGATGGTAACAACCTATTGCAGTCTACTGCTGGGTACAGGCCTCATCCAGTGTGTCACCGAGCGAGCGCATGATCCCCCGCTTTCTCCATTCATCACATCCACGTTCTTAAGTCGTTGTCGTTTGTCTTAATATCTATCAATACCATAATTATAATGAAAATCATAGTACGAACCATAGAAATAAGCTCCATTTTGAGGATTATGATCGTCCAAATATGTAAGTCCATGTGCCCAAATACTGATTGTGCTGAGTCCACACATTATTACAGTAATTATCAACATAGCTATTCTATATGACGCTAAGGTATCGGTAGGTGTGTCTTCCGTCGTCTGTACGATGGGTCTTGAGTATGGAGAAATAGCACTTCCACCGCATAACTCTGAAAAAACAATTGAAGACGTATAAAGGTAATGTCAAATTATTGAACATATTAAGTAGGTAGGTATGTGTAAAACGTAGCACAAAGTTACAAACCAACAGCAGGTGGTAGAGATTCCTTATAAGGGAAAGCCAGTACAAGCAACCCTGCTAATGCTGTACATCCTAAACACACTGCCAGTGCAAACTGTCGTTTTCCTTTGCCTATCCATCCTAAAATCATCCCTAAAACAAATACTGCAGAAGATGCTCCCATTAACACCCATCCTGCAAAGTAAATAAACGTTTTATTTTTATTATCTATCACTGAAAGGACTAAGTAGGGTCTTTTAATAAATTATAATAAGTATAAAATAACTAAGTGTATGTATCGGTATTAGGTAGTATACAAACGATCAAAATAAATAAAACATACCTTCAAGCAGTGAACGTAAATATTCTGTTCCGGCATCACGTCGCAAGAGTAGTAATGCATTTGTCTCTAACAAAGTAACCACAAGTAGAGTCCCTTGTAGAAACAAGTCAAATACTTTTAAAACCAAGATGTATGTTCGAAGTCCATACCATAGCTTGTGAAAAACTGTAATATGAATATATTCAATTATATTAAAACTAAGCTGTAAAAAAATTAAATCATGTAAAAAGCAGAATATTTACCTGTTTTTCCTTCTAGTGCAATCATTTTCAAATATTTTATTACAGCCTTCTATACACATTCTCTGCCTCAATAAAGATTTACGTTTGTACCTATATATTTTTACACAAATGTTATCTAAAACGACACAATAAGTATTACCACCGAGTAATAAGTCCGTTAATCTTTGGGATAAGCGATTATTTATCTGATGTTTTAATTTGTTATATTATAAATCATAAGGATGTTTTACGCGCAAGAATAATGATTATAGGTAACACCAAAACTTATTGGGCCTTACCACAAAAAAGTTAGACCAGCGTTGAACTCGTGTCTAGCGTTTTTTTTGTATGAAGTTTTATTTTAAACACGCGTTCGACTCTGGTCTAACTTTTTTGTGGTAAGGCCCATTATGTCTAATAGAAGTTTACACTTTGATCACAAAAAGTGTTTTAATAGTGAATCGTTTCGTATACACATGCTTTTTTTGATCGATCTATTCTTTATTAATTATCCTCAGCCCTCAAACACATTGAACTCGCAGTACCTACATAATAAATAGAAGGCATACTTGGGGTCTTTATCTGTATGTTATCATCAATGTTTATCTGCCTAATCAAACCGAGCACGTGAAATTCGAAAATAGTTTCGCGATAAAAAAATATACCTACTTAGTAGGTATTTTATTCTGTTGTTTAGGACACATACCTACGTTCTTACTTATGGAATAGGTACATACTACTTACAAAAAATCTTCTTGCGTAGTGTGCAATATAAATTATATTCAGGATGTCCCTGTGTAAGTAAGTGGTCCACCAAAAACAACTACTTTGTGGATCCCCGTAGCTACTAATCTAGAATATAATTTCTTAATCATCATCATCTTCCTGCCCTTATCCCAATTACCTACTTGGGGCCTACCAGACGTCAACCCTCCTTGGGAATGCTTTTGTGGTGGATTAAACGCCACCATACGGTTGGCCCTGGCTGTTTGGGTCGGGTTTATCGCCTCTACATATAATTTCTTAATATTATATGAAAAAAATTACACTCCATGTAAAATGTTCTATCAGTCAGCGTTATTATTATTATTGCTTATTGTTATTGATTACTTAGTTGCGATTTTCTATATTAGTAGAAAGATTCCAAAAGCTCTAGGAATGTTAAGTTTATTCGCCGAGTAAAATATTCCGGTATTTGTCAAACACTCTGTTTCTGGTATTTAATTCACTTAAAATTGTTACTTTTCTCAAACATGCTAGGAAATATGACAATTTCTTTCAAGAAAACAATCCAGAAAGTTTGACATTGTCTGTGATTTTGTAATTTCTGAACGATTTCTTTTTTACACACCAGCAATGGATTTCAATACAACTTTTCTGGCGCGATATCGAAATCGTTCAGAAATTACAAAATAAAAAAAGAATAACTCCTAATCCACATCTTGACTTAGTTATCAGTAAAACAACTTTTTATATCAAATTACTATAAAATAAATTAAAATCTTTATAATTTCCTAGCATTTTTTTGAGAAAAACACTATGTAAGCCTCGGGGAAAATGACTTTGCCAGACTCGTATTTTTAAAATCCTCGCCTGCGGCTCGGACTTCAAACTCTACTCGTCAGTCAAATTCTTATTTCCCGTCCTCGTCAACAACCTACTATTATTAAATTGAAATCGTTTTAATATTTTATTATTTTGCGAATGTTAGAATTTTTATAACTTTCTACGGTGAGGGAATTCTACAGATTGACTTATAGTTTCGGAAAATATTACCAAAAAGTGTACGAACCAAGAGTACGAACATGTTAGTGTGAATATTGTGAACTTTCAGACATGGTTCACAAATGTATCATTTACCCCATCTTTTCCTATCCTACTATAATATTATAAAGGCGGATGTTTGTGTGTGTGTTTGTTACGACATCACGCAAAAACGGCTGATTAGATTGACATGAAACTTTGCAGAAATACAAAAGGGCATCTGGTATAACACATAGGATACCTTTTACCACGGAAAAATGTCTCATTCCCACGGGATCACGCATTTTCCAATATTTTTGAAATAGGTGGCGTAACTGAGCCGATTCGCGTTTTAAACGTTTTCGCCGAAAACTAACAGCGACATCTCTTGGCGAATAATGCTTTTTTCCCGCGGAATAATAGGTTGCAGCGGGTGAAACCGCTGACGGGCAGCTAGTTTCTCATAAATAACATTTGTTATAAATTGCGCCATCTATTAGAAAATAAAAATACAATTTGCGTACAGTACAATGCAGAGCACAAGTAAAGCAACAGCGCCATCTGTTATCGAGTAGCGATCATGATCTCTGGATCTGACAAAACAGTTTTATTTGAAAACCTCTACCTCACATTGACATGCATGAAAGAGATGCCACAGTCTGTATGATGAAGTTGACGTGGTCTCACTCTTGTATAGCAGTTAGTTCTGCATTCAAGTAAAAAAGCACAACGTCATTTTCTCGTGCCTGTTTTCATCGAAGTGTTTTTCTCTGGACTTTGTTATTATTCTCCTGCATGTTAGTTTGTTATAGTGTTTAGCTTAGGCGTTATTTTAACCAATTTATTTTTGACTAATTTAAATTCAGTCAAACTACTAGTCTCGCTCCAGTTCACACATTTCATAACCTCAAATCAAAACACAACATGGAAGTGGACCCTGAAACAAATAAATATTTTTCGAGCTATGAGAACCTGGAGGTAATTAATTAGAACACAATCGTTTAGTCAGAAACTTGGTCAGAGAGTTGAAAGAAACATAGTTACTGCCAGCATTTTTGAACTAAAGAAGCAGGTTCTGAAACATTTGTTTCTAACTTGCATGTAGTACAATACTCATACTATCATGATATTAGGTTCACAGATTGATGCTTGAAGATCACCCGAGAACAGAAGCCTACAGAAATGCAATCCTGGCAAGCAAAGATTATTTTAAAGATAAAGTTGTGATGGACGTTGGTTGTGGCACCGGCATTTTGTCTTTATTCTGTGCACAGGCCGGTGCGAAGAAAGTATATGCTGTTGAAGCAAGCAACCTAGCCAGCCTAGCTAAGGACATCGTGAAAGAAAATAACTTTGAAAATGTTATTGAGGTAAGAAACTAATGAAGTAGTAAAAAGTTTTCTACATAAAGAAATAAATAAATATAATACAAGTTTTTTAGTAAACATACATGTAGTTACAATGATCTGTTCAATAATTAATTACTTTCGCCTAGAGGTTAAAGATCTAAAATTGTGTCCGTTTCTTAAACAAGTAAATATACCTATATATTTTGTCCCTCAGAAAACTCTTAATTCCTTGTAGAAGGTATATGATTAGATTACCACTTGTACTTATTAATGTAATTATTAAATAAAAATATACAATTTCAGGTGATCCAAAGTAGAGTTGAGGACTTAGTCTTACCAGAAAATATGAAAGTGGATGCCATAGTGTCGGAATGGATGGGCTTCTATTTGTTCCATGAAGGTATGCTGGATTCAGTGTTCGCAGCAAGGGACAGGTTCCTCAAAGAAGATGGAAGATTGTTCCCTGAGACAGCCATGGTCTATGTCGCTCCATGTAGGTAAGAATTTGTAACATTAGAACTCCCTAAAAGTTACTGAAGAGTGTTGCCCTAGCTAGACAAAGATTTGAAATTCTCATACAATGCAAAGTGATACATTTTTTATTGATTTATTGTACCATTCTATTAAAAGAATGTACCTGTCATTGTTTTATTTTTGCATTGAATTTTTTCCTAATCATGTTCATATTTTCCCAACTTTAAGTATAAAAAAACAGGCTATTCATTTAGTAACTTTTATGCTCTTTTATGTTGCTTCGTTTTGTGGTTTTTCTGTACAGTCTTAAGTAGCCTTCTCTCTAATTTTCCAGTGTACCTACTCTCTATGGATCCTGGGATAACAAGTATGGAGTATCAATGTCAACATTCGCCAAAGCGCTGCGTTCAAAGACAGATAAGCCTGAAATCATGACCATCCAGCCTGAAGATCTCTTGGCGCCTGAAGAAGCACTATGTTGGATAGACCTGAGGTATTCCACCTCTACAGAAGTGAACCAGTTTGAATTACAACATGTTGCAGGTGAGAAGAAAATCTTTATCATATCATCCTATAGGTTATATGGAATAATTTATACTTACCATCATTCCCTAGCCTGATAAAACTTTAGATACCATCAGTGTATTTCCCCCCCTAATTTTCATTTATTAAAATAATAAGGGAGATAGAAAATAAACAGCAGCTGATTTAGCTTAGTACATTTTTTCCATGTTTTAGAAATCTGTGTGTAGGCTAACAAAATAACCATTACATTCCAGTTGCAAAGAGACGAGGTTTCTACCAGGGTCTGTGCATCTGGTTCGAGTGTCGCTTCCCCAACCTGTCAGGGTCGGAAGACCAGCCAGAATTAGCCCTGTCCACTGGCCCTAGAGACCCGGCCACGCATTGGAAACAGACAGTCATTGTACTACCTACAGAGCAAGAGGTTGACGTGGATGAGCCGATTGCGTTCAAACTGGATATGTCTAGGGATGCTAGTAATTTTAGAAGGTGAGTGAATATATCTAAAAGGCGCGTCCATATTGAGCAAGTTCGGCCCAATTTGGACGCATAATAATTTAATTTTGGGCGCGTTAATTTTGGCTCGGCCCGCGCGCGTTTGCCCGAGGACGAGCTTGCGTTGGCTCGGGTGAGCCACGAAATTTGGTCGTTTGCTGCGTGGTGCAATGAGCACCCGAGCAGCCTCGCTCAGTGTGCACGCGCCTATTGATTAAAGTTGCACTTGGGAGGAACTTTTGGGCTTTGTGTACACAAGTTGTATCATTTTTGTAACTATCAGTTGTATTTTGCGTTAGGCAATGATTATGTGAGGTTTGGGCATGCCATATCTTCAATAGCAGATGTGTTTTGACAACAGTATTTTTACTGCCCTGTATGGCAAACAATGCCCCCAATTCGTGGAGCCTCATGTACAGAGGTTGATTGGATATTGAAGTATTTTTATCTTTTACAGATACAAAATAACTCTGACAATGTTGGACCCAGAGGAAGTGACACATCCGATCGGCTGCTCATGTCACCTCACCAAGTGCATTCTCATCAACGCCTACGTGAAAGACCACCCGGAGAGGGGCGAAAATGCGATGGCGGTCGAAAACAGTGCGGCCAACCAAAACGGCGTGCTAGTGGAAGACAGAATTGATGATGATGATGAGGAATGCCCAGAACTGACTAAAGCCAGCTAACAAATACAATGAAATATAAAAAGAAAAAACTAAAATAAAACTATTATTCCGTCGGTCCAAGAAATACCCTACGTCACATGACATCTCACATGACATCAAAATGAGACGGATGGCAGCAGGTAGGAAAAGTAGCGCTAAACAAAAATGAGAAAAATCACAAGCCGAAATTGGCAAATCCGTGACTTCCGATACCCCCAAAATTGGAACCAGAAGTCATGGTCTCTGCATAGACTTATATATATAATATGGGTCTCTGCTGCCTGCCATGCGTCGTATCTTGATGTCATGTGACGTAGGTATTTCCTGGATAGGCCGACGGACTACTAAATCAAAAATCTTGAATGAGATAATATCTGTTGTATAAGGATGAACCTGTTGAGAAATAAAAGATGTTTTATTTGAAACAATGGTTTTAATAAATAGTGCATAGTAGATAAGTATAGTAGTATTTTTAACATGTCCATTTTAGTTAAGGAGCATTATGTCACTCGCGCTTCTGAGACGAATATCGACATTTCATATAACAAGATCCGCCCAGCCGTTTGGGCTGTAGCCCGTGAAAAAGAATTTCTTGTCCACATACATGCATATACTTGAAAGTTTTTCAGTTTCATGAGAACCTTGACCTCCTTTCGGCGTGTTATACCCTTTCCGTTACTCCCGGTACATATATGTACCTACTCTCGAAAAACATGGTTTAATTGTCTGGTTTCATGGAAAGACAACCCTCCTTCTGAGGAAGTGGGGTAACTAGTTGATAGGTCAATACCGGAGCATGTTAGTAACTGATTGCGTCAGCTGAGCCTCGCCGCTGAGCCAGCGGTTGTAGTCTAGTCTCATGAGCAGCCGCGCGAGGTACACTTTATGAGACCCTCTATCTGAGGAAGTGGGGTAACTAGTTGATAGGTCAATACCGGAGCATGTTAGTAACTGATTGCGTCAGCTGAGCCTCGCCGCTGAGCCAGCGGTTGTAGTCTAGTCTCATGAGCAGCCGCGCGAGGTACACTTTATGAGACCCTCTATCTGAGGAAGTGGGGTAACTAGTTGATAGGTCAATACCGGAGCATATTGTTTTAAACTTTCGTGGTCAACAACAGTTGTCTCGTGATCATGGTCCATGTAACTGGACCTAAATATCGGGCAATTCAAAGAAAATAATATGTCGCGGTAAGAATCCACTTTTATTATTTACTAGCTGCCCGTCAGCGGTTTCACCCGCTGCAACCTATTATTCCGCGGGAAGAAAGCATTATTCGCCAAGAGATGTCGCTGTTAGTTTTCGCCGAAAACGTTTAAAACGCGAATCGGCTCAGTCACGCCACCTATTTCAAAAATATTGGAAAATGCGTGATCCCGTGGGAATGAGACATTTTTCCGTGGTAAAAAGTATCCTATGTGTTATTCCAGATGCCCTTTTATATTTTTGCAAAGTTTCATGTCAATCTAATCAGCCGTTTTTGCGTGATGTCGTAACAAACACACACACAAACATCCGCCTTTATAATATTAGTAGGATTTTAGTCTTTAATATCGGAGCATGTTGGTAAGGATCCAGTTTTACCTATATATTTTAGTCTTCAATACCGGAGCATGTTAGTAACTGATTGCGTCAGCTGAGCCTCGCCGCTGAGCCAGCGGTTGTAGTCTAATCGCATGAGCAGCCGCGCGAGGTACACTTTATGAGAATAACCTATGAGGAAGTGGGGTAACTAGTTGATAGATCAATACCGCAGCATGTTGGTAACTGATTGCGTCAGCTGAGCCTCGCCGCTGAGCCAGCGGTTGTAGTCTAATCGCATGAGCAGCCGCGCGAGGTACACTTTATGAGAATAACCCTCCTTCTGAAGTGGGGTAACTAGTTGATAGGTCAATACCGGAGCATGTTAGTAACTGATTGCGTCAGCTGAGCCTCGCCGCTGAGCCAGCGGTTGTAGTCTAGTCTCATGAGCAGCCGCGCGAGGTACACTTTATGAGAATAACCCTCCTTCTGAAGTGGGGTAACTAGTTGATAGGTCAATACCGGAGCATGTTAGTAACTGATTGCGTCAGCTGAGCCTCGCCGCTGAGCCAGCGGTTGTAGTCTAGTCTCATGAGCAGCCGCGCGAGGTACACGCCGCACGGACGATCTCGGAAGGACACCAGCAGCTGCATCAGCTGTTTCACCAGCTTGTTGAATCTGTGAACAGAGAGAGAATTTGGTGTTCATGTGCGAAATCAGAGCCCCAAATCTGCTCGTTTATGGTCATTCTAATGATGTCGACACTCAACTGTCATTCTATTGCCACTGTGATTTGTGCAGCATACGAAACTGTTAGCAGAATACGAAACTACCAAAACCGTCCAACTGACATGCCATCGACAAACAACTGAAACGATTTTTATTTACCTAGCAGACTTCGGGCCCTAGTTAGGTCGATTCGTAGGTGTTTTTTTAAAATGAGACATTGCTACTTGACATTAATTAATTTAAAGTCAATTTTGACACTTAATAATGTATTATTGGGCAAGGCAATGGACGTTTGAGTTCAACGAAGACCGTTTTTTGCCTGCCTTGCAAGGGATATAGGCCTGATATATGTATGTGCAAAATCTTTGTTTGTACATACCCCTTTCTTATACTAGGGTGAAAAATTTCAAGTACTGAGCTGACCATCTCTCTGACCCAATATACAAGGTGTTCCGGGGGAAATACATTGGAGACGATGTGTAGGCCATGATACCTGTCAGAGTATCCTCTGATATAGTAGTGCTCCTGTGCCCTGTCTGCGGCCACTTCGCTCATGCAGCAGAACGAGTGGCACAGTTTGATCAGCTCCATCATGTTGCAGAAGACCGGGTTGTTCAGAGAATCGCCGTCAGTTGAATCGTTGCTCTCGGATGACTGGAAAACGAAAAATTAACGATATAAAATTCTTATTCTGGAGATGTCAAATTCTTTTGCTACAGGGCTTTGTGCTCTAACAAAACATGTTACGTCGACCCCAACTTATTTTTGATAAGCGCATGCTGATGATGATGCCGTGTAGAGCCGGCCAGTGGCTTTTACAGGTTCAGATCGTGGGGAGTCACAATACGTATGTCATAGACTACTATTCGTCGAAAGGAGAGCTACAGAATTTAAAATGCAAGTAAAGTGATATTGACGTTTCTCGTTAAAAAAGTAACCGAGAATCAATTATTCACAGCATTGGCACTGCACATATTGAGAGGGCAGCGAGCTCGACATTTCACTTTAAACTCTTTACAAGAACGCGCCATTCTGGCCGTTGTGCTGCCAAAACCTCAAATTAATAGTTATATAGATTTACCGAAGCACTTGTGACGGTGAGAAAAGCCTAGCTACAGAGCAGCAAAAAAGAGTAGACAAAAAATTAAATGGCAACATTGACTATGAATGGCAACAATTTAGTATGAAATTTTTTTAGTTTCATTTTATTTAATTTCTACTCTTTTTTGCTGGACTGTAAGTACATCAGCCAGGAACTCCGCATGCGCTTTCTTCAGTTTCTCGAAGTCGTTGGTTTTGTTGACGGCGTCCATGAAGCGGGAGAAGTTGGTCTCCAGCACGTCCGCTTGCAGGTAGTGCTGCAGGTTGTCCATCAGGAACATTAGCTTGCAAGGGATATACACTTACCGAAGCACTAGTAACGGTGAGAAAAGCCTGGCTCAGTACTTTAGCAATGGTAACAATACTGACATCTTGCTGAAATGTCATGTAATATAAAAAAGACGCAAAACAATAATGTTGCCATTTCGGGTTCCTTTCTTCTATGAATCAGGAACAGGATATACAAAGTTTCATAGTACTGGTACCTGGCTCAGTACATCGGCTCTAGCTTCTTCAGTTTCTCAAAATCGGTTTTGTTGACGGCATCCATGAAACCTGTCTAGTGTCTACCCTACAAGGGATATAGACTTACCGAATCACTTGTGACGGTGAGAAAAGCTTGACTTAGCACATCTGCCAGGAACTCCGCATGCGCTTTCTTCAGTTTCTCGAAGTCGTTGGTTTTGTTGACAGCATCCATGAACCGGGAGAAGTTGGTCTCCAGCACGTCCGCATGCAGTTAGTGCTGCAGGTTGCCCATCAGGAACATTAGCTTTCAAGGGACATAGACTTACCCAAACACAAGTAATAGTGGGAAAAGCCTGGCTCAGTTCATAGGCTAAGACTCTGCAGTGCTTTCTTTAGTTTCTCAAAGTCGTTGGTTTTGTTGACGGCGTCTATAAAACCTGCCTACCCCGCAAGGGATATAGACTTACCGAAGCACTTGTGACGGTGAGAAAAGCTTGACTTAGCACATCAGCCAGGAACTCCGCATGCGCTTTCTTCAGTTTCTCGAAGTCGTTAGTTTTGTTGACAGCATCCATGAAGCGGGAGAAGTTGGTTTCTAGAACAACTGCTTGCAGGTAGTGCTGCAGGTTGTCCATCAGGAACATTATAGTTTGACAACTTCGTGCACGACCTTCCTGCGGGGTACAGACGGTTGGGGGGCGAGGAAGCACGTCATTTTAATATGACGTGCAGCGCGGATGCGCGCGTCACCCTTCCCCGCTACACCTCCCGCTACCCGCTGACATCTCACCCCCCAACGTCTGTCACCCCTAGGGAAGGTCGCGCACGAACTAGCCGGACTATAGCTTGCAAGAGATATACACCCACCAAAACACTTGTAACGGGGAGAAAAGCCTGACTCAGTACTTCAGCAATGGCAACATTATTGTTGACATCTTGCTCAAATGTCATGTAATATGAAAAAGACGCAAAACAATGATGTTGCCATTTCGGGTCCCTTTCTTCTATGAATCAGGTTATACAAAGTTTCATAGTACTGGTACCTGGCTCAGTATATCGGCTAAGCTTCTTCAGTTTCTCAAAATCGGTTTTGTTGACGGCGTCCATGTAACCTGTCTAGTGTCTACCCTACAAGGGATATAGACTTACCGAATCACTTGTAACGGTGAGGAAAGCTTGACTTAGCACATCAGCCAGGAACTCCGCATGCGCTTTCTTCAGTTTCTCGAAGTCGTTGGTTTTGTTGACAGCATCCATGAAGCGGGAGAAATTGGTTTCTAGTACGTCTGCTTGCAGGTAGTGCTGCAGGTTGTCCATCAGGAACATCAGCTTGTTGTGGAGTTGGCACATCGCGAAACTGGAAGTTTGGAGATTAAAGTGATTCATTGACAGTATTTCAATCAAGGATGCAACAGTAACGGACACTCCTTGATTTAAAAAAATAAATGAGAAATAAAAGTGGGTATTCATTGGGAATATTTCTGGGACAACGTTCCGAAACATTGCATAAATACAAAAAATCCCCTATAAATTTTCCCAATAAAGACGCATATTAAACAATGTTTCAGAACAAAATTCCCATCAAAAAAGCGTCTTCATTGGGAACTTTGTTTCACAACTCTTTGTCCCAAAAGAAGATTACCTGGCTTTATGTTGTAAGTAAATATTGTAAGTAGCTTTGTAAGATATTGCTGACCTGGTGGATTGTTTGTATGTCTTTTCTCTTGTATAATAGTGTTTTTCTCAAACATGCTAGGAAATATGACAATTTCTTTCAAAAAAACAATCCAGAAAGTTTGACATTGTCTGTGATTTTGTAATTTCTGAACGATTTCTTTTTTACACACCTGCAATGGATTCCAATCAAATTCCAATACAACTTTTCTGGCGCGATATCGAAATCGTTCAGAAATTACGAAATAAAAAAAGAATAACTCCAAATCCACATCTTGACGTAGTAATCAGTAAAACAACTTTTTATATCAAATTACTATAAAATAAATTAATATCTTTATAATTTCCTAGCATCTTTTGAGAAAAGCACTATGTAAGCCTCGGGGAAAATGACTTTGCTAGACTCGTATAATTAAATCCTCGCCTGCGGCTCGGACTTCAAACTCTACTCGTCAATACAAAGTCGTATTTTCCGTCCTCGTCAACAACCTACTATTTTTTTATGATCCTCAGAAAACGGAGTATCGAGGCATCAAGTCCAGTATTTTGAGTGTGGAAATAACGGCCTCGAGAGTGCTCTTGGATTATTAATGGCCCAATACCTATTTGCAACTTTTTTGTTTGACTAAAGTATATCAAAGTCGTGTGGTCTTAGAATAGCATTACAGCAATTCTAACCGTAGCTGTCGCAGAAACTGACTAAGATATACTCGTATTAATTTATCCACGGAATGGGCAGCAGCTTTCTCTGTGAATTAAACATCTTGCGCTGCGCTCGCCAATCCGTTTATCAGTTTATCGGCAATACCCCCCAAAAAGGAAGAGGCCCATGTCCAGCATTGGACTGTTGTGACTGAAGTAGTAGCAGTAAAAGTATCAAAAACAAACCTAGTAGACTGCTTGTAAGTCTTCCACAGTGTATGCAGGTCGTGCTGCGTCTTCTTGATCCTCAGAAGCAGGCGGAACATGTCATTGTACCGAGCGAGCACCTCCGGGGTGAACAGCAAGTGTAGCGGCCATTTGAAGTCGTACTTCAAAATTATTGTGGACCACCCATCGGCGACTGAAAAGACAAGGGTTTACGTTTTTTTTTTTAAATACAATTTGAAAGCTCTAGGTAAACTCAGAATGTTGGCAATCAGTTTACAGGTCATAGTCCAAACTATAAGATGGTATCTTCTTCTTCTTCTTCGTGTCACTGGTCCTAAGATGGTAGATTAAATTAGGTATTGCCAATATTTGGCTTCGGCTACCCCATTCCCGGTAGCTTCATTAAGGTCTTCCCTAGTACACGTGGTTGGTAATAGAGGGCAGGAGATCAGATGTGCCATTGACTGGGGTACGGATCCACAGTCACAGTTGATCAGGTTTTTATCTGTGAACCCCCATTTCGCCATGTTCTCCCTGCAGCGGCCAACTTGCGTTCGCAATCGGTTCAGGGATTTCCACGTTGGCCATTGCAGTTTGTGTCCTTGAGGCAGGTTTTCTGATGGACCTATAAAGCCTTGTGGAGGTGGCCATCGAGTCTTCCACAGGTATAATATGGTATAATATTGTACTATAATGTCCATCGCACAAAAAACAATATAGCGGTCATAGTAATACGCTTAGGTTTTTCCTTAGACAATTTTTCATACAAGAACGTTTAGCGTAACGTAGTATTTTTGACTATTCTGTGGTTCGTATTAAAAAATTGAGGCAATCCGTTTATGTAACGGTTTAGGTGCGTAAACTATAAACTTGTAGGTCACTATGGTCCACAATTTTAACAAAATGTTTCTGTCCTGACCATGACAGCATATTTTCGCTTCCTCTTTTAACAGTTGCAGCGTCCAACTACCTCCCCTATCCAACTTTGCGTCTTAAACGCCGCCCCAGAGAAGTATTTTCGGATAATAACGACGAAATCACAGTAGCAGCTGCACAGCTTATGCCGTGTAGATCTGTTCTACCCAGAACAACTCCTAAGCCCAGTTTGAACAACCACACACACTTCCGGGTGAATCCTCACTCCAAACCAAATAGGTGTAGATAGATTGTAGATTAACCCCGGGGCTAAAATCGTAGTCTGTCAGGAAAAATATTTACTCACCCGAGCTGCTGTCGTCTTCCAGGGTTGAGTTCATGGATATGTCCGGTTTCACATAAGGCAGCTCGAAGCTGAACTTTTCTATGTCAGAGTTATTTGACAGGAATACGGCTCGGGCTGCCAGTTGGAATGCGTGGTTCATGTCTGAAACATTTTATCATTTAAAATACAAAATTAAGTCTAATCGCTTAGCGGTTGGCAGAGCAGGAAACAACCATTAGGCGCGTCCACACTGCGCGAGGCAATTGCCGAGACATACGCTCGGGTTCACCCAAAGTCATGCTCGGGCGAGCGCGCGCAGTCAACTCAAACGTACGCGTCCAAATTGGGCCGAATTGGCTCGCCTGCCACACGAGCGTATGCCTCACGAGCATTTGCCTCGCGCCGTGTAGACGCGCCTATTGCCTAACCTTAATCAGGTATACCAACAAGTCCCTTAGTTTAACAAGTAACAACATCCATTAAGAGAAATGGCGTGATACTATTCTAAGCTGGCATCACTTTGTAAATGATGATAATACCATTTTCTCAGACCAACACTATCATACAGGGTGTAAGGGACAGCTCTCCAAATACTTATAGGGTGCACTCAGACCACGAAACTGAACAACTTCCCATAAGAAAATATTAAACAATAGGACACGTAAAAACATTTTGCCTTTCCATAGTAAATACAGTCAGCTAATCGTGATTTTGTATGGGAAGCCAAACGGGAAGTTGTTCAGTTAAATGTTCTAAATACACCCTAACAGTATTCGGAGAGCTATCTCTTACATAGCAAATCAGTGACCATTTATTTCATGAAGACATTATAATTAAATAAAATTATGAAGAACTCTTTACCTCTAGTACCAGTTCTCGTGGTAGGCTTGTCTAAGATATGCGCCGTGAGTCTCAGAAGCTCCAAGAACAGCTCTCCTCGGCCAAGCAAGTAGAAATCTTTCATCAGCTTTAGCTCGTGGACTAGATTCGCCTCTTCCACCGCCACTAACCACAAATGCTGGAAATAAAAGGACACCTTTGTTAGAAGGAATACCAAATTCTAAAAAACTTCCAGTGTTAGTTAAACATTGTAAAACTTGCAAAAGTCTTGCTTTGCCACGCGCGGCGGAAAATTTTGCAAGTTTTTTCAAAAATATTAAAAGCCATGAGAAGTCTATTATTAAACATAGGCCCCAGCATGACTTATATATAAACCGCAATTATAAGCTAAGTGCATTTCGATGTTTTTTATCTGTGTGAACAGATATTTTTCATATTTTTGGGAACATCTAGGTAACTTTTCGACTTCACGAGTGCTTTTCGTTGATGTGAACCACACGCGAAGTTGTTGCGAAACAAAGTCGCGATACAAATCAGTAAGCGTCCTAACAAACGTGGAACAAACGTGGTACAATTTTCACTGTTCTTAGGGATATTGAAGTCCCTGTCACTACAAGGTAACTTTGAAAGATACTTTTTACTTAGGGAAAGATCTTACAGCCACGTGAAAAAGAGTAAAGAAAAAGTAATCGATAGACCGCTAGTTACTTTAATAAGCCCACCAAGTTTAGTAAAAACATAATCTTACCATGGTAACACACTCTTTGATTTCTCTAACAACAGTTCTGAGATGACACACTTCCAACATTTCTGGATTCTTCAATGTCTGCAGTTTCTCGTGAAATTCTGCTTCTTTTTCATCCCATATTGTAAACCTGTGCAAAATGAATCAGCTTATTATAAAATAAGGTCGCTGGTTCAAATCCAGCCTGAGATAAAAATTATGCAAGTTTTCCTAAAGTATTATCAGTCAAACACAAAAAACAAGAAAGGAATAAAAAGACAAAATCTCAAGCATAAGGGCATTTTCCTGCTAAAGTGGGATGAGACAGCAGCATAGTTGCAGTAATCGGTAAAAATACGTGATAATAGGAAACAAAACGTAACAGTTGAAACTTAATTAATTTCCCGGAGTGAGAAGTACCTACTTGTGAGTAAGAAATAAAAGATGAGACTTCCAAAAGATGACTGGATGTTTTATTTCACTGAGATAGTTCCATGATTAGTTCACATACACAGTTATGCAATAAGATCCATTTAGTTAAGAAATAGGTTATAAATTATATTCAATTATGGGCGCCAGGCCTGTATCATAGGCCAAAATAAAATAGTTATCTTAGTAATAACTAATAAAATAACATATTAGTATCAACTGTCTGTAGCAACAATCTCAAAGGGCATGGGTTCTAAATAAAAGCCTACATATACTTAGTGCGATCAGTACGTCACAATAAAATGTAATTACAGTTAAATTTATAAAATAGCCGAAAGTAAAACGCGAAGCGAAATAATAAAAAAGTTCGAGGGTAGCTCACAAAACTCTGGGTCCGACTGGAAAGGCTTCTACGCTAGCGTGATAGAAGTCCACGGACAGCTAGGTAGGTATACAAAGGACCTCCTGTTGACAATAAAACACTTCGCTTAGAAACGGGCCAGAACATGACTTTAACCAGAAGGGCAGGTATAAAGAAACTACCTAAAAATCCCTAACAGAATTTTATAAAAATACACACTTACCAGTGGAGGTTTTGCAGCACACTTCGCGCCTCAGCGCGCAACGGGTCAGGCAGGGCAATACGGCATTCGGTCCAGCGCGGATTTTTCAGCTCACTTCACCACAATGTATAATTATTCACTGTAAAATAACGCAACACGGAATTACCGAACTGTTCAAACTCACTAATTAGTTGTATTTAAAAGAAAACTCCCACACAATTTTATCTACTCACCAGCTGTTCCAGAATCTTCGAAGCGCGCAAAGAATATTTTCCCATAGAATATGGCAACGGCTCACGGTCCTCTTCAAATCAGGGCGTGTCGTTCCAAATCAACTGAAATAAAGGAAATCGAATAAGACTTCGCTAAGTAAGCTCCACGGTAACATCCGCCATTTGCATTCCATTTACCTGGAGGTGATGAGCGTCTTTCCTTCGCGCCGGCCCGATCGAAAAAGGCATTAAAATCCGACTTATTACTGCATTTCTACTATATGAAAAAAGAACGGCAACCTTCCAAAAATTCTACCAACTCATACGAAATACCGTCACTATGACACTTCGATACAGAAATCTTAACTTTGCAAGATTATAATCGAACGCGAACCAAACTATTACCGCTCACTAGCACAATGTGAACTAACAATTTCCCATCCAAACAACTCCCTTTGCACTACTATTTTCCTTAAAAAACCAAAAACAGTATTACGAAATTCGTCGGAAAAATTAAATCTTTAACTTATCGATCTAACTCGGTTGTTCCTGGCAACACGAATGACCCACCGGCCATCTACAGGATCCAGACGGTACTCGTACGTAAGGCATCGTCACGTCGAGCGTCGAAACATAATCGAGCGCCTTGACGACCTCACACGGACGCCTTGCTTCAATGTGCGGCCAAGGGATGGCGCTGAGAAGAATTCTTTATTTTGATAGAATCTATATTCTATCATCTATAAATTTTACGGAAGGTAAAAATAACGCGTTACAATATCCCCCAACCACGCAGAATTGCCCTTAGGGAATTCACGGCTGTCCCAGCCGTAAAACCATCTCAGTGAAACAAAAGCACAAAAATACAGCTTACTCCAAAACAACAACAGCAACAAAACACACCACATACAACATCTTATACTAAAAGCGAGAGTCAAGAATTGATACCCAGTTCTGTTTAAATTAAATTATTATCGTTAATATGAAAGCCAAAAAATATATAGAATTTCTATTCCAGACCAAAATTTAAAATTCATACTTCATCTATAATACTTCCTCATACACACCAATCCTCAAACAAGCCAAACCAATTAGTAAGTTTCATAATGTAAAGGGCCCATTTATATTTGGCATAAGATGTAATTCCATACATATCCTCAAAACGAACTTCACTCAATCACACACAATCCAACAGTCTAACTTTGATTCCAGTTTATAATGCCTTACAGTCTCATGATTTGAACACCAACAACCCTTAAAAGAAACAAGAGATAAATTCCTTAGATATGAAATCACTCGAGTTAATTTAAACAAACGAACTGAATCTCAACAGAAGTAGTTAACTTTTATGTAACATTAAAAGATTAACTTGCACACCATCTTACCTTTAAAATCCAAAACCAAGCGACTGATAGGTAACTATTAAATTTTTAATGAATATTACATTTAAATTTAGAGAACAAAACAAGAAAACACAAGTACTAGGTATCAGTTCTTTACCCCAACAATCCTGGTAACAGTGTATTGGGAAACCCACCCAATCCACTGGCACCTACAAACCATCTAAAACAACATATCGTCACACCAGCATTCTCAATTCCATTATTACAACCAACAACCCGGGACCAAACTAAAACAGCCAACCTGTGTCCAGGGGATTAGAAAAATTTGTGATCAGCACTACCTACCCTACCTAACTTATCTAAAAAAAAATAGAAAAAACCAACCAGTCAGTCAACATCTTCAGTCCACAGAACTACCGGCGACTAGCTAGTCGCAGAAAAAAAAAACACTACCGGCTTAAAAACAATAACCACCCAACAAAACATTCAATAACCCATCAGCACCCCTAATTGTTTATCTTCAGATCCTTAATGTGCCAAATTCCAACATCTTTTCCGCTGCAATCCACCAATCGATAAACCAAAGGTGATTTCTTTTCAACAACTTTACATTTAATGTATTTGGGTGCTAATTTAGCTGAGAAAAATTTATCCTTGACACTTAGAGGGAAACACCTCTTCCACACAGTCTGACCAATCTCCAGTTCTACATGCCTTCTTCTTAAGTTATAGTACTTGGCATTTCTATCATGACCCTTCAGCAACTCCGATTTAACTTTACGGAAAATCCCTGCTAAAGATCCCAAATTCTGAGCATAGTCATCACGAGACGGGAAAGTCAATTCAGCGAGTTCCACCGGTGTTGAATCATACAGCGAACCAGACACCACTGCTTCACGACCATGAACCAAAAGAAACGGAGAATAACCCGTTGCATCACTCACTGTCGTATTAATTGCAAACTGTATTTGCGACAAGTAGACATCCCAGTTACGATGATCATCCTTGATTAGAGCAGATATAGATGTGACTATAGTACGGTTTTGCCTTTCCACTGGGTTAACTTGAGGGCAGTACCTTGGGCCTAGGTGAATTTGTGGTATCGCATATTTATAGAACAGGGCAGTGACCTCGTTTCCAGTAAACTGAGTACCATTATCAGAGATTACTGTTTGAGGTATACCGTGCACCATAAACACGTCGTTCTCCAGATGTTTTACAATATTTTCGCCCGTGGCCCTTCTAAGTGGAAATAACATCACGTACTTAGTGAAGCAGCACATAACGACCAGTAAATGATTATATCGGTTTCTAGAAACCGGAAAAGGACCCACCAGGTCCATACTTAGACATTGAAACGGTCTGCAACATTGCTTTGCATCCCCCATCAGACCAGAAACAGTTTTAGCCGGAATTTTATATGACAAGCAAACTTCACAATTACGAACATAATCAGCAATGTCTCGGTACATTTTTGGCCAGTAATAACTCAACGCAATCTTTTTATAGGTTTTAGTGATCCCTAGATGAGCTGAGATGGGCAAGTCATGGTTCTCTTCTATAATACTTTTCTTGCGGGACTCACAGACCACTTCCTTCCACTGAAACTCTTTACCCAGACCAGAATGTGACTTTGTAAAACGATACAATTTTCCATTATTGATCATAAGGTTCCTACAAGACAATGGCTTCGACCAGCACTTTTCAACCAGACCATCATAGAAAGAATCACCCGTCAATTCAGGACGCTCAACTTCATTAATCGCAGCCACACAAGGTACTAACCTGGACAACGTATCAGGAACAACATTCTCCTTACCAGCACGATGTTCTATGGTAAAATTGTAAGGAGAAAGACGACAACCCCAGCGAGCTAATCTGCCAGTTGGATTTGACAAATTTAGGAACCACTTCAGGCTGGCATGATCAGTTACGATCTTGAAACTTTGACTGCCTTCAATGTAAGGTCTGAAATGTTCTACTGCAAACACAACAGCAAGGGCCTCACGCTCTGTGGCGGAATAATTTTGTTCACACTTTGACAGCGATCTGCTAGCATAAGCGATAGGGTGATCTTTGCCATCTATTTCCTGCGCCAACATTCCTGCAATACCAAAATTTGAGGCGTCACAGTGCAACGAAAAAGGTTTCGACCAGTCAGGGCACGCTAAGATGGGCGCTGAAACTAAAGCCTGTTTTAGAGTATTAAACGCTTCCTCCGCCTCTTCATTCCAACAAAACGAAGGTGCATTCTTCCCAGTGCTGGTCAGTTTATTTAGGGCGCGGCGATTAAACTGAAATTCTTAATAAATCGCCTATAGTAAGACGCTGTCCCTAGAAAAGCCTTCACCTGTTTACGATTCTTTGGCGTAGGAAACTCTAGAATTGATTTTACTTTATCTGGGTCCGTATGCAAACCTTTTCATCAACCACATATCCCAAGTACTTTAGTTCTGGTCTGAAAAAATTACATTTTGAATATTTTATAGTTAAGCCCGCTTGCTTCAACCGTTCATATACCTTTGAAAGTAGTTGCAGGTGACTCTCAAAAGTGTTACTGACCACCACAATGTCATCTAAATAGACAAAAACATTATTGTCAAACTCTGGGCCAAACAGCCTATCCATCAGCCTTTGTTGTGTAGCTGGTGCCCCTGTCAGTCCAAAACACATCCGCTTAAAATGAAACAATCCACGACCAGGAACAGTAAAAGCTGTTTTCTCCTTAGACTCATCTGTAAGTTCAATTTGCCAAAATGCAGAACTGAGATCAATAGAAGACAGATACTTCGCATCTCTAAGTCTATCCAAAATTTGCGATATGTAAGGAAGCGGATATGCATCATGTTTTGAAACTGAATTCAGTTTTCTACTATCCAGACAGAAACGTTTTTTACCATCCGGCTTCGGTACCATTAAAGTTGGATTATTCCAGGCACTATGACTAGGTTCTACCACATCTAACTCGAGCATTGTATCTAGTTCACGATGCATTTCTTTTATGTTATCTGGTGACATCGGATAATAACGCTGTTTAATGGGTTTGGTGTCACCCACGTCGATGTGATGTTTAATCAATTCCGTTTTTCCCAAGCCAACCTTCTCAAAAGCTATATTTTCAAATTTATCCACTATTTTCTCAGCCTCCTTTCGCTGTACCGGTGTTAATTTATCGATAGGATGTAGGAAACTAATTTCAGAGACACCGAGTACGTTCTCAATCGTTTTAAAAGGCAAGGTTTTTTAAGAGTCTTTGGAACCAAATCAAATACATGCCAAAAATCCCAACCAAAAATAATCGAATTCACTTCCGGTATCACATAAAATCTGATCTTCTTCTCAGAACCCATGAAAGACACAGGTAACTCAACATAACCTCTTATGTCAGCTATACCACCAGTTGCCGTAACTATTCGCCGGCCTTCATCAGACAATCCATGTAACTCGATTCCCTTTTTGAGGTACCTATCCCCAGAATTTCCTCCCAGGATAGAAATATCAGAACCCGAATCCAGTAATCCATAAACCAACTCACCACCGACTTTAACACTCAAGAATGGTCTTTTCTTTTTTTTTTTTTCGCCATGGGGTCTGGGCTATGGACCTGGACCCCAGTTCTAATTTATCGAAATTTATTTTATTAATAATTTAATTTATTTAAACTGAAACTTAATTAATTTCCCGGAGTGAGAAGTACCTACTTGTGGGTAAGAAATAAAAGATGAGACTTCCAAAAGATGACTGGATGTTTTATTTCACTGAGATAGTTCCATGATTAGTTCACATACACAGTTATGCAATAAGATCCATTTAGTTAAGAAATAGGTTATAAATTATATTCAATTATGGGCGCCAGGCCTGTATCATAGGCCAAAATAAAATAGTTATCTTAGTAATAACTAATAAAATAACATATTAGTATCAACTGTCTGTAGCAACAATCTCAAAGGGCATGGGTTCTAAATAAAAGCCTACATATACTTAGTGCGATCAGTACGTCACAATAAAATGTAATTACAGTTAAATTTATAAAATAGCCGAAAGTAAAACGCGAAGCGAAATAATAAAAAAAGTTCGAGGGTAGCTCACAAAACTCTGGGTCCGACTGGAAAGGCTTCTACGCTAGCGTGATAGAAGTCCACGGACAGCTAGGTAGGTATACAAAGGACCTCCTGTTGACAATAAAACACTTCGCTTAGAAACGGGCCAGAACATGACTTTAACCAGAAGGGCAGGTATAAAGAAACTACCTAAAAATCCCTAACAGAATTTTATAAAAATACACACTTACCAGTGGAGGTTTTGCAGCACACTTCGCGCCTCAGCGCGCAACGGGTCAGGCAGGGCAATACGGCATTCGGTCCAGCGCGGATTTTTCAGCTCACTTCACCACAATGTATAATTATTCACTGTAAAATAACGCAACACGGAATTACCGAACTGTCCAAACTCACTAATTAGTTGTATTTAAAAGAAAACTCCCACACAATTTTATCTACTCACCAGCTGTTCCAGAATCTTCGAAGCGCGCAAAGAATATTTTCCCATAGAATATGGCAACGGCTCACGGTCCTCTTCAAATCGGGAGCGTGTCGTTCCAAATCAACTGAAATAAAGGAAATCGAATAAGACTTCGCTAAGTAAGCTCCACGGTAACATCCGCCATTTGCATTCCATTTACCTGGAGGTGATGAGCGTCTTTCCTTCGCGCCGGCCCGATCGAAAAAGGCATTAAAATCCGACTTATTACTGCATTTCTACTATATGAAAAAAGAACGGCAACCTTCCAAAAATTCTACCAACTCATACGAAATACCGTCACTATGACACTTCGATACAGAAATCTTAACTTTGCAAGATTATAATCGAACGCGAACCAAACTATTACCGCTCACTAGCACAATGTGAACTAACAATTTCCCATCCAAACAACTCCCTTTGCACTACTATTTTCCTTAAAAAACCAAAAACCGTATTACGAAATTCGTCGGAAAAATTAAATCTTTAACTTATCGATCTAACTCGGTTGTTCCTGGCAACACGAATGACCCACCGGCCATCTACAGGATCCAGACGGTACTCGTACGTAAGGCATCGTCACGTCGAGCGTCGAAACATAATCGAGCGCCTTGACGACCTCACACGGACGCCTTGCTTCAATGTGCGGCCAAGGGATGGCGCTGAGAAGAATTCTTTATTTTGATAGAATCTATATTCTATCATCTATAAATTTTACGGTTTTTTCATAAGGTAAAAATAACGCGTTACACAGTAAGGAAACAAATGGCAGGCGTAGATTTCCTGTCTCTTATTTTTTGCACATACTTAAAATGTGGCTACATTATGCTAAGGAAGTGGCCCAGAACTAGCTTGAACAGTATAGGTACCCGCGTAAAAATTGTGTAGAAAAGGCTTAGGATACTACTTTTGAATTACTTGCTACACTCGGGATTCAAATTAGCACTTGTATCAAAAATAACTTTGCTCTCTTGTCATACAAATAACTATTGTTTAACCCTTTTTTAGATAGATTTTCCTTTTCTTACCTTCTAACGTCGCTGCCAATTTTCTGCAACGGCATCAGCGACTTGCTGGTCAAAAAGCTGCTGTTCCTCTTGACCTTGCGCGGGTCGAAGCCGAACAAGATGACAGTCTTGCCAATGAACAGGACCTCTTGAGCCAGCGACAGTGGCATGTAGTATGGGATCATGTTGGCACTGATGCTGTAGCCACACTCTATGGCTGTGTCTTGAAGCTGGAAAGATTTTTTAAGGTAAATATTTACTACTGGTTTGAGAGTGAGGCTTGTTTCGCTAATAATTCTCAAAGCAAAAGAACACTTAGACAAAATCCCCGCGACATTGTATCTGATACAATTTTACGGGACAATCTTCCTGAAAAGTTCCCAATAAAGACGCACCCTCGTTGGGAACTTTGTCCCACAAAAATGTATAAATGCACCTACTTTGGAAACATTTATTAGGGACCTTTTGTATTTAGGCAATGTCGGTCGCGGGACTTTGTCCCCGAAATGTTCCCAATGAGTACCAGCCTTTACGCTGTAGGTGACTGTACCTTACCAATATATACAGGGTGGACCATGGAGAGACGTCAATAAAAAGAAATTAGATTCCTCACATCTTGGGGTATTCGAAAATACCCCATGTATGTTCCGCGATTATTTTTAGTTTCCGAGTTATTCAACTTTTAAAGTTGTATGGGAAAATCTCGACTGGCAGTAATTTTTCCTTTCCTTTTTTATTTCCGTTTAAGGGCTTCTCGCGCTGTTGATTTCCTAGCACAATCTTTATGATTTGTACTTTTAAGCGTACAAAAAAAGAAAAAAATTCTGCCATTCGAGTTTTTCCCATACAACTTTAAAAGTTGAATAACTCGGAAACTAAAAATAATCGCGGAACATACATGGGGTATTTTTGAATACCCCAAGATGTGAGGAATCTAACTTCTTTTTATTGACGTCACTTCATGGTCCAGCCTGTATATGGCAAAATTCAGGCCAACAGCAGAGGTCCACAAGTCCTGTAAATGGCATTAATGCCTTAAATCCTGCCCTTGTTGATGCATGTGCGTGAAGATAAATAAATGATCAATACTTACAGTGGACACTAATGATTTATCGGCAGTGTTGGTAGTAGAAGGTATGGAAAGCACTGTGTCGGAATCCTTCTGGGAGTTAGAAATGAAGAATTCCTGGTACGGATCCTTCAGTTCTCCATACAGCAGCCACGTGCACAGTTGGTTTATGAACACCTTGTTCAGATTGCAGAAGATTCTGGAAATATTGACATGGTAACATCAGTTAAAATAGTCACTTTTTATGTTTCTTTGTCAAGGACACTGCTAATTCCTCCTAAACCATGACAGGGATTTTGATGCAATTTTTTGAAAAAAGATAGAGTGATTCAAAAGGAAGGTTTACATGTACAAGATACACTGGGAAAATGTCTTTTTTCTGAGTAAATTTGTTGCAGCAGGTGAAACCATTGACAGGCTGCTAGTGTAATATTGTGTACATGTATTTTTTATTGAATTTACTGATAGCACTAGATTATGATGAATGCTTAATTACTTAGTATATTATTATTGCTATGGTAGTGTTATCCCAATAAATAGTAGTTTGGTGATACTTACTTCACTACACTATCATGAACCATCTCATTTCCATTCAAAATATATTGATGCACAAGACTCAAAATTTGGCATCCAACCAATCTTCTCTCTTTGATAGTTACTATCAACCTGTTTAGAGTATTGAACAACCCTTTGTACTTCTCAACATAGCTGTATACATATGATAGGGTATAATTGTGGTTTCCAATTACTAAGCCTTCCACTTCAACTAATGTCTTTTTGTAGGTTTCAAGGACTTCTATTAGCCCTTCACTTAGGGCCTGGGTGTAAAGGCCATTGGATCGGCTGTGTGTAGCTGGAAAGAAATATACATTCATAAAAATGGACCTGTATTCAGGAAAAGATTCAAGACAAGTCTGCATTGGGGACAAAATCCCATCAGAAACAAAGTTCCGATTATATGTTCCCATAAAATTACCAGAACATTGTTTAAAATGCATGTTCAATGGGAACATTTTTGGGGAACTTTTCTATTTATGCAATGTTTCGGAACTTTGTCCCAGAAATGTTCCCAAATTAATACCAACCTTTAATATTTTAAGCAATCACACATGTTTATTGTTACGCATTGATGATAAAAATTATGTTGGGATTGGGAGGGAAAATTAATTGGAGTAAATAGTGGTTGTTATACTTACCAAGAAGCAAATAAAGATGAAGATTATCATGACCATGGTCAGATGACCATTGTCATATTATGATTATCATCATCATGATGAAGAGGTGTATAAACCGAATAAATATGTAAATTAAAGAAAACAAGAGCATTATCAATGGTGGTGGAGGTTACCGTACAATTGATAGCAAATCCACCTACTAAGCGATCAACTTATACTGGTTTATTATTTGTATGAAAAACTAGCAAAAGTAGGTCCTTTAAATGGGTATGTGGATTTGCTGGAAATAAATAATAATAAGTACACAATTTAGACAATGACGATTATCTCCTATCTTCTTCTAAATTTTTAAAACTGATGATGATAGGGAGGGATGGTTTAAATTTCAACCCTGCCAACTATTTTCTCTTACCTGATTTCAGTTTTCGAGCATGGTATCCCGTTGCAGCTATAAAGTTTTGGATCCTGTGATGACCTTTGCCTACTTCACAAATCCTTGCATATACTTCTGCATCACCTGGATTGGAAAATGCACATTCCGTGTCATTCTGCTGGAAGATGATACCAAATTATATGTAGGTAAGGAATGTAAAGACAGTAAATTGAAATTGAATCATTTGTGACCTGCACACAAGGGGAGAAAGATATAAATTGATTGCAAACAGTTATCAGGTAGGTCAGAGCCCCTAATTATTTAAGACATTTTTTGGGCAGGAGTATCCAAAGTCGCTGCTTTACCATGAAATATGTTAAAGATGATGACCAGATCTTACTTGAACACTAGCTTGTGCGCAGTCCCAAAGAACCAACAGAGCATCGTGAATCATTTCAAATTTGGTAAATAAATCAGATCAATATGACTGCTTGAATTGAAATTCAAAAAACCGCAATCACAAAAAATAAACAAAACAACCGTTTGTTAAAGAAATAACTGATTGTTGTTTTAAAAATTCATCCATCAGGATAGGCAATGGTACTAGCCATACAGCCTAGTCTTTTATTAGTTCTTTCTGTTATCTTTTCAAAAATAAGGCATTAAATGCCAATTCTTCTATAGTTCATTTCTTATTTCCAATAAAAACAAGGCAAAAATGCCATTTCTTCTATATATTCTTGTGTAATTTTCAGGTTCATAAAATTCCATGTCCGGGTTAAATCCATGTCAAAGCTCTCCAACCGTGGAGATAATAAAGTCAAATATTGGATTAAAAGTGGCAGGGTTCGATAGAAGTTCTTGAAGCGAAGGCGGGATACTGTCTTTGTAAATATCTTGCAGCTTGTCAATTAATAAAATTCGGTTAATATTTAAAGCAGGACAGTTGAAAAATATATGTTCCAGCGTTTGATTTTCATTTAGAGAGCAATCTGTACATAAAGGTGAGTTAATAATTTTCATGCGGTGTAGATGGGCTTTAAATTTACAATGACCAAATCGTAACCTGCATATTTGTGTGAAGAATCTTCTTTTATAAAGGTATTATTCTTAGCGAACCAGGGTTTCTCTCCAAGATTCTTATTGATTGCAGCATACCATGCACCTTTTTCTTGTATTATAATTTGATGTTGATTTATCCAGCTTTGTCTAATTTCCTCTTGAATCAATGGGATTAAATCTCTCCATGGAAGTGACATTCTTCTGGGTTGTCCAATTAAGCTATTGTTTATTGTTCTGGCAATGTAGTCAGCTGTTTCATTACCTGACACACCTTTATGTGCTGGAGACCATAAAAATTCAATTGAAACATTGGCGTTGTATAGTGTTTGCCACAGCTGTTTAATTTTATAAATAATATAATTTGTACTCAGAGTGTTATTCTTTAAAGCTGATAAAACTGACATACTGTCACTAATAATAAGCCATTTAGGAAAGAGTGATTTAAATTGTTTATATATTCTAAAGCGGCTTGAATTGCTGCAGCTTCTGCCGTAAATATACTGCAGGTTTTGGTAGTTTATATCCATTTCCTGTCTTCAAGGCACTGTGATAGTATGCAAGAGAGACACCAGTATCAGTTTTGAGCCATCAGTGTAAATATGCTGGTATTGTGGCCATAATGATAGTTTCTCATATAGCTCTTCTCTAGTTCTAATGGAGTTATCTATAACTATATTCATATTGCAAAATTTGCTTTCAAAAGCTCCTTCGTAACATGCCAACTTGTCAGATTTGTGAATGTTATGCCTTTCATTATAAACTTTTATTTCAGAATAATCAAGCAGAATAAAGGGAATTTAATTGAAGTAGATGCAGAGGCCAAAGTTTGATTTTCAGCGATTTTCTCTAATAAGGAATGGTGAGTAAAAGAAAATAATTTCAGTAGAAATCTAAATTTGAGATATTTAAATCTTAACATCAATGGAGGTATATTGCATTCAACTTGCATAGAAACAATAGGTGTTGTTTTCATTGCACCTGTTATTAAACGTAAATTTTTATTCTGTAAAGTTTCTAACTTTTTAACCAAAATAGGATTGGAAGCATAACAAAGAAAACTATATTCAAAGTGGAACGTACCACAGACTTATATAACATAAGTAAAACTTTAGGATCAGCCCCCATGATGTTCTAGCGAGGATTTAAGAATATTAAAAGCTCTAGAAGCTCTATCTGACACATAACTTACATGCTTATTCCATGATAAATTTCTAGTAAAAATTACTCCAAGAAATTTTGCTTCATCTTCTACTGGCAATAAGCTACCATCATAATATATATGAGATATTAAAAGTCTAGATCTACTAAAGATCACAACTTTAGTTTTCTCTAGACTAACACTTAAATGTAAATAATCAAAGTATGTTTTTAATCTTTCTAATGCTAAATTTAATTTGATTTCTGTTGCTTGCATGTTAGACCCAATACAATATATAGCTAAATCATCAGCAAATTGTAAATTTCTTACTTCGGTACCCAGTATACTATTTAATTTATTAATATACAAGATGAACAGCAAAGGACTTAAAATTCCACCTTGACAAACACCTAAATATGACGATTGTGGTCCATATAAATTATTTTTAAACTTGACATATACTTGCCTACCATTTAAAAAGTTGAATATCCAACTAATTAATTTTCCAGGTAAACCTAACAACTGTAACTCCGCAGCAAGCACATGGTGATTAACATTATTGAAGGCTCCAACAATATCAAAGAAGACACAAACAACAAATTTATTAAATGAGAAGGAATGATGAATGTCAAGAAAGAGATTATTCAAACTTTCGATTGCAGAGTGACCACGTCTAAAACCAAACTGATTTGGAGGTAATAACTTATTAGATTCAATAAAAATTCCAGTCTTTGTTTTAGTATTTGTTCAAAACTGTACCTATACAGGATGTTAATGCTATAGGTCGATAAGAATTACAATTATCCGCATCTTTACCAGGTTTCAAAACTGGAATTAAACAATCAACCTTCCATTCAGTGGGAATTATGTCATTAGACCAAAGAAAGTTAAATATGTCCAAAATCATTTTTACTTGACAATGAAAGATTTTTAATAACTTATATGGAATATGATCTAAACCAAAAACAGTATCTCTTCTAGAGCTAAGTGCACTAATAAATTCATTTAAAGTAAAATGTGTAATTAAATAATCATTACCACCAGTGACTGGAGAGTTAACAGTAGTAGTGACAATATTTGGAGAAACGTTTGTGTACTTATTTAAAAATGCTGGTATCCAATCTGTGTTAGAAGACCGTATCACATTACATTCAGAAAAGATTTATTAAACATGCGCATTGTTTTCCATATTACAGACAGAGGTGTTTGCCGGTTAAATGTTTCACACAAAGCCATCCATGAAGCTTCTCTTTCCTTTTAATGGTAAGTTTTTAATAGCTTGTTGTTTTTAAAATAGATATAATTTTCTAATGTTGGGTCATTTTTAAATTGAATGTAAGCAGCTTTAGAATTATTTACTGCTAAAGTGCAGGCATTATTCCACCAAGGCAAACATGGTCTTTTCCTACGTGTTAAATTTGGCTGCACTGAATTATTTCTGGTTGTGGGATTAGCCTCAAATGCACAATTTAGTAGTAAAGAGCAGAGATTAGAATAGGATTCCTGGGGTCGTTCAAAGTCAAAGTTAAAAGTAGTTAATTTGTCACTAACTATTTCTTGATATTTTTCCAATCGACATTTGAAAAATTTGGACGGATGTAATTTCCTTGATTTAAATTGGAATTGTTAATTCTATTTACAGAACCAAGGATACTAGTAACAGTGGGAAGATGATAACTCCCCATTGGATCATCATGAACTGACCAGCTACAACGTAATGATAATGAGGAAGAAACGAGAGTAAGATCCAATGCATTTGGTTTCCACACATGTGAACCCACAGTAGTTGCTTGGCCGTCATTAAGGAGGCATAAATTATTATCATCAATCACATCTTGCAAAATTATACCACGCGCATCAGTTGACGTGCAACCCCACGAAGTACTGTGTGCATTGAAATCCCCAGCCATAATAAGAGGCCCGGTACAGATTTAATCAAACTATCAAGACGGGAATAAGTAAAGTTGGAAGGAGAAGCCAACGTGGGACTATAGAAACTAATTATTGTAATAATTTCATTGTTGAAATGTAACTGAACTGCCAAATTTTGTAATGAGTTATCAGAATGTGTGTTTAACAAATTGTAACGCAAATTATTTTGTATTAATATAGCAACACCATTGTGTTTAGTACCTATATCTAATCTTTCGATGTTAAAACCTTTAATTTTAATTTTTTCCTGGTTTTAACCAGGTTTCAGAAATAAGTGCTACATGAATATTATTATTATATAAAAATAAGTAAAAGCATGTAAATTACTAGACAAACTTTGAGCATTCCATTGAACAATATTTAACTGATCCATAAATTAGAATTTACTTAGTTTTATGGTCTGTGGTTTTATTGATACTGAATGAATCAAGTAAAGCGCTTTTTATACTTTGAGTAGAGATTGGGATGGGATTTTCAGCATCTTTACTAGCGGAAATAATTTTTATAATTGAAGAAATCAGAAGATTCATGAATTGTTCTGATTTAAACAATTGTTGAACTGGGTCTACTTTACTTTTTAGTGGGGAAGTTTTGTTATTAAAAACTTCAGAATACGAGGCCCTGCGCATCTGAACTTTTATCTCCTCTGCTTTTTGAATTTTCACTGGGCATGATTTGGCAATTGCAACATGTTTTCCTTTGCAGTGAACACAGACTGCTTCTTCTGGCCGTTTTACGCAATCTTTATAATTGTGAGAATCACCGCAGATTGAGCACCTCTGGGCGTTTTTACAGAATTTACCAATGTGCCCAAAGCGCAGGCATCGCAGGCATTGGCTCACAGGAGGCGTGTATGGCCTTACTTCGAAATACCAGCTGTTAATATCCACATAATCAGGAAGTACTGCACTAGCGAAAGTTATCGATACCGCTTGTGTTGGTACCAAGCAGGAGTTACCTTCGTCGTCTTTGGAACGTCGCATAAATCGGCGTACAGATACAACATTTCTGCAACTAGAAATTCCATCATATATTTTTTTGTTGCTCATGTATGTGGGAACGTTTGTTATTACCCCTGTCACTTCCGTTAATCTTGCTGGAATAGTCGCCCTCAACTTTAGCTCTTTTGAGACTTGAGATTATTAAGAGCTGCATTTGCTAACCCTGGTCGCTCAAATATAACCGCTATTTTGTAACGATTGATTCTTTTCAATTGCTTGATACCTTTGTTACTAAGCTTCAATGCGCTTCCCAAGCCCATCAAGTCTCGCTCACCTATCGGCGTCTTGTCGTCCGCGCTCTCGTAAATTACTATATATTCGAACTCACCGCCATCCTCCGGATACTGACGAATGTAGTTTTCAGTTTTGTATGGCTTGTATTTGTCTACATCGTCGTCGCCCGCATCATCGCTCATAGCGGGTCCTCTCCTTCGCTTACCTCTCCGCCATCGTTTCCTTTACGTTTGCCTTTGCGACCCATGGCTGGGCAGCAAAGCTGTGTTGCTTTTTTATTGCACTATTAGAATATAAGTTACTAGTAATTAAATTTACTAAGAAATTATCAATTTATTCTGCAAAAAGCAATTTTAAAATTTTCTTTGAAAAATTTTCACCCTCTTGATTCAAATTCCCGCCAAAGAATCAGAAATAACTGAAATAATGACATAATTTTACTCACTCATTCGTTCTTTTTGAATCTACGAATAGATCAGTGTACGAATCCGAACCCAACACTAAATTTGGATACGCACATGCTAATGATCTAATGACGCCTTTTTTGACAGCTGTTTAAGAAAAAACAATAGTACTTAAATAATTGATAGATGGCGCTGAACCAAAGTGGTTGCTCAACTAGCATTCTAGTTTAATTTTGTATTTTTTTGTTACCGTGGAATCCCCCTTCTTCCACCCTCATTAGATTGGCTGGCAGAGATGAGAAATCTCTAATAGAGATAAGCTAGCTTACGTACCTATAATTTATTTAGTTTTACTGCTGTTAATACAAGATTGGCACCGTGTAATCATCAGCGCCACCTAAACAGGAGCAGAGTTCAATACTCAAGCTCGAATTATCAGACAAACATCAATTACATCGATACTGAATCCACTCTCTCTCTTGAAGTTATTTATTAATAGAAGTACCTAGGCAACTTTCTAAGCTCTTCTCCTTTATCTTTCCGAAGCGCAGAATCATTTTCCTTCAGACTATTAGAAGGCTCAGCATGCATTGGCAATGCGAACCGGGAACAATATCACAAATTGATAGATAAGAATTCACTGAATTGTGAAGAAACTGAAGGAACTCCAGGATCTGGAAATCTGTTTTCAAAATGCCAGACTATAAATACTTCAGAATGTTAATAAAATATTTTCAAACTATATTTAGGTACCTACTTTAGTATTTTTTTATGGTACGTTTTCAGTGTTTTCGTCCTTTCGTCTAGCAGATTGTTTGCCTCGACATAGAAAGATGACAGAGAGTACCGGGATTTTATACTGCTTTTCGCCACTAGAGGTGCTGCTGCTGCGCTGTCTAGTACTACGTGCGAACTGCGCACGGAGCAAATAGAATATATACAGGGTGTCCCGGTTATCGTAGAACAAAGAAAAACTCTCGACTCTTACAAATTTATAATATAAAATTAATAATACAAAATTATTTATTCAATATAGAATATAAAATATCACTTATTGATAGACAACATCTGGCTGGACATCTTAAGCTACCATAATAGCAAAAAAAAAACAATATTTGAAGAAAAAAATTGAACCTCCCATACAAAATTTCAAAATGCTCTATCAGGCAGCAAAATTAGTATGAGAGGTCCATTTTTTTCTTCGAATACTGAAGATTTTTTTTGGCTATTATGGCAGCTTAGGATGTCCAGAGTCTACATTTTTTCTTTAGACCACGATAACCAGTACACCCTGTATTTGGTTAACACCATCATTATAGTATTTTAATGCACTCACAGTGCTATTAAATTCACTGCAAATATTTTAGGGGCAGATCAAATAAAATATAAGCATGTACTTGGCAAATTTTTAAAGAAATCTACACGCTAGTTTTCGAGAAAATTGCATTTAACTAAAAAAACACAAAACGAAAATAGTGCACCCTGTTTGTCCTAGTAACACACACTACGATGAATTTGAATTACGCGTCGAAAAAAAGTTGCTGTGATTGGTTGGTTGTTAGTGTGCGTGCCGTGTAAGTGAATCCTGTCTACGTGGCGGAACGTCAGTCGGGTCAGTCAAAGGATGTTCACATAATTAATTAAAAAGTTTGTTTGAAAATGAAAAAAAAAATCTAGCGTGTCGATTTTTTAAAAAATGCCTCAGATGTTTTTCTTATACATATTTACGCATGCCCTTAAAATATTTGCAGTGAATTTAATAGGACCTTATATAATATTATCCTCATAAATGAAAAAAAAAATTGTGTCCGTCGTCCCATTGCTCTGCCAACTGACACTACATATTTTTTTCATCCTCCTGGCTATAGATTTTCAAGTTAAACACAGATGGCGCTGATTCATTGTAATGAATGATTGTATCCGAACTCGAAAATTCATGGGATAGGTCAGGGATGGGGAAATACATTTTGGAAAGGGCCATATCAAAAAATCACAACTTGTAAGCGGGCCAAATAAGTTTATTAATTACTTTAAAAAATGTACTAGAAATTAAGGTTTGTTTTAATATGCTTGGTTGATGAGATAAATGATATTTTGACTGTTCGTCTACAAGCACGTCAAAATTTGGCTTAAAATTACTTGACGTAAGTTTTAAAACACTCGAGGTGTTCATCAGTCAATTTGTTCCTCAGTTTGTTCTTACGTAACTTCATTGTGGAAAACACTTGCTTACAGATATATGAAGATCTAAACATAGAAATGATGGGAAACTTACATTTTGACAATGACTTGTAAAATTCAATTTTTGTTGAATTGTTTATTATTTAAATGTCCAAGTAAATCCGTGAAAAATGCAAAATCTGCTATCCATTTTGGGAATACGGGTGTGAGCGAGAGCGAGAGCGAGAGCGCTGAGCTCGCGAATTTTTTGATCGGGTGATAGATGATGCACGACACGACGGACGAGGACCGGTAGCTGGTAGGTCGCTTGCGCCAGTAAACACCTAACTACCATCACCAAATAGGTACCTACTTGTTAAAGTGATTAATTTAACTCGAGGGCCAAACTTAAAAAAAAACAGTCAGTGACCGCGGGCCAGATGAAATCACTCCGCGGGCCGGATTTGGCCCGCGGGCCGCCATTTCCCCATCCCTGGGATAGGTTCACATCGTTGTATGCAATTATTTATCGATGGTTAAAATCGATTTTGCGTCTGCGAATGAATGAAATAAAATTAAGCTCAAAAGCTGCGCTTGCGCCTCTACCACGCCGCCGCCGGCGCTTTGAGTACCTAACGAGTCTAGGCTTCTCATTGGTTGTTTTTTTTGTTGATAGAGCTAGTTGCTTTCTATAGTATACGGCTTGTTTTGTCTCCGCTTTTATACCTCTGTACGTACATATCTAAACTTGCTTGTCTAGTTGAACTATCATCTGTTCTGCGGAAGGTCCGGAAAGGCTTTATGTTTGTTGTTTTGTTTTGCGTTGTGTGTGATGTATTTTATGAATGATTTATACAATGGCCGAGGCTTGTAGACTCGCAAATCAACTGAAAGGAAGAAGTAATTCGATCAATCAAGAGGATAACTTTTGTGTGTTCAGTGTTTTGTGTGTATTTATATCATTAATAACAATCCTTGCCGATTTGACTACAGGTACGTTAACAACGATTCTTTTTGCATATATAAAATTAAAAATGAGCATGCTTATTATAATAAGTAACGGTCATGTCATTTAAGTGAAATATTTAAGTAACTCGTAAAAGTTAACTATTGATGATTAGGTATGTTCTTTGCTAAATTATTATGTTCTTGTTCTTGGGTTTTAGATATACTCGTGTTTGCTGAATATTGCAAAGATGGATACATTTATTGGGCTACAGCAACGCTGATATTCATTCTCATGCCAAACATTTTAATTAATGTGTTCTCAATGAGATGGTTCATCATTGATGGAAAATCTAATTTGAAGCACTGGATCATTCATGGCTGCCTTTTTGGTTTACTAGAGAGGTAAATACTTACCTAATGATTTGTGTGTATAAAATAAGAATTACTATTCTTTAATTATTATTCTGCATTTAATTTCTTTTCAGATACGTTTTTTTTCTACGAGAAATATTTGCTTGCCAGAATTTTGAAGCAATTAAGACGCAAAAATTGATATCACAACGAAGTGATTTAAGTCTTTTACATTTTTTGTATATATTTACGGGAACTATTCCACAAATTATATTACAAACTTATGCTATTGTTACGTTGGACGGAAATTATTATACGAAAGGTAAAAAGTAAATCAATAATGAATTATTTTGCGGTGTAAGGTACAACCCCTCTGAATAGGGTGCATTTAGGTTCAGACCCCTGAACCACTTTTCCCTAGGAATGTATGGGAACGTTAAAAAATATCTTATACAAAATCACGATCGGCTGACTTAATTTACTAAGAATAATATTTGTTTACTTTCTTAAAATATTCTATTTAGGAAAAATGTTTAATTTCATGTTTCATAGTCTTAATGCATGTACCCTGACAGTACCGGAGGGCTGGCTCTTACACCCTGTATTTCTTTATGTTACCTAAATTTTCAGATGAGAAAATACCAGTGATTAATTTATTTTATTTTCTAAAATTATCGTATAATTTTCAAATATTTTGTTTTGACATTTTACATTGATTTATGGAATTGTCTTAGCATTTTCCACTGTTACACTAAAACTATATTATTTCTGATTGTTTTAGTATTTGCTTTAGCAGCCTCTAATACTTCAGTAATTTGGGGTTGTGCGACGTATATTTACAGTATAATGGTATTTACAAATGAGAATTCTAAATGGATGTCTCTTGTGCTGAGGCTTGTGTGGCATTTTAGTATGTTACTGGCAAGAATATCGGGCATCTTTTTATCCACCATTATTTTTGGGATCTGGACATTACTTCCTTTAGGTAATCAATTTATCACATTAATCTATTTCAAAATAAAGTGCATAATGTGTTCTTAAAAATATAGTTACAAAGTTTTTTTTCCTAATGTTTCAGGTTTGCACTGGACAGCAATGACATTTTGGATTGTGATACAAAACACTACATTTTGCCCAAATAAAGTTGAAGAAACTCTGTATAATGTTGTCATGGGATTTGTTTATTGTTTTTGTTATATTAATCTCAGAGAAGGCCATACAAGATACCGTATCCTATTGTTTTATACTTTGATGCTGACACAAAATTTTGGTAGTTTATTTTTATACGTGCTCATATCTGATTCAGAACGACAAAAGAAATGGTGGTCCATTAGTGCAACTTTTTGCATAATAGTCGGCACCATTATAGGTAATCTTTATCTAAAACTTTTCGTTTGTAATAGCTATATTCGTAAGAAGCAGAACATAATCTCTACAAATAAAATTATTCTTCTTACAGGAATTCTTGCCATGATTGTATACTATAGATACTTTCATTCAAAAGGTCCGATAACGTGGAAAACTGCTCAAGATGATGTTGAATTAAATAATAAAGTTGCTGTAAACAAATCTGACAACAACAGTAAAAATGCTGAACTTAAACATGTAAGGTCGTTTAAAAGTGCACAAAGGGAAAACCACAGTAACAGCAAGGACAGGTACCTAATAAATTATATTTATTTACTCTGTAAGTAAGCTTATTTAGATTAGATTTACTCTTTTTCAATTACTGTTCTGATTTTCAGCGAAGAAAATTCCAAAAATGAAAACAATTGTAATGATCCTGACAAAACATATATTATTGACCATTTGATTGCAAGATCGGGTACGCCAACATTTACATCTGCACCCGTGGGCAATATAAGTTTGGAAGCACCAAGTATAGAGGTTTATACTGTGGAAAACACGCCTCAATCTCTGATTCTGCCTCCAAAGCCTTCTAAGAAAAAATCTATTTATTCACCTACAGAACTTACTGTAAAATTATCAGCATTACAGCATTTGGAAAGCTCTATCGATAAAATAACTTCAAAGAATCTTGAATCACAAAAACGGCGTGGAATATGTTCTTCCGATGAATTAGGGGAAGGTTTAGCTAACCTACACCTTGATCAATGCAACATTATTACTGAAGCTTTTAATAAAACATTCAAAACTGATTATAGTTCTGAAATAAGCCATGACACTGATGGATCAAATAAAAAAACTTCTTCCGATTCTATTGACATGGATTTGGATTTAAGTTTTAGTGACATTAACAGTTCGGATATAAATACTTTTAATGAAAATATAGTTCAAAAACTTTGCTTAAGTGCCTTAAAGAATATCAAAGTTGGCAATCAGGATGCTGACATTGAAAATATTCAGAGAATAGCTTTAGATATACTGAAAGAAATGTATGCAAAAAAAGATAAACACAAGAGCGGTATACATGCAAGTTCCCTTACGAAACGAGATCAGGACACCCCTACTGAAATATTATCAGTTCATGATTATGAAAATATTTGTGCTGTGAACATTGCAAGAGAAGCTTGGGGATTAAGATCCTGGAATGGTTACTGTGATATTGAAAATTGGGTTCACGATGGCAGTGTTGTTCGTGATAGGCGACGTGATACACTAACTTCAGCAAGTACAGAAATAAGCAGTTGCATTTCACAAGAGTTAAAAAATGCTATTACAACAGCTCCTCCTTTTCCGAGGAAACCTCACACGTACTCTAACGTATTTATCAAGTTTGATAAAAGTAATGATGACTACGTTAACTCCATAAATTGTCAATCAAATGACGAAACATTTCTTGCAAAACCTTGCGTGATAGATTCAGGTAAAGAACCTAATCAGTTAGAACCGATCTTGGAAGAATTAGACGATTTAGGAGATATAGATATCACTAATAAAAAAAGACTTAATTCGGAAAGTTCTCTAGTTGCAACTATAGATGAAATTCGAAAGGTTACTGTAACGAATTCACCAAGAAATTTATATCATAGGACACAAGTATGGGATTCGCCTCAGTTTGATTCAAGCACTAGAGTAGAAAATAATTTAAAACACGCTTTATGGAAAGAACCAAGTAAATTTAACTCAAGCAACATAATGAAATCACTTCCAGAAAAAGAAAATATACTTAGTGTTCATGGTTCAAAATATAATTCAAACAAAAAAGAGTTTTTAGATGTATCAGCTCCTTTGCATTTAGACAATACTGCAAACGTTTTATCTTGTAGTAAAAATTTAAGGAAACGTTTGAAGTCAAGTGCCAGTAGTGTTAAAACACAAATTAAAAAGAATAACCACAAAACTGATGATCATTTGCAAGACTTGTCAAATAAAGATATTGATTTTTTATGGCAGTTGGTATCGGAAAACTCTAATTCTTTACCAATAAGTTCAAACGAAGATCTTTCATCCTGCCGAATATCGACATCAATGCAGTCACTTATACAGAAAGATGCACCTGAAGCAGCAGCATCCACACATGGTATGTCAAAATTATCGAATGTGAAAAAAGGTACTAAAAGCAAACCACGGCGTAAGTTTTCAATCTTAAGAGAAAGATTTGAACCAAAACCTTGCTTGAATTCTGATGAAGAAATATTGTTTCAAGGCTCAGATAACGCTTTACGTAGAAGTGATCCAAATCTTTTTAACGTTATAAATCATTTTAATATGAATGTTGACACAGAAATTGGTTGTCACCAGTCTAGGCAAGTGAATGTGCCTGGAGAAGCAGAAGAAAATACTGTAAATATAAAAAATAGCGCCCACAGTATAGAAATGGACTCATCATTGTCTAAGAATATAAAGGAGAAAAGAAGTATATTTATGAAACAAGTTCTAAGTCCACCAAAATTTAACACGAAGCTACGATACAAAGTGTAAGTGATATTTAATTATAAGACCTAGGTACTGAACATAGTTCCTGCTTATATTAGTTATTACGTATAATAATGATACAGAAATTGTAGGTAGCTAAGCTAAATTAAAATTTAATAAATTTAAAGTCACTTGCACGATGATCTCATCTTGGGACAAGGTAGTCATTTTTAGGGTTCCGTACCTCAATCAAAAGGTAAAAACTAATATATTTTGTTCATTTATGATGCCTCAGGCTCATGTTGAAGCTCCAGTTTCTGGTTCAATAATTTTGGCGGGTATTATATTAAAATATATAACGCGGTTGCCCAGTTGGTAGTGGCGTCGGCAGTACAGATACCGAAGGTCGCAGGTTCAAATCCTGCCTGCGGTGGAAAATTTTGCAAGTTTCCAAAAATTTTATACCTAACACGAGAAGTATTTTAAAATTTGGTATTCATCAATTTATGGTTTTTATGGGGGCCGAAAAAAAACAAAATTTAAGAAATTTGGCTAGTTGTCCAAGTGGAGTATACAGTATAGGGTTTACCAACCAGAATAACCTACAAATCTTAGTACGGAACCCTCGGTGGGTGAGCCCAACTCGCACTTGGCTGTTTTTTTAAACGATGATTATCCGTAGATATTAAGACACCCAATACCAATTTTCTTCTGTTGTATTAAACTAACTAGAGTCACGTATTTTAAATTATAACAGCGACTTATCATGTATTATTTTTATTGAGGATGAAGCCTTTCCCGACTGTTTCACTTCGTGTGACTTTGCACTCACAAAATTAATGACAGGTTAGTTAGTCATTATTACAATTTATAATTAAGGCATAATTATTCAATTTACTCGTGCTTCCATATTTGAAATCATAATTTTGACGGAGGTTTAAGAATAATTTAGATATATATCCTTTCATCTGTGATGTGTTTAGTGCCTTTCATCCGGTTTGTCGGTTATATTTAAGATTTTAATTTAACTATTAAATATAAAATACTTACCGGCATATTTAACCGACCAGCTGTGTTAGCATGGAATACTCTAGATTTTTTTAGAATATTGTTACTTGCAGTAAATGTAAAGTTACAAATCAGCTAATTTACATTACTATTGTTTATATTTCTAATTTGAAGATAAATATTTCTAATCAACACGAGATATTTAATCCGAGATTGATGGCCGTTTAAATGTGCTGGTTAGTGAAATTTGTACAAAGGCAATTATGATTCGACTTTTTACATTATTTGTCATAAGAATTATTCCATTTAATGATTTTAGAATACTTAATTTAAGGTTCTTTATATTGAAATAAAAAGTGATTTATTTTAACAGGATGTATTTATTTGTCTAACAATACAATATTGAATAGTCTAAAAATAAGTTATATTATGGCAAATAGCTACAATTTATAATAATGAATATATGCTCTACATTTTTAATTTTCTAATAAACTTTTTGAAGCATTTAAAATGCATTTTAACAAAGTATATAAAATAGTTCTAAAAATATATGTTTATCAGTTTCAATTAACTCTTTTAGAAGTGATATCACAATTTAATTTCAATCTTATATTTTAGAATTTTGTTTATTTTGTTAATCCTACAATTTCGTTTTACCCACAGAATTATTTTAGGCTGTGGGCTTTTTGAATAAACAAATTATACTCTACAGATTAAATTAAAGAAGCTTTACATTATAAATTGAGACGACTACATTTATTTATAAATTATGACAATAATTATTATCCTTAACATTAATCCCGCAATAAAACCTAAATATTAGAAGTTAGTCATAATTATTATGATAACATTAGTTAACTACAAATATCATGTAGTGATCATTATTATTAATATGGGTAACATCAATCTCCTTTGTATTCATGTAAACTGTAAACCTACATCTATAAAATTAAATAGAAAAGGGAATTAAAATAAAACTGTATGCCTTTAGAATCGCACACCAATTTAGCAATTGTGGTGACAAGGCTACTGATGATTGAAAAATGAATATTTAAAGTGAGTTAAAGTTATTTACATACATAATTTAAATTTACTTATTCTTTATCAGAAATCTTTATCTTTAATCTTATGTTTTTTATTTAAGTTTGTTTTAAGGTGCTTTAATTACATGTTTCTTTTTGTAATTTCAAATTGGTTAATAAACTTTTAATTTAAATATTTTTACCCATTAACTGATTTTACATACCTAAGAATATCATTTTACAAATCAGTTGTCATAACATTTGTGAGCATTCGGATTCGGTGCCCGTTACACGTCTTACAGAGGATATGATCATCAAGTGGATAACATCCTCGTCCTTCAGCTTCAGATGACAACAACATACCACAATCTTCGCATCTGTAGCATTTAACATGAAAACTGCGATCTAATGCCACGACACGAACAGTCTCTTCCTCACCATCCTCTGGCATTATTGGATAGTTACAAACACAACACCGAGGAGCAAACTTTTTATGAAAGTCTTCGATACAGTGAATCTGGTTCATGGCATCTACAGTAAACGGTATACCGTCTAGGCTTATCCCGCATACAACACATGTAAAGCATGCTGGATGATATGGTTTTCCAGTGGCACGAAGAATTCTGTCCAAGATTGGTTTATAACACACTGAACATTTTTCTAATGTTTCGTAGTAATCAGCTTCGCAGTATGCTTGTCCTTCAACTGCATAAAATGGTTTGCCTTGTAAGTTCATATCACAACGATGGCAACTAAAGCATTTCACGTGATACATATTTCCCATTGCAGAACAGCCAGAATTTTCTCCAACAACTTTTTTATTGCACTTAATGCATGTTCCAAACACATCTAAATCTTGACTGTCTGAAATAGATTGGACTAAAAGATCCGTCAGTGCGTCCACTTCTTCCTCTTTAGGCAGGGGCGATTTACCAGGAGAGACATTGTTTTTATAGCTTGGGACCGAATTATTAGTATGAGTTGACATGTTGCTATTAGGACGAGGCTCTATGGGCTCATAAAGTGATTCGTAAGTCGAAGCTTGTGAAGTTCCGTATTCCGGAAAATCATTCTGATAGATATGAGGATAAGTTTGTTTCTCATGGTTAAAATTTAAGTTTGCTGTAGCTCGAGCCAACTCGCTGTAGTTAGAGCTAACAGGTGATGATGGAGGTGGTAGAAAATCTTCAATGGTGTCGTTGTTTTCAAAACTTTTCGAAGGTGTTATGTGAAGAGATGGGGGTGGAGGAAGAGGTGGCGGTGGTAAGTCATCATCGGCGCTGCGATGTGATGGAATGTTACTATAAGTTACATTATAACTTTTGGATGGTGGTTGAAGCTGTGGTTTCCAGGTTGGGCTAATGTTACTTACATTGGCATATTCAGGACGTGCATTTTTTGAATGCGTGTTATTATTGTAAGTCATGGCGCTGTTATTCAATACTGGAGATATTTTCATTGAGTATGACGGTTCACGTACTGTGTTGACCATAGCACTACGAGGAACTTGAGGTTGGGCCTTTTTCTTAGGTGGCACAGCTGGTGGTATCTTTTTTATTCGACTAGAAGTATTCATATCATTTGCCATTTGTAGGTCAGCTAATTGCTTTTCCAATGCATCTACGTTGTCACTTTTGTACATTTTAAGATAAGCCTGTTTGCTTGACCTGATTACGTACGTTCTCAAGAAAATTTGTAAAACAATAATACTTATTTCTTACTTCACTCAGTATTTTTTCACCTTGTTACTATTGTTTTTGATATATCAATTCTAAACACACTTTTTAACAAATTGACTAATGCTGCGTCAGTCAGCGAGTGACACATGCACGATGGCATTTTTATGTTACGTTCATAACTATTTTGAAATATCGATTTAGAAATCGATTACGAGAATGAACGAATGAATGTTTTTTTTTGCAATGCACATCACTATTTTGTTTGACAGAACAGACCCATTCGTTCGACTTCGATTTTATTTTGGGCTGCCACAATGCGCAACAGACAATGTGCACTAAATAATTCGCGTCAAATATTATGCAGTACTGGAAATCACGTAATCCTGACATGAATTCCCGGACTGAATATTTTGTGACGCCTATTTTTTTCTGCAATTTCTTGAAGCGCTCGGTGAATTGACGTCAAAATTCATGCAGGAAATAAAGGGCGTCGTGGAAAATGCAGTAAAAAGTTCATGTTTTGAAGAAACATCATTTCTCGAAGCGCTTCAGAAAAATGCAGCACAAAAAATGCAACCCGCAATTCAGTGTCATGTCATTGAACTTTACTAGAGGTGTACTCAAAAACTCTTAGTGGTCGAGAAATCATAATCGATTATAGGTCCGTTAATTATAGCCTAACCAAACCTGGCGCGGAAAGCGCCAGGTTAGGTTAGGTTAGGTTAGAACTTTGACCACAACGCACGAGCCGAGCGAGCGGAGCGAGCGTGCCGCGGCAGCGGCCGGCGATGTGCCAGAAACGACACGCTATCCACGTCATTAATTTAAAATATGATTATCGATTTGTATGATCAACGATGATGGTTCATCTCTAAAAAATAAAACGAATGACAGCTAGCACGAATTTTCGGGTTGCACGATTTCAGAGCGCATGAAGATTGCGCAGTAGAAAACATGCAACAAATATTTCATGTCAGCAATAACTTTTGACAATAACTTTTGGCATTCTATTTGTCGCCTATTTTTTCCTGCGTAATAAACGTCGCGTAAACCTCATTCACAACAGAAAAGTGCAACACGGGAATTCGCGTTAAAATTTGTGCACCCCGAGCATTCTTGTCAATGTCGTCAATTATTTACTGCACAAAACATGACGCGTTTTTTTCGTCGCACAATTTTTGTTGCACAAAGAGCGCACCCTTTATTTTTGGCATCTCCACGGTTGGAGAGCTTTGACATGGATTTAACCCGGACATGGAATTTTATGAACCTGAAAATTACACAAGAATATATAGAAGAAATGGCATTTTTGCCTTGTTTTTATTGGAAATAAGAAATGAACTATAGAAGAATTGGCATTTCATGCCTTATTTTTGAAAAGATAACAGAAAGAACTAATAAAAGACTAGGCTGTATGGCTAGTACCATTGCCTATCCTGATGGATGAAATATTAAAACAAACAAACAATTTATTTTTGGCTTTTGCATCTTTGTTTTGCATTGCATTGCATCGTATACGTATCGCGGTTGCATTGGACTTTTGGGTTGTTTTAACGGCTATTTGTTTGTTTACCAGATAAATAGGTTTCAGTTAAGTGTATAGTATCACCAGGCTGTATCTACGCGGCCGTCGCAATAAAATTACCCGGGAAGTTCAGAGTATACTTTTCGGGGTGAGACCTCAAAAAAAATGGCCATGCAGTGCCAGCTATGGATGGGCAGTGTAAGTATTTGAATACTATTTCTATCCGATTCTGTGGTTGATTTTATAGTATTGGGGTACTTTCTATTTGTATAATCCTTATTTTTTAAGTACAGAGTAGCAGCTAAAAATGCACCTAACCTAACCCTCAAATATCTTACTTCTCTTGTTTATTTATCTGAAAATTCGCGTGTTATTTATATTGTTTACAGTTGGAGCCAAACATGACAGAGAGTTTCATAATGGCTGCGTTCCACCGCATGGGACAGCGGCCGCTTGCAGTCAAGGTGATGAGGAACAAATTCACAGGAGAACCTGCTGGATATGCCTTTGTGCACTTCCAGGTAGTATACTTACATAATATCTAGACTAGACAAATCATACCTTTTCCATTTGGAGTGCATAGATGGATGTAGAGTACATTATTCCACTTCTACTACTACTACTATTACAGCCACAACAGTCCACTGCTGGATATGTGCCTCCCCCAATTGGGGGGTATTGCCATACTCACCAGACTTGGCAGGCAGATTTAGCTTCTAATATCTATAAATTATTAATATTACATTTTCAATACACCAACATTGTTGTAACCATGGACATACAAACCAAAGTTTAATACAATATGTAAATACTACTATACTAGGAGTAGTCCACAAAATATGTTATGCAATATTTTAATTTTTTTACCTCTTCTCTCCCATGTTGTACAAGCTCTTTTAGCCCTATATACTAGGACTGCAAATTTGTTATAAGAAAAAGAAAATTGTGTCATTCAATTTGCTTTTTTTTACAATGACTTATCTTTATTTTTGTAATGACTATCAATAAGTGATATTTTTTGTATCCAACATTGAATAAATTCTTTTGTATTTGTATTTGTAGAATGTAAGATAAAGGTGGGCATTCCTTGGGAACATTTTGAGAAGAAAGTTCCACAACATCAATACATAGTATAAAGTAAAGTCCCTTCCCGTGTCTGTATGTATGTTTCCTTATATCTTTTAAACCCCTCAACGAATTTTGATACGTTTTTTTTTAGTATATAGAGTAAGTTAAGGGGCAGGTTTTTAAATATTCTTTACCTCAAATTTTAATCCCTAAAGGGGTAAAAAAAGGGTTAAAAGTTTGTATGGAAAATAACTTTATTTAATGCGATCTGTTTCAAAATTTGTGATTAAATCAAAGAGCTAAAATAATTAAATACGTGTTTCAGGGATTTTCGATTTTTAACCCCTAAAGGGGTAAAAAAGGGGTTAAAAGTTTGTATGGAAAATCTTTATTTTAAAATGCGATCTGTTTCAAAATTTGCGGTTAGATCAAAAAGCTAAAAAAAGAAATACGTGTTTCAGGGATTTTCGATTTTTAACCCCTAAAGGGGTAAAAACTGTTAAAAAGTTTGTATGGGAAATCATCATTTAAATGTGATTTGTTTCAAAATTTGCGATTAGATCAAAAAGCAGCTGAAAAAAATGAGTACGTGTTTCAGGGATTTTCGATTTTTAACCCCTAAAGGGGTAAGAAAGGGTTAAAAGTTTGTATGGAAAATCTTTATTTTTAAATCCGATCTGTTTCAAAATTTGCGATTAGATGAAAAAGCTAAAAATACGTGTTTCCGGGGTTTTCGGTTTTCGACCTCTAAAGGGGTAAATAAAGGGGTTAAAAGTTTGTATGGAAAATCATGATTTTTAAATGCGATCTGTTACAAAACTTGCATTAGATCAAACAGCTAAAAAAATTGAGTACATGTTTCAGGGATTTCCAATTTGTAACACCTACAGGGGTAAAAGATGGGTTGCAGCGGGTGAAACCGCTGACGGGCAGCTAGTTGCATATATACAAAAGTACCCCAATAAATGTTCCTAATATGCATTTATACTATGTTTTGGACCAAAGCTCTCAACAAGGGTGCGTCTTCATTGATACAAAGTTTTGGGGATTGTCTTGATTGTCATACCCATCTTAATGCCTGGTCAAACCCCTCCCTCCCTAGATAGCACTAGATATTTTGTGGACAACCCCCTAGCTGGAGCCTTTTTATTATAAGGCAGGCATGACAGCTGTACCTTGCTATTATCAAGGGTATAGATGTAAATTAACGGTTAACTACCGTTATTTAACTTAATTCGCCGTTAACTACCAATACTTAACCAGTTAACTATGGTTATTTAACCAAGTGCAGTATTGAAACGGTGAAGCAAAATATGAGGTTTAAAGTTTTTTTATGCATTGATAATTATTGTCGATCACATTATGATACTCAAAATGTTACTTGGTTACCCTTAGAAGCATTTAGAGAAAGTAACAGAGATAAATGTTAGTCTTTCATTTTTGCTTGAAAAGAGTGCTGTAAGTGAGATAGACGCGCGGCCGCGTGAAGCCGAAGCGAAATAGAAATCATTTATTTGCTAGAATACATGGCATTTTGATGAGATCTTCGATTACATTCCAGAGCAGTATTCTGCTTGTTACAAGCGTGCAAATTTAACAAATCATTTAATACAATTGAAAATGTCAAATAAAATTTCAAATATACAAATCTATTCAATAAATCAAATTAAAAATATCGGTTATAAAATGTCAAAAAAGTAATAATAATAGGTACAATGTCAAACAATGAAAGTGAAAAATACTTAAAGATTAATTAAATTCATGAATAATAACGTAAATTTATAGTCATACATAATTCAAATATTGTCCAACGCTATAGAAACAATTTGTCAGTAACCAATTAAATAATTTTGTTTTAAATACATTTATACTAATAGTCAGTTTAATGTCATTTGGTAATTTGTTAAAAATTAAGATACTCATGTTATATGCATTTTTCTTATACATATTGGTTGGTTGATGCAACAGATGAATATAGTTACACCGTAACTGGCTTTTCTGCACATTCCTTCGGTATTCATAAAAACTTGGATACATTTTTACAAAAATACAAATTTCGTAGATATAAATACATGGAAATGGAAGAATATTTAACTTTTTGAACAAGGGCTTACACGAATCTCTGAACCCCGCGTTGCAGATTGCACGTACACACTTCTTCTGGACAATGAATGCGCGATCACTATCGACTGAATTTCCCCAGAGTATGATGCCATAGCGGAGCACCGAGGAGACATAACCGTGATATGCGGATAATGCTGCTTCCTGCGATACAGCATTTCTCAAATTCTTCAGAGCAAACACAAATCGAGTTAGTCTGCTATAAACATCATCGACATGGTTTTTCCAGTTTAAATGTTCATCTATTATGAAACCTAAAAATTTAAACTTATTTACTTGATCTATGCTACTATTATCAAAAGAAATATTAAGAGGTATTTGTCCAGCGTTATAAGAGCGGAATTGTATTATTTTAGTTTTGTCTATATTGACTTTAAGATTGTTGTCGTTCATCCAGTCCACTATATTAATCAATACATCATTAATAGTTGACTCCCAATTCGATTTATCTTCACACTTTATTAGTATTGTCGTGTCATCAGCAAAGAGTAGGCTGTTATATTGTGTTATAGCTGGGAGATCATTGATATAAATCAAAAATAGTAAGGGACCGAGTACACTCCCTTGAGGTACACCAGTAGAATTGATTTTTAATTGTGATTTATAATTTTGTTCCACATAAAATTTGCCATTCTTCATAACTCTGGACACCTCCGTACACTGTTTTCTACTATAGAGGAAAGATTTTATCCAGTCGAGGGCTTTTCCTCTAATGCCATACAGTTCGAGTTTGCATATCATCTGGGAATGATTGAAAAAATCAAAGGCTTTGCTAAGATCCAGGAAGAGAGATATTATAGGAGTCTTGCTGTCAATAGATTCACTTACAGCTTTAATTAAGTTGAAGCCTGCAAGGGTAGGGTTATACACCTAACCAACAGCTTTTAAAAACATTTATTAAAAACTCCATACAATAAAAAACAATATGAAAATAACCATAGTAACCCAGTCTGACTGGTTATTAACCGTTAATAACAAAAAAACCCGTTAATAACCACCCGGTTAAAATCGTTATTAACCGGCTTCCCATCTATAGTAGTAACCCAGTCTGACTGGTTATTAATTGTTAATAACAAAAAAACCCGTTAATAACCACCCGGTTAAAATCGTTATTAACCGGCTTCCCATCTATAATCAAGGGTCCTGTTCTGTTGTCTACTACAGTTGGCATTAAAATACAGCAATTATTTAAAATTTCAGACTGATGAAGAAGCAATAGACTCCATGCACAAATTGAATGGAAAACCTATACCAGGCACTTTTCCTGTGGTACGGTTCAGACTGAACACAGCGTCACGGGAAGCTCGAGCTAATATGCAACAGGAAAGAGAGTTCTCAGTTTGGGTCGGAGATCTGAGCCCTGATGTCGATGATTACTCACTGTACAGAGTTTTTGCTGCAAAGTATAATTCCATCAAAACAGCTAAAGGTAAGATTGCTACTGATAAAAGGTTAAAAGTCAATCTCAACTTATCACTCTTTTCTTAGTATTAATTTTCGAACATGCATGTTTTCAGTGATTCTGGATGCCTCAGGTTACACAAAGGGTTATGGTTTTGTACGGTTTGGCAACGAGGAGGAGCAGCGAAATGCATTGTATGCTATGAATGGTTACACAGGGCTAGGCACGAAGCCATTAAAGATTTGCACAGCGGTGCCTAAACCGAAAGGACCTGCTAACAACCAACAACAAATGGCCCAGGCCCCAGCCGGATCAAACGCGCCATACAGCAGTGGAACGGTATGTAAAAACTTGTTGTATTGCGTTATAATTTCTTTTAAATAATAGTTTTTTAAAATCTTCAAGATACTTGTCATTAGATGATTGTGATGAAAAATTCTTTGCTTTTTATCCTACTTTACTTATTATGCGAGAGAATTTGATAGTATAATGAAAAACAATAAAATTTTATGGGGAATGTTCACTACATATATAATTTTGAGAAATCTTCTTCAAATATGGTCATGGTTACATTTAAATAAGTCTCATTGAAGCTAATAAATTGGCAATACCTCATAAAAGTACCTAAATTTACATAAGCTAAATGTAACCATGACCAAATTGTTGTGTGTTGATGTATTTTGCCAAAAGCAGATGGCTAATTCATTATTACAGCTAAAGCTGCCTATACCTGTGTGTTAGTATGATGAAACCATAGTACTTAGCAACGGTTACCGCTTGCTAGCTCATCCAATTGGCTACATTTCTATATGCTCCTACCAACTGTAAGATGTGCTTGAACAAAATTAATTAATAAGAGTGTTTTTGAATAAAAGCAAACATTGCCATTGAAATATATTGCTCGTAATCAAAGCTAGCTTTGCTAGAAGATGCATACGCTACATCATCCATTGAGATGTCTGCTTGTCACTGAAATTAATAGATTAATGACGAGCAGTTGTGATTATAGGAGTACAACCAATATTATGATCCGTCAGCCTATTGGCAAAATTATTCAGCCTGGTCTGGCTACTATGGGCAGGGAGAGCAAGCGGCGGCAGCGCCGGCCGCGCCCGCGCCGCAGCCCGACGCCACGCAAACCGCCGCCGCCAAGGCGCAATCTGATGAACTGGCGCTCGTTGGTGAGTTTGGGAAATGAGCTCCTCTTACATGGTAAACTGGCAATATAAGATACTGTACTAAACTCAGTTGTCGTGGCGCGGAGTCGTGCCATTAAACTTACAAAGAGTGGATGAAGCATATTCTTAAGAGAGTCTCGCTCGAAGTTTTCATACAAAAGTATTTCCCTGTTTTCTTTCCGAATAATGCATGTAGAGCTTTAATTATTTTTTTATTACATAAGGCATGTTATAGGCATGCCCCTACTTTGTTTTCATAGGAAATGAAATATAATTTCTTTCAATTAATAATTATTAAAAAAATATAAAAGTACAGGCATGTCTACCACGGGCCTTAATGTAATAAAAAAAGAAATATAGCTCTACATGCATTATTCGAAAAGAAAACAGGAATACGTTTCTATGAAAAGGCTGAAAACAGGCATCGCTCTAGTATCGTCTTAATCAGAATAGGTATGCTTTGTTCTGCTCGCGTTAGCTTTTTTACTTATTCCTCGGTCAGTTAGCCAGTACAAAGGATCTCAATGGGTGATTTGTGTTCTTTTTCGTTTCTTGGTGGGTTATTCTGGAACTTATATTCTCTATACTGTTCCTTTTCTTTAATATGTTGGTGTTTGAAATTGGTGTTGAGTCTATGTATTTTGTAGGTGTGAATATCAAAGGAAAATATGATATTAATTCTGGTTTTTGTTACGATTTCTTCCTATTTAAAGGCACACACTATTCCAAAAACTCATTTTAAAGAAGTAACGTCTGCTTAATTTCGTGTACCATTTTTAGGGTTTCGTAGTCTACTAGAAACCCTTATAGTTTCGTCATGTCTGTCTGTCTGTCTGTCTGTCTGTCTGTCTGTCTGTCTGTCTGTATGCCGCGCCCTCATATCTTCGTCAGTTTTAGAGCTATCGACATGAAATTTGGTGAGAAGATAAATCGTGTTGACCCAAATATAGAAATGTTAAGAAAAAAATATTTTAAATGTTTTTTAGACCCCCTCCCATACAAGTGAAAGGGGGGCAAAAAAATTTTTTTTCTTCTGTTATATTGAGTAGGGTATCGTTGAATAGGTCTTTTAAAACTAAGGTGAGGTTTCTTTGAAACAAAGTCACTAAAATGTTTCTGTCACGAGATATTTGCTTTTAAAAAGGGCGTTTTTGACCCATAATTTGTTCCAGCTGTAACTTCTAAAGTATAAACGCTAAAAATTTGAAATAAATATGGAATATAGCTTACAATCTGAAGTTACAATGAAAACTATAACAGATATCGTACCCTTAAAGGTTTCAGAAAAAATTGAGTTTTTCTATTTGCGGTTGGTCATCATACTGCTGCTAACAAACCAGCAACAAAATTAAGTTTGTAATGCTGAAAAACCTGATATTCAAACGTTGACTACGAAACCCTATTTGTGGGCGTGTCTGACACGCTCTTGGCCGGTGTTTTTGTTAGAGTTATCTGTCTATCAATTTTGGGGTAACTAATTCCACACTTCATCTTAAAGCTTAACTTCAGCTATAACTTCTATACACGGGTTTCCAAGTTACTGTAGAGTGCTAATTTAGTGTAATTAACTTTGGGCGCAGTTTACTAAATGAATTATTAAATATTAATAAAATTTGAGTCTTTTGCAGTACAGCAGACAAAACCAACATCGGTCTACAAAATGGGGAACGTAAGGGGAAAAAGGGGGTAAAAGCATCATGCCTTCTTTGTCTCTCGAACCACCGTCTAAACTGCACATTTTATCCAATTTACAGAACACAAGAAGTCTTTAGACGTGGACGCAATGAACCAGGAATTCTTGGAGCCCGAATTGTCTCTCTGGGATTCGCTGGAAGCTTCGCAGTGGTTCCCGCACGAGGTCGTTGAGGTGCACTGAAAGCAACGGCGACTGCCCCGCCATAAACGCGCCCGCATACGACCGACTTTTCGCAAGACTAGTCGGGTCACTCGTTTATTCGCGTGGGAAAGAAAGAGAGATCAGTAGAAAACTGTGACTCTGTGTGCGGACGCGCTTTCATTTTCTATTGTACAAATACATCGAGGGATAATTTCTACTCTTGAATTTAATTACCTAACTTGTGAAATACCGTAACTGGAGCAAAAGAAAATGTCAGTAGTTAGGTCCTCTTTAAAATGAATCGTTTTTCTTTTCCTGTCGGTACAGAACTATTAGTGTGCTGTAATCGCTGAAATATTCTACTTCAGCAAGTACTTTTATTTTGTCATCTTTTTACTACTTCTGCACATTGCAACTTTGAAATTTTTTACTTTAGCATTTTCGGTTTTTTACCATTTTGCGTAATTTGGAACCTTTTGAATTATAGGAACAAACCGCATTTTTGGTAATTTTGTAAACTAAATAATAATTGTGTAGATACCTACCTAATGAATAAGATAAATTGACTTTAAAATTATACTGAATAATGAAGCGATTTTTGCTCGTTCGACTAGCTTTTGAAATTCTGCGTGTATGGATTGTATGTTGTTAAATTGTAAATATTTTAAATATAGATTTAAGACTAATCATAATTCATTTTATTTAAGAACTAGCGGCCCGCCCGGCGGTTTCACCCGCTGCTACTTCCTCTTTAGGATTTGTTATTTTGAAAAAATATATTTTAGAAGTCATTTTGGAACTGTTACGTTATAAGATGTGCTACTGCTGTTTTACATCAAGTGCTCAAAGATAGTATATGGCCGTCTCCCAATGTGCTAACCCGTGCTAATCTCAATGCCAAATTTCAGAAGATACGTTGATAGGCAGCAAAAGCGTAGTATTAGCGTATTAGTATTGCAGATATAAATCAACAAATAATTTTGGGTGAAATAAATAAAATATGATTAATACACACATTCTCTCGAAAAACATAACCCTCCTTCTGAGGCAGTCGGGTAAAAATAAAAAACTATCATTTTACTGAATGCATCAACGGTATAAATCTTTGCTCTTTGTAATATAAGTGTAGATTATAATTTACAAAATATCTAGGTGAAATAAATAAAAAAAATATAAAAGTTGATAAAAAACTATCATTTTATTGAATGCATAAACGGTATAAATTCTTAAATAGTCTTACATTACCATAGTATTGCTTTAAGGCAGTACTGTAAAATCACATTACACATGATAAAATTGATAGAAGCACGGCAACCCAAACAGGATTGGCGGTTGGGAACAATTTAGGCTCTTATCACACAACAGAACAGCGCAGCGAATTCGTCGCGGACGCCCGGTGGATCCGCATCCGCTCGCAAAACGCTTGTATGATTAGAGTTGGTAGCAATAATAAAATAATAGTACATTAGTTATGTTTAGCTGTCGGATTATCGATATAAAGCCCTATGCAAATCTAAGCTGAACCGCCGCGGTACGTGGGTACATGGTGTTATGTTTGGTGAAAATTTATAGGTTTGTATAGGGCTTTACATAATCAAAAATACAAAGGCCTCGATTCTATCAGGATTCGTCCTTAGCTATTACTGTCATTTTCATAAGCAAGAAAAAAAGGACAGGATTTCTAGCAGTAATTTGGTTTACTTACAAATAAGTGTCAAGCAGATATTATTTAGCTCAGGAAAGGTCCTGTACGAATCGAGTCCATCACTTACACGTTTGTATACAAATGAGAGCCTTACTTTTCTAAATAATATTAGGTATTAATATGCTAATTAAATTACAACAGTAAATTACGTATTGGTGTTTTATAACAGTGTGATCAATACCTTAAATCTACATCTCCGCTGTGGAAGCCTCTATACAACTATTATTCTAATTCTAGCAAAGTATCTATCTAAAGCGGTGTTATATTATACGAACTATGCCTAGTTCTTTTTCTAGGGCTCGGGTTCAGTTGTATAACACCAGGAGTACACGAGCGACTGTCCTGACTTGCCACACTACTAGGTGAAGTCAACTGAGGTGACGAGGCGGTCGAAATAGTGCTTTTTGGAGTACCTTTCTTCATATACCCTACTACAGAGTTTAGGAAAGTAGGCGGTAGAGACACCGGCGTAAGTTTTCCTTCGCCGTGAGCTATGTATGTCTGTAGCATGGTCTTAGTGGGTGAAGTAGGGTCGTTGACTCTCAGAACGACTAGAGAGCCAGTCTCAATGTTAGAAGGCACGCCAGCTACTTCGTTCAAGCTGACTTGTTGCGGCTGCATGTTATGGTCGAGTTTGGATATCGTCGCGACGTCTATTTCGTTGGAAGGTTTGTTTTGTTCGGTAGAAGGGTTGCTGTTTAGTAAAGTGAGAGTGGCGAAACCTTGAGTGGGCGCGGGGGGTATTTTCGGTCCGGTATTTAATCTTTTAGGCATGATGAAGTCTGGGTCGAAAGCTTTTTTGTGTTGTTTCGCTGCTCTCTTCGCTTTGGCCTCGGCTACTTCTTCCTTTTCCCTGGCGCGCTCAGCGAGGGATCGCGCTATGAAGTCGTCGGCGGTTAGCTCTGTGTGTCCCGCGCCGACGGCCGATCGAGTTTCTAGTGCTTTGGCTGATTTGCCTGTAAGAAAAGAAAATGATTGGTTGGTAAAAAAAAATATGATATGCAAAGTGTGTAGACGTATAACCGGTTTACTGTTTCTAACGATACCATGTAAACTAATACTGAAAAAATTCCTAACAACGAACGAGAACAACTTTCCCAAAACAGCTTAGGCAGTTAATAAAACACGAGCAAATAAATACTCACTAGTCCTGTGTCTACAAGCCGTCATCCTGGCTCGTTCCTCCTCCCTCTTCTTCTGCAGCCTGACTCTCTCTTCCTCTGCCAGCCTGGCTGCTTCTACTCTCTCTTAATTCTTATTCTATATTATTAAACAAGAGCAGATACTCACTAGTCCTGTGTTTACAAGCCTTCATCCTGGCTCGTTCCTCCTCCCTCTTCTTCTGCAGCCTGGCTCTCTATTCTTCAGCCAGTCTCTGCTCTCTCTTGTTTGAACTCATATTCTACTTTATAATACACGAGCAAACACTCACTAGTCCTGTGTCTACAAGCCTTCATCCGGGCTCGTTCTTCCTCCCTCTTCTTCTGCAGCCTGGCTCTCTCTTCCTCCGCCAGCCTGGCTGCCTCTGCTCTCTCTTGTTTGAACTAAATATAACAAAAGCAAACACTTACTAGTCCTGTGTTTACAAGCCTTCATCCTGGCGCGTTCCTCCTCCCTCTTCTTCTGCAGCCTGGCTCTCTCTTCCTCTGCCAGCCTGGCTGCCTCGGCTCTCTCTTGTTTGAACTCTTATTCTACTGTATAATAAAAGAGCATATACTCACTAGTCCTGTGTTTACAAGCCTTCATCCTGGCGCGTTCCTCCTCCCTCTTCTTCTGCAGCCTGGCTCTCTCTTCCTCCGCCAGCCTGGCTGCCTCGGCTCTCTCTTGTTTGAACTCTTATTCTACTTTATAATACTCACTAGTCCTGTGTCTACAAGCCTTCATCCTGGCTCGTTCCTCCTCCCTCTTCTTCTGCAGCCTGGCTCTCTCTTCCTCTGCCAGCCTGGCTGCCTCTTCCTCTCTCTTGTTTGAACTCTTCTACTTTATAATACAAGAGCAGAAGAGCAAATACTCACTAGTCCTGTGTTTACAAGCCTTCATCCTGGCCCGTTCCTCCTCCCTCTTCTTCTGCAGCCTGGCTCTCTCTTCCTCTGCCAGCCTGGCTGCCTCGGCTCTCTCTTGTTTGAACTCTTATTCTACTTTATAATACTCACTAGTCCTGTGTCTACAAGCCTTCATCCTGGCTCGTTCCTCCTCCCTCTTCTTCTGCAGCCTGGCTCTCTCTTCCTCTGCCAGCCTGGCTGCCTCGGCTCTCTCTTGTTTGAACTCTTATTCTACTGTATAATAAAAGAGCATATACTCACTAGTCCTGTGTTTACAAGCCTTCATCCTGGCGCGTTCCTCCTCCCTCTTCTTCTGCAGCCTGGCTCTCTCTTCCTCCGCCAGCCTGGCTGCCTCGGCCCTCTCTTGTTTGAACTCTTATTCTACTTTATAATACACGAACAAACACTCACTAGTCCTGTGTTTACAAGCCTTCATCCTGGCGCGTTCCTCCTCTCTTCTTCTGCAGCCTGGCTCTCTCTTCCTCCGCCAGCCTGGCTGCTTCTACTCTCTCTTGTTTAAACTCACTGTATAATAGAAGAGCAGATACTCACTAGTCCTGTGTTTACAAGCCTTCATCCTGTCTCGTTCCTCCTCCCTCTTCTTCTGCAGCCTGGCTCTCTCTTCCTCTGCCAGCCTGGCTGCCTCTGCCCTTTCTTGTTTCAACTCTTACTCTACTGTATAATAGAAGAGCAAATACTCACTAGTCCTGTGTTTACAAGCCTTCATCCTGGCGCGTTCTTCTTCCCTCTTCTTCTGTAGCCTGGCTCTCTCTTCCTCTGCCAGCCTGGCTGCCTCTGCCCTCTCTTGTTTGAACTCTCATTCTACATTATAATATAAGAACAAATACTCACTAGTCCTGTGTCTACAAGCCTTCATCCTGGCTCGTTCCTCCTCTCTTCTTCTGCAGCCTGGCTCTCTCTTCCTCCGCCAGCCTGGCTGCTTCTACTCTCTCTTGTTTGAACTAAATATAACAAAAGCAAACACTCACTAGTCCTGTGTTTACAAGCCTTCATCCTGGCTCGTTCCTCCTCCCTCTTCTTCTGCAGCCTGACTCTCTCTTCCTCTGCCAGCCTGGCTGCCTCTACTCTCTCTTGTTTGAACATGAATATTACACAAGCAAACACTCACTAGTCCTGTGTTTACAAGCCTTCATCCTGGCTCGTTCCTCCTCCCTCTTCTTCTGCAGCCTGGCTCTCTCTTCCTCCGCCAGCCTGGCTGCTTCTACTCTCTCTTGTTTGAACTAAATATAACAAAAGCAAACACTCACTAGTCCTGTGTTTACAAGCCTTCATCCTGTCTCGTTCCTCCTCCCTCTTCTTCTGCAGCCTGGCTCTCTCTTCCTCCGCCAGCCTGGCCGCCTCTGCTCTCTCTTGTTTGAACATGAATATTACACAAGCAAACACTCACTAGTCCTGTGTTTACAAGCCTTCATCCTGGCTCGTTCCTCCTCCCTCTTCTTCTGCAGCCTGGCTCTCTCTTCCTCCGCCAGCCTGGCTGCTTCTACTCTCTCTTGTTTGAACTAAATATAACAAAAGCAAACACTCACTAGTCCTGTGTTTACAAGCCTTCATCCTGGCTCGTTCCTCCTCCCTCTTCTTCTGCAGCCTGACTCTCTCTTCCTCTGCCAGCCTGGCTGCCTCTACTCTCTCTTGTTTGAACATGAATATTACACAAGCAAACACTCACTAGTCCTGTGTTTACAAGCCTTCATCCTGGCTCGTTCCTCCTCCCTCTTCTTCTGCAGCCTGGCTCTCTCTTCCTCCGCCAGCCTGGCTGCTTCTACTCTCTTGTTTGAACTAAATATAACACGAGCAAATACTCACTAGTCCTGTGTTTACAAGCCTTCATCCTGGCTCGTTCCTCCTCCCTCTTCTTCTGCAGCCTGGCTCTCTCTTCCTCTGCCAGCCTGGCTGCTTCTGCTCTCTCCTGTTTGAACTCTTCCTCCAAGGCGAGCGGGTCCCAGGCGGTGGCGGCTGTTAAGGCCTTGTCAACTTGAGCGCCGTTCGCACGCTCTTCCTTTTTGAACTATAATTTGAAAACATGAGGTTTACGAACGTTTTCCTATGCAACATCAGATTAGAAGAGGCTTTGCTGTCAAACACAGAAGAAATTCTGTTGTGTAACGAACAAACTTTATATTTAAAATTTAAGTTCTCTTACATGCCTATAAGATTCCACTGTGTGACAATTTGCTATAATAAAATACAAAATTTGTATGCTTAAAACAATTGTTCAAAAGTAGTACAGACTTCATTCATCGTGTTTCAAAATATTAAAAGTTAAATATATTAAACATAAATATTAGTCATTGTTTTGACTCCATCAAAAATATTGAATTATAACGTCACATTACGCTGTGACTTCGCTGTGTGGTTCCTCTCTTGCTTTTTAGCGAAAAATGTAAGAACTATAAGAAGATTCCGTTGTCGAACATAATTTAGAAGTATAGATTCCGTTCTTTAACATACCTTCAAATAGAGATCCTTTCTCTTCCTATCCGGGAACAGTGGAGCCATCAGCGTGAAGTCGGTCCCGACAGCCGCCAAGGCTCTGTAGAAGCGCACGGTCTCTGCAGGGTTCCATTCGGCAGTCCTCATATCTTCAAATAGAGATCCTTTCTCTTCCTATCCGGGAACAGTGGAGCCATCAACGTGAAGTCAGTTCCAACGGCAGCTAGCGCTCGGTAGAAGCGCACGGTCTCGGCCGGAGTCCACTCGGCAGTCCTCATACCTTCAAATAGAGATCCTTTCTCTTCCTATCCGGGAACAGTGGAGCCATCAGCGTGAAGTCGGTCCCGACAGCCGCCAAGGCTCTGTAGAAGCGCACGGTCTCGGCCGGAGTCCACTCGGCAGTCCTCATACCTTCAAATAGAGATCCTTTCTCTTCCTATCCGGGAACAGTGGAGCCATCAACGTGAAGTCGGTCCCGACAGCCGCCAAGGCTCTGTAGAAGCGCACGGTCTCGGCCGGAGTCCACTCGGCAGTCCTCGCCGAGCGCGTATACTTGCCGCCGCCGGACCCCGCCCACGACCCCTCGCGCACCACTGATGACACTTTGCGCGTGTCGGATTGTTTTATCACCTGAGGAGGAATAAAAGATTTAACATTAGTGGCAAGCTCCACAGAATAGACGCGCGACGCGCAGTGGCGTATCAGATCGTGGACTACTATCGCTGAAATGCGCTTCTCAGGCAGAATAAGCTAGAAGCCACACTATGGCACACTAACACTATACGTATCGCGAGCGAAGAGAGCTCGAATTTTCACGATAGAAAGGCATGCGAGGAGACACATCAAGCAGCATTATCACTACACGTTTTGTGAGCGAAGCGAGCTCGACATTTAGCGTTAAAGGTGTATACGAGAAGACACACCGTCCTAACCACCGCTACAAGTATTGCGAGCGTAGCGAGCTCGACATTTCACATTCGAATTATGGTAATAACTCTCAAATAAACGTGAAGATATTATATCAGATATAGTAGTAGAAGAATTCTTGGTGAGGGGTCATGCTACAGATGTAAATCAACCGGTTTAAAACGTTTAAAACCAAATTTCGCGGTTTAAAACCTGAAATCAACCGTTTTCAACCGTTTAAAACTCGCCTACAAAAAAAAAAGTTCTGTGTTTTACATACACATACATACATACACAAATCACGCCTTTATCCCTTGCGGGGTAGGCAGAGCGTAAACAGCCGTAGGTACCTACAATACAGCCGCTATCGCCACGTCTGACTAATATTTCAGGGCCGTTGTAGAAAAATCGTGCCGAAATGCAAAAAAATTTTTGCCGAGTAGGTACTTAGGTATGAATTTTTGTATGGAACATCCAAATTATTAATATAACCCTGTATATACAAAATTCGGTGTTTCCAACGATTTTACACTGACTTGCTCATCATAGGCTACCTACGCTCGGGCCTCGGAGCGACAAACTTAGGTAATAAACCCGCAAAATCACATCATTAATCCATTTCAGTGATCCTTACCTTTGTAATATTACGAAAATGTATTAAAATCAATAAAACATTGTTATCAACCATCCGCCGTTTTAAACCGAAAAAAACGGTTGTTTATGATTTAAAACGGTTTTTTTCGTTTAAAACGATTTGGTTGAATTGGTTTTAAACCGGGCTTACATCTATAGGTCATGCTAAAGTTGAAGCAAATCGCTTCGTGCGAAAGAGAGGAAACGACTTAAGGGTGGAATCCCTATTTACTTACCAAACTCTGTTCGTCAAGTATAATCTCCCCGTTAGGCCCCAGTTTGATCTGTGGTACCGGCGCCGCGTCGCTGGCTGGGGGATCATCTGATTCTCTCCACTCTCCTGCACTTTTGTGTTTCTTTACTATTTACTTACCAGACTCTGTTCGTCAAGTATGATCTCCCCGTTAGGCCCCAGTTTGATCTGTGGTACCGGCGCCGCGTCGCTGGCTGGGGGATCATCTGATTCTCTCCACTCTCCTGCACTTTTGTATTTCTTTACTATTTACTTACCAAACTCTGTTCGTCAAGTATGATCTCCCCGTTAGGTCCCAGTTTGATCTGTGGTACCGGCGCCGCGTCGCTGGCTGGGGGATCATCTGCGTTCTCTTCACTCTCCTGCACTTTTGTATTTCTTTACTATTTACTTACCAAACTCTGTTCGTCAAGTATGATCTCCCCGTTAGGCCCCAGTTTGATCTGTGGTACCGGCGCCGCGTCGCTGGCTGGCGGATCATCAGCATTCTCTTCATTCTCCTGCACTTTTGTGCTTCTCTCCGCTTCTTCCTTTGCGTTCGCCTCTTTGGCGTTTAGTTCGTCTTCGTCGGGACTGGAAATAGCATAATATTATATATGGGGTAAACTTTACTTGTGACCAATTGCGAAGACTCAGAACCAGCTGGTGAAAAGGAACGAGTTTCCCTGAGGAACATAGGTAAAACAATTAAAAAATAATTGAAATTTCATGGTACCTAACTCAAATCAGCTGATCGACAATTCTGTAGGTATAGGAGGTCCAAAAATATTTTTCATAGCTGGGCATATGTCTCCCTCCATTATTTCGACTGCTTGCGATCAGAATATAATCAAGCGATTTCTTCTTGCATGCGTCATACATAAAAAACTTGCGTAATGAATATGGAAGAAGCATCCCAAAATGTGGCCATACTGTCACAGGACCGTTTTACATGCCCAGTTGACGATCTGATCACTTGATCTTGATGACTTGAGTGTATGGTATATTATTTTAATACTTACACGATGGGATTGGTGGTTGGGTTGTAGAATATCAAGTCGTACATGGTGAGGGCGTCGCGTTTCATCTCTCTCTTGCGACACCACGACCTCTTGCTCATTTCTTGCCGGCGAGTTTTGCTGTAAGAAAAAATTTCAGGGACATTTTTGAAAACATTGTAACAATTCGATACTATTCGTAAAATAGCGTTATCATTATCGGTTTCAGTTGAATAGACTTAAGATATTTGAGAGACTTATAGCTTGGTGCCCGTGCACGTGTACCTGTACCTACCCATGTGGTGCTTAGAATACATTTTCCCGTGAGAATGGCACGTTCTCCCGGCATGTATTATACATTTAAAACCTCCTCTTAAATCATGCTTACTATTTAAAAAAAACTGCACCAAAATCCGTTACGAGGTTTAGCGATGTACGTGACAGAAACGCAAAAAGCGACTTTACTTTATACTATGTATTGATATTGACAATTTAGTCTTTCCTAAATACTAGGAAAAGTAGGGGATATTATAAATTGCATATCAAATAAATAATCGCCTATCAATACAAATATTCATCATTTATATTTTTTTTACATCAAATATTTTTACTTACTTCACTACAAATAAACTAAATGTTTAACAAAACATAAACTGCAGATAATTCGAAATTTTCCCTTAGGACCGCATCAATGTGACATAACTTTTTTCCTCATATGCAATACAGATAAATTTATTTTTGTACAAAAATACTACATACATAGCATGAATACTGACTGCACAGCAAATTTTCCATATTTCATAGCAAAATAACTATCCCAGTCGCATATTAACCAGTAAACATACGTAAGTAAATATAAGTTTATAGGTCCGTTAGGTATAGCCTAACCGAACCTGGCGCGGAAAGCGCCAGGTTAGGTTAGGTTAGTTTAGAACTTTGACCCGAAACGACACGCTATGCGCGTCATCAATTTAAAATATGATTATCGATGTGTATGATTAACGATGATGGTTCATCTCTAATAAAAACTGCTGTAAATAATATAAAAATAGAAGCTATATTTAAAAGAAAAAGAGTTAACAGGTATAATGTGCATTAAGATTATTAGCTGTGCATTAATGAAAAAGCTTTTGCTTTAGGAAAAATCGCTGTACGCTGCGAAAATAAATTGTAGTGTGTTTAGTGATATTTTGAGTTGAATATTATGCTGTGCAATCAGTAATTTTGATGGGAATTTGGAATCTTATTGCATAGAAAAAGGATATTTTTTGATTTGCGTTTAAATACTACCCGAAAAGTAGCGTCATTTACATTACATTAAACATAGCTCAAATTAATAGTTTGGTGGGATTTGTTGCGTAAAGCCGAACTACTTTTTTTATTTTACATTATTATGAACTGGATACATACTTGGAGAAGTGCTTTTCTTTGACGGGCGAAGTTGCAGGCGGTGGCTGCGACGGCTGTGGCGCTGCTTGACTGACGCTTGAACTTATTGAATCATTCCTCATTCTCTTCGCATCTCTGAAAATAAATGGAGAATATAGTTAATACAAGATTAATACAGGTTAATACACACACCAGCTTAGCTACTCACTTAATTAATTAGTAATTACTTTAAAACTTGATCAAATGAAGAGACAATACTAGCTCATCATCATAAATCATTTTCATAGAATACTTGGGTTGAATTGTAAACAACTATTTTGGTTCTCTTACAATCTCCCCTTGTCTGGGAAGGCTTCGCAAAACTACCCATGTTGAAGGCACAAGAAGCAAAGGAGGGGTAAGTAATGTGGTGTAAGTAGCTTCCTGTACTGTGTCACCATAGTGACACACTACTTACACCACCTTACAGACATACACATGGGTTAAGACTGGAGTTTGGAGGAAGTTGGTGACGAATATAGGCCAGAAAAGACACGTCTCTCAATACAAAACAAATACGAAAAAGAATAATCTCTCCAGTGGCTCAGTCCAGTGGTCTCTTCTTTGCTGTGCAATACCGCAATACCTGAGCGGAGCGGATACCACGCTGGAGCTGGTTGTCGTCTGGGAGTCGTGCCGTTGCCGCGCCGGCGGGGCAGGCGGCGCGGGTGTGTGTGTGTGTGTACCTGAGTGGAGCGGATACCACGCTGGAGCTGGTGGTCGTCTGTGAGTCGTGTCGCTGCCGTGCCGGCGGGGCAGGCGGGGCGGGCGTCGCCGCGGCGCCACTGAGCAACGCTCGACGACTCTCATCTTCTGATTCACTTGCACTGCCCTGAAAGAAAAACAGTCAACACAGGAGGTTCACTCGACCCATTTAGGATTCTCGTGATCCTCACTTGTTACATAGCCAGGGTTGCTATGGTCAAAAATCTCAAAGTATAAGAATACATACATACATACATACATCACGCCTTTATCCCTTGCGGGGTAGGCAGAGCGTCAACGACCGTAAAAGTACGGTCGTTATCGCCACGTCTGACACATATTTGAGAGCCGTTTTAGCTATTGTCGTGTATCGCTATAGTGACAGGTTGTCAGCCTGTCGCCTAAAATTGCAATACACATGATACCCTCGAGTCCTTTAGTCGCTTCTTACGACACCCACAGGAAAGATATGGGGTGATGCTATTCTAAGCCGGCATCACACGGCAAAGTATAAGAATATTAAAATAAAATCTTAAAGAATGTCATATGATGATTCTGAGCCAATTTTAATTTAAAAAATATGACGTTTGAGGCAACCATCTTTTTAATTATCTTGATATTCCAGTTAAAGTCAGTATGTGTCAAAATCATCGCTAGTACTGAGTGACCCATCCGTAAAAGCGCCCCGCGGGCGGTTTCCCTAATCTGTGTTATCATTATCTATCACATTGATCCCTCTGACAATGCATACATGTATATTGAAAGTAGAGAATATTCAATACATTCTTTAAAAATATTACTGCTGATTATCAATTTACTAATGATCAACCTTTGTTCAACAAACCTAGTTAAGTACAATAACCATTCCCAATTAATATTTGTTTCAACTATTTTTGGAGTTTGTTCAGGTGTTTTGTAATGTATTGTAAATATTGCGCAATTGTATGGTTTAGTTTTGATTATGCAATATATTATCTGAAGCTTCACAAACATATGGATAGTTTATTTCTGTATACTATAATTACATTAATTTTCTTACCTGTATACTATTTCTTCTATGCGGAGCCAATCTAGGCACTGGACGGAGTTTAGGCCTGACTTTACTAGGCGAAGGCAGCGGCACAATAGGGTCAAACAATACTTCAGCGTAATCAGAAATAATCTCATTCTTCAGCATGTCAATTGGTTTGGGAGCATTTTTAGCAGTCTGTAGAGGGACGATTCCATCCATAACAGTTTCTTCTGTGACACTTTCCAGCACGCTTGGGACATTAGTGTAGTCTGCGGACAAATTGGACAATGGTGGGGTTATAAATGTTCCAGATCAAAATTGGGAAATTCAGATTATATGCAGCTTAAATCATTTAATACTCATGATAACTTTTTATTAAACATGTTGTTTCTGTTTACAGAATATTATATTTACTGAAAATACAGAAGGACTTTTCAGAAGGACTTACAATTAGGGCAAATGTGTGTACTTAGTAATGTAACATTACTATTTGCTGTGTGGTGCCAGCTTAGAATAGCATCACTAATTCTACCCGTGGGTGTTGGAAAAACTAACTAAGGGATATTCATTCACCCAGGGAATGGGCAGTGTTTCCTGTGAATTAAACATGGTGCACTGCGCTCGCCAATTCACCTACTAAGAGTAGTGAGTATGGCAATACCTCCCAAAATGGGGAGGCCCACGTCCAGCACTGGGCTGTTGAGGCTGTAGTAGTAATGCAAAGTTTAATATTTACCATCAGGAACATTGCTCTTTTTCTCCTGACCAGTTGAAAGACATTTACTGATATTTGAAGCAATACTACTCCGATCACTGGCAATCTTCTCAAGTTTCTTGCTGAGAATTTCATTAACACTTTTCTCAACTTCATTTTTATCCTTAGTTGCTTGAGGGGTAGTTGAATCAGAACTAGTTGCAGGTTTAGGTGACGGTAAAACCAATGGAGAAGCTGTCCGTCTTCTATCTGGACTATTTCTGACATGTGGCGATGCAAAAACACTCTTGATACTTGGTGTAGGTGTAATCACAGGAACTTTCTCAGGTTTTGGAGAACTGGCTGGTTTTTCAGCAAGTTTAGGGCTTCCTATTTTAGCTGGAGAAGGCACTTTATCAGGTATAGGTGTTTTAGATAAAGAACTTATCGGTAATAAAGGCGGGGGACTCCGTAAGACATTTTTTGATGGCGAACTTTTGTCTTCTGCTTTACTGGTTTTTCCGCGGGGAGTTCTTGGACTTTTGGCACTTTGCTCAAAGCCTTCTTTCAGTTTGTTTTTTGCGTCTGCATTTTCTTGGTTTTTTCTCCTCGGGGGAAGAGCAGCAACAGCTTTTATGCGAGCTCTTCTTGTCGACATGACGAAATTCCTTTAGATACTTTTGAAAACGATTTAACTCAATTATATAATTATGGGCACAAAATATTCTTTAAAAGTAATCTTTTGTACATGATAGATAGCAGGAAAACTCTTAGCAAAACCGAATAAAATAAAATAACACGCTATTCACCACAGACACACGAGAAAATGACATTTATATTTTGTGTGCTTTGTTTTCACAGCTGAGTGCAAAAAATTTAACACTAGAGTGAGACAAAAAACATGCTACATGTAGCGTGCTATCTCTTTTTTTCATACCACTGTGAATCACTTGATTTCAAATAAAACCATTATTGCTACTCGATAAAAGATGGCGCTGTTTCTGAACTTGTGTTCTGCTCTGTACAGTACGCAAATAGTTTAATAATATTTCAATAGATGGCGCTATGTATCGAAAAAAAAAACTTTGGAAAATGTTAGCAGAGTTTATGGAGAGCTTCGAGCATCTTCCGTCCCGTTCCGGCCCCGATGGAGAGAGAGTTCATTGTAGAGTTGCACCGATGGACCTCAAAGGAGCCAGGGGGGAAATACCCGACGACGCCCCACCAGGTGTACGAACAAACCGAAAAGTAGAACTAACAGAAGAACTCTTTAGCTTAGCTGGCTATTTTTTGATTTGCTGTGTTTTTTGTGATGAGGCGTTGAGAATGTGAGACATGTGAGTAGGTATGTATTAACTTGTGGAGGAGCAGTGTTTGAGTGTAACCATCGTCTTGGTGTCCCTCAAGCTGTAATCCTCACTTTTGAAAACTTAACAAAAAGTAATTTTTGTTCAGCCAAAAAATAGTGCTGAAATAGTGATAATTAGTGACCCATGCGAAATAATTAGTGACTTTATGGTTCCGGAGATATAGCTATAGTTTGGTGAGGATTACAGATCGAGGCTCAATCTGTAATCCTCACCTCTCGTGTGAGCAAACGGTAATGAATTTTCAGTTGGTTTACATTCCAAAAAATAGTGACTAATTAGTGACTAACACAGACGAAACATGAGAGATATTCGCTTTGTAGTTCCGAAGTTATGAGTGCATCTTGGTGAGGATTATACCTAAAGCAATTTTGCTATAATCCTCACCTCATTTTCTGCTGAACGCTTTGGTATTTTAATTCAAATGTAGTATCGAAAAATAGTGCTGAAATAGTGATCTCAAAATGCATTGTTATTTATTTAATTAAAATAGTAAAAGCCATTTAAAAACCCGTATTAACTTCTTCATACAAAATGTTCAGGTACAGTCGCGAACACTACTCAGTATAATGGAGCCACGGAGGTAATGTTTTGTGTGTAATAAAACCTTCAGACTCCATGTCTGCCGCATGGATAGGGATGATGATGAGCAAAAATAACAACAGAGTGGGTGTCACAAGATGGTCGCCGTCATCGAGGCCGGTCTCGCCGAAGATGGAGAGATGACTTGGAAGTCTTTCTCCTCTCCAAAACTGGCAGCTGTAGGCCCAAGATCGAGACGGGTGACGCGAGAGAGGGGAGGCCTTTGCCCTGCAGTGGGACATTGAACAGGCTACGTAAAAAAAAAACTTCAGGAAGTGGTTTATTGGGATTTTTAATGGACTTACGGTGCTATTCACTAGCAATAAATTGGTTTAAGCGAAAAGCTTCATCATATGGTTTGAATTCCTACTGTAGTAAGTGGACTAACCAAAGTATTTAGTTGTAAAAACTACTACTAGATGTCGCTTAATTGTTGCGGCGAGACAAGCATCGAGAAATTCACTACGGCCCGCTAGGCGCCCGTGGCTCAGTTGGCAGAACGGTGGGACGGTACGGTCCCGGGTTCAAGTCCCGGCCGTTGCTAGTAGATTTAGTAATTAATCGCTAGTAATTAGTCACGCGAAAAAAACTACGCGATCGGTCGCGTGGGATCTTTGTGAACCCCAAAGTTTAGATGTCATCAACTTATAAAATTTGACAAATTGTTTGTTATTTTATAGTACCTACTAAATATGGTCTCAACAGAATAACCAATAATTGACGAGAAAAACATAACATATTTATTAAGAAAATATTACAAATTTGACGGTTAGTAGATATTAATCGTGATTTGAAACCCAAATTTAAAAATACCCTAAATATTTTTATTTACTAGCAATAAAAATATTTCTGTTTTTGTTTTCTGCTTTTCACAAATGAAACTAACGAAAAATAATATTTTGTAAAAATATGTATGAAAACTTTATTAAATCTTCTGGTCGCGTGGGATCTTTAAAAGCCTTTTTACTAAAACGACGCCCATATATTGTAAACGCGTGAACGGATATTTATGAAATATAATTTTATGCCAAGCTACATGCTATTCAGGAAGTTACACAAAGTTTCAAGCTACTCAGATAATCCGTTATATGAAAAAAACGCATTTGTCTATTCGAAGGGCTTTTAAAGACCCCACGCGACCAATCTAGGGTTAATATATGTATAATAAAATTTTTAAATATACATTCCAATAAGACAAGTAATTTTTCTGCTAAACTAGTCTTATTCATTTTATGAAATACCTAAATGTTGCTAAGGACATATTAATAATAGTTTTTTTGGGGTCACTTTAGTGTAGGTAGGCATTATTTTAAATTATTTTACTACATCCAGTAATTAATTTCGTGTTACTACTATATTAAATCTATTTGGAAGCAATATAAACATAAACATACCCAAAAGGCAGATATCGCTTTTGTTTGCGACTGTACCTGACTTTACAAATGTATGAGATTTTTTAAATTGACTTTTTGACTTATTTAGGAATGCAAATCAATTAATTGCAGTGTAGTTTAGAATCATTATTTCAACACTATTTTCTGATACTACATTTGAATAAAAAGACCCAAGCGTTCAGCGGAAAATGAGGTGAGGATTATAGCAAAATTGCTTTAGGTATAATCCTCACCAAGATGCACTCATAACTTCGGAACTACAAAGCAAATATCTCTCACCTTTCGTCTGTGTTAGTCACTAATTAGTCACTATTTTTTGAAATGTAAACCAACTGAAAATTCATTACCGTTTGCTCACACGAGAGGTGAGGATTACAGATTGAGCCTCGATCTGTAATCCTCACCAAAATATAACTATATCTCCGGAACCATAAAGTCACTAATTATTTCGCATGGGTCACTAATTATCACTATTTCAGCACTATTTTTTGGCTGAACAAAAATTACTTTTCGTTAAGTTTTAAATAGTGAGGATTACAGCTTGAGGGACACTCTTCTTGGTTACTGACGACCCGCCTAGCAACTGCCACCCGCAATAAAAATCGGATAATTGAATTAGTTAGAAGTACCTAGGTATAGCCGTGTGATTCCGGCTTAGAATCTCACTCTTCGTGTGGGACACCGAGAACACCATAGAATAGCATCACCCCATATCTTACCCGTGGGTGTCGTAAGAATAAGGGATTTGAGGGTTCATGAGTATTACAATTTTAGGCGAAAGGCTGACAACCTGACACTATGGTGATACACTTCTGAATGCCTCTCAGACTTTTGTCAGACGTGGTAAATTGTCGTTTTTTAAAGCCGTTTACGCTCTGCCTACCCCGCAAGGGAGATAGGCGTGATTGTGTTTGTATGTAGAAAAACAGACAGGCAGCCACCTGGAACGATGGCTGAAAGTGGCCTTCAATGCAATGTCCAGTCCAACCTAGCCACAAAAGTCCACAGCTAGACATAGGTCTTCCCCTATCGGGTGGTATTTGATTTATATTAAACTCTCTGCTGTCCGTTCCCTGGATTTTCTCGTTTTTTACGACGCCCACGGGTAGAATTATACCAAATTGGGTAATGCTATTCTAAGCGCCGGAATCACAAGGCATGGTGGTACAGCACCTACCTTCTGTTTCTGTTCTGTAGCAGAAAAATAAAACAAATAGACGGTTTTCTTCATTCTTTAATGCATTTTCTCTAATTTTTTTGACAGCGATGAGCACTTTTGGTGAAAATAGATACCAGAAATCAGTATAATTATGTAATAAATAACAGTCCAGATCTAAAATAAACTCATTTTTAAATATTGATTTTCACTTACATCCAGTAGCTCAACTTCAATAAAAATAGATCTCTTCTATAAAATTTATATAATTTACAAAAGCGGTTAGATAAAACAACGGTAAATAAATGCTTCTGGGAATTAAACGCAGTTTATATGTTTCTCTTTTTTTTGTAGATAAATTGACAGATAGTCACTCTGCTAAGATCAATTTGTATAAATACCTTAAGAGTATAAAGTGTTCACTATTGGTGTTACTCGCCAAAACTGAGAACTAGGCTGCGTCCTACGAGTAAGCTACTGCATATTGGTTCGTCGTTCATTATCTATATTTTGGCTAAAAAGTCAACATTTGCAAAACCATCTTTACAAATTGTCATGACACTATAAGAATTAGTCAACGATGATCGTGCCGAGAGGTGCCGGCGGCGGCGGCGCGCGCGCACACTAGGATATGTTGCTCACCGTACATCAATCAAGGCTTACACTTAGAAATCAACGAAGCTTAAGCCAAGCCAGGTATTAGGCGAATCGACTAACTAAATCGTTTAAGTAGCGAATATGGTCACTAACTCTACCACATTTCAAGAGTTTCCGGTTCAGAACTGGCGTAGTAGTTCTACGGCTTACGCTAAATATATTTAGCGGTGTAAAAAATACAAAGCGGTGTTACTTAGTTACATTAGGAAGCTCTTGAAAAGTAGTGAAAACCATGCTATGATTTGTAAAGGGTACAATGTTAGAAAGTAGACGAAAACGTATGTAGACATGCGTAGCTACTCGTAGACAAGGCTACGGCCTACGCCGCGCCGACGCCGCCGGCTCGCAACCATTGCCGCGATCCGAAGAACCGCGGCGCCACTACCGGGCGGCGGCGCTAACATGAGCGCGACGCGCCCCCGTCCGCCCAGCGGCGCCGCCTAAACTAACTATCCGACAGACCCGGCACGCGCTGCGCTATCACAAATACGTTTCGCCCGAATTTGTTAACGCTCCGGCCTACTTATTCCTACGAAATGATCGCTATCGATAATAAATTATTTTCACCTACAATTAAAACAAGGTATGAAGTGTTTAGTGCATCGAGAACTGAGGCGTGTCGTCCGCCTCGCTTAATTGACTGGACCGGTCGAACGAACGCCTGCCTCCCGTCGGTCGCCAGCGCCGCGGGACGGGACTAACTTAAAGTGCAATCTCACTACGCTTAACTTGCTACTACAAAGAAATGAATTTGAATTCGAGGGTGGGAACTGTACATCGTATCGAGGCACTCAATAACGACATCGTGATCCGTCGGGCGGCGCTCGCGACGCGACCGGGCCAACACTTCGACCACACAACGCGCTAACGCGAATCCTCGACATTACAATATTTACAAAGAAACTCTCAAAAGATTCGAAGCGCTACTGATCACCTCTACTTAGGAAACCGAGAGAATTGAATTGTTTGCGCTAATTATGTCGATTATCGGTAGAATATGACTACTTATAATAATAAAATGAAGACAGCAACCGTGTGCTATGGAGCCGCGCGTGAGGCAGTTCAGTTGTGCATCGCTCGTACAGTCCGCGGCGCGCGGCGGCCCGACCGCCAACCCGCGCGGCGCAAGGCCCACTGAGTATCGTATTGCATCTATGTTATTTAATTGCTAAAATGTTTAAAGTACATTTTAAAGACAACAGTTAGAATAATCTACTGTAATTTTTATTTTTATTTTGTGAGCCGTTTTTGGCTATTCTATTAATTTATTTTCTAAGTTAGCTAGGGTAGCTTAGGGCCTAAGAATATTGTAGATTTTAGAATAGGTGCACTTCTGGGCAGGTTTTTGGGCGGTTTTCCTGTCCAGGGGGTCCGGCTAACCATACAAATGTAACTCCTTTTTAAAATTTTGACAGAATGTTATTCCATTTAATTGTCATTCATTGAGGCATAAAGTTGCATGCTGTGTGGTTAGCCTGGCCAGCCCCGAGGCAGTGCCTTTATTTTTATTTTTTTATCCCGCCTGAGCCGCGTTTAGAGTAGGAACTCAAATTGTTATAAAAAAGAGAAAATTTTGCATTAGAAATTTTCTCTTTTTTAAGATTGTATTAGAATATGACTTTCTTTAAGAGAATCTTGTACATTCCTACAAAGAAATAAATTATTGAATTTTGAATTTTGAATTTTTTTGAATTTTGAACGGCCCGCCGACACGCGCGGGTTCGCGGTGCGGCCGCGCTCGCGCCACACATACACTTCACACGATTCAACTTGTATACAATATAAACAACTTCAATATAATACCTCCGAATCGTGTCCAGGAACGCTTTTAATACACCTCGAACGTTCATAACTACGCCCGAATATTCCGCATCAACAATAGAGGTCTATTACATTCGCCAACAAAGCATAAAATAGTGATATCTTTACATTTTCAGTCTAGTCTATATAATTATTTTCTCTTTTATGGCAAGGTATCTCTATAAAGATTCAATAGTATCATTCTTCAATATATAACAGGTATATCTATACAATCGGAATACTTCGCGTATTCGATTCCTCACAGCGTCAATGATATAAAATTTAACCTAAATTATAACACAGGAGAATTAAGTATAAGATCACAAAATGAGATTCAGCGGGCGGCGCGGTGCGTGCGCGCCCGGCGAAGTCGCAGCTATGATACGTGTCTACGCTACCACTAGCGAGGCGGCGCGCGCTTCGCACTAAGCCTAGTATTGCTATCGAGGGCGGAGGCCGGCCTAGCACAGGGTGCGGCGTCAGGGCGCGATGCCGGCGTCCGACTTGTGAAACGCGGCGCCCGACAGCGTGGCCGCCGCCGTCGAGCTGAAGTCGTGCTCGGACTTGGGGCGGGGCAGCGCCGCGGCCGCCACGCCCAGCCCGGGCAGCGCCACGCCCGCCATGCGGCACGACGCGGCCTGCAGCGGCTGCAGCGCCAGCCCCAGCGACCGCTCCGACAGCCGCGCCACGCTGTCGTCCGACAGGCTGACGTGGTCCGCCTCGGCCGCCAGCGCGTTCACCACGGCGTTGATGGTGTTCCCCTCGGACGTGGTGTCGTCCTCCCTGTGCGCCACCAGGTTGGGGTTCTTGCCGATCTTGTTGAGGCGCTCGGCGGCGACGCTCTCCATGGTGCGCCGCATCAGCGGGTACTGGTCGAGGACTGCGTTGAAGTGGTCTACGGACAGCGAGAACAGGTTGCAGTAGGTTTCGGCGCGGACGGAGGCGACTCTCCTCGCGTTGGTCAGTAGACAGATCTCGCCGAAGTAGGAACCGTCCGATAAACTGGTCGCTACTTCCCCATTTGCCATTACGATATCTACGATGCCTTCTTGGATGAAGTACATTTTGTTACCGATGGTTCCTTCTTTTATGATGATATCGCCTGAAGTAGAAAGAGAAAGTTGAATTAGAGGAGTGATCTTTTGAATTAGCATGTAACAAAAGATACTTACAAACACTGAATACTTATTTAGAATGATTTATTGAATTGAAAAGAAATGTAAAAATGTGAAAATACTTTAGAAAATGCAAGAAAGACCGAAGGGACAGCAGGAGAAATGAAAGTGTTTATACCTGGCTGGAAGACTTCATATCGCAGCTTGGTGACAACGTCGGAGACGAAGTTGGAGTCGGCGTTGGCGAAGAAGGGCACGGAGGCGACGAGCGACCGGCAGTTGTAGTTGATCACGTCCTCCCGCAGCTTCTCGCTGAGCTCGCCGAGGATCACCTCCTCGTCGAAGAACTTGCCCTGGTACCGGTGCTCGAAGTACTCCGTGATCCGCTGCCGCATCTCCCGCGGCAACTTGCGGTACGCCATGTATTCTTCTACTTGTTTCACCTGGAACGTTGCAAAATCATCGCTTAGCTAGTACTTCTTCAGATAGCAAAGAGTTTTCCCCATAGAGGTTAGGCAAATCCAACTTGGATCTAACAACTACTGAAGTCACGTGGAAAATATCAAGTCTTGTCTGCGGTAGAAGAACCTCTAAATTGAGCAGATACAAGTTAAATTGCTGCAAGAACACTCTCACAAAACACAAATTGCTATCGAAAATTAAGAATATCGTTTCATGCGATCTACCAGCAAGAACATTCACAGAACTGTCAGTGAATGAAGAGCTTTTTTCAGAAATTTAAAGAAAAGGAACCCTTGTTAGTTTGTTGAAAGGAAACTGTTATGAACACCCGTGTTTTGTCATTAGTCTTCATGGATGACCTTTTGTCGTGATTGTTATTCGGTGATTGTGAGTTAGTATGAAAAATGGTAATATACTTGTATTAATAGTTTTTGTGCCTAAAACTTCTTCACACTAAACTCCATTGAATGTTCCAAGATCAAAAGGTGTTTTCTCAAGTTTCCCGTTGACTACACCATCTACTGTGCAGATCCTACAAGAGTTCAAACATTGCGTAACTAAATACGGTAAAATTGCTGATTGCACATTCGTACAACAACGAGACACGACACTCAGTCACTCCGTACTCACGTCTAATCTCTGAAACAGGCAATGAGAGACTTTAATGATGGGTCAAAGGATGAGAACTACATAAAAGCTCATCGCAACATTCCTTTTGAATCTGACTTCTAGGGCTTGGCAATGCAAGGGCTATCGGTGCCGACAACCATAAGTTTAGAAAATGCTTAGCTTTATTTAATGCAGTTAGATTAATTTTCTGAGTCTCGGGTACAACTCCGGTTTAGGAATTTTGATGGGTAGATACTGTTCCCTTTTAGGTATATCATTAGGTGTTGTATAACATCTATACTAATGGTGTTCATAACTGTTTCCTCATTAGAAATTAGAGTTCAGAAATTAAAAGAAGATACGGTTAACCAGAAAATTACGTTCTATTTTACAAAAAAAGTTACGTCGTCATTTCTCTTAGTATTTTTGTAAGAAGTCTTGTAAGAGTGGAGTATTCAGGAGGTGTGTTAGTTCCAGTTTACCTTTTCACGGTACTGTCTTCTGGAGGAGTCGAGGGACTGGATCAGGTTGGTGGCGTGTCCGAGGAAGAGCGCGTAGCAGGTGGCGCCGGAGATCATGGACAGCATGGTCAGCCACATGTCCGTCAGCGACTGCGGCGGGAACCGCCCGTACCCGATACACAGCATGTGTGACATCGCCTTGAACAGCGCCCACGAGTACTGCTCCAGCCAGAATGCTCCCTGGAAATCAATTTCAGGTTTATGTACAAACAATTTTTCGTCTAAGGATGATGATGGAGTTAATGACAGATGATAATTTTGGAAACTAAGAAAAACATACCTGTAATTCGTTTATTGCTACCCAAGAGTTTGGTGGGAACCCTTGCAGCATAGGAACGAGGAACTGCAGACAACCGGACCAGTGGCCGATTAGCAACATCATGCAGATCAGGTTGAATATCCGCATGAACACCGAGGCCATGTTGAGGAACTGCGAAATAATTGTAGCGATCAACGTTGGACAGGGAGAAGGTTCGTCTCTAAAGGAAGCCGTGCGGACTGCGCGCGACAACGACGCTCGAGGTCAAGCATCGCGATGAATCTCTACCGATGGAATCGTAAACAGTGAGAAATAAAGTAGGTAAAGTATGAACGCGTGATACGATTCGTCGAGCGAGCATGCGTGAAGGGCTCGCGCGCGGAGCGTCGCGCGGCCGCTGCCGCCGCGCGGTCGCGCGACGCTGCACGCGCGTCTGCCCGCGCGTCTGCCCGCGCGGCCGCCGGCGGGACCAGGGGCAGAACAGTAACGAGTAACGCCAAAGAAAGAGAGGAAGCAAGCGTACGCAGCGGTCTATAGGACGCCCGGCGGCGCCGGCAACATGCTAAGCAGGCGAACGAGCACATGCGCGCCGGCTCGTGCCGACCCTGTTACCTTGAAGATCAGAGAACTTTTAGTGGTGCTCCTCTTTTTGTCAACCTCTTGGGAGCTGAGGCGTCCCCTCCGTTCCGTGCGCTTTTTTTGAAGGTTCTGCAAGATCTAGAAAACAAGCGAGAAACACGAGATAGTAGGAAGAGAGCCAGGCGCGCCCAGCTGATGGCCGGGCGGCGGTCGGATAACGCGGGTGGGAGCCTGCGGGGGGCGGGGCGCGTGCGGGGCGGGTCGGGCACACACAGGATGCACTAACACCGAGAACGAGCAGGTTCGCGTCACGGGCTAGGCCCCTACTACGTCTACGCTAGCTATTCAGCGGCGGCACCTGCGAGGCGAGGTCGCGCGACCCTGCGGCGTCGTCCACAGGCACGTCGCGCGGCAGCGGGGCTGGTGTCATCTGCACACAACATCGGTTGACGTCGCGCCTCCGTCCCCGTCCCCACTTCTCCACTCTCCGCTCCACACCAAAAAACCTCGACTCGCGGGAATCCATGCCATTGCATATTTTTCCCTACTCACGAAACGATAAGACATCTCACGCGACGCATTCTCTTATAAACTCGATCTCAGTTACATCTATCGTATTACTTTACTGTGCGGTTTTTCTAAAAACATTACTTATTTCATTCAGTTAACCTCCCACGATACAAAGTTTTCTTAAATTCATCATCGTAACGGAGGCTCTACGAAGTGCTACGGCTACGGGCTACGGAAATGTAAATGAATGATAGGTATTGAGTTTATGTCGCGGTGTATCGTAGACGAGTATTGGTACGAGTTCGTGTGTCGTAGGCGCTGCGGAGGCTTTCATGAGCTTGTAAAAAAATAACTTAGGCACCAGCGCGTCTCGGTTCAAGTTCTAGAGGCTTGAAAAAGCGGCAAAAGAAAAAAATACACCGGGCAAAATAAATGTCTGCGACGGGGCGTTCGTATCGGCGCGGGTGTACGCGGCGCGGCGGAGACGCGAGTCGCGGCAAGTCGCGATAGAGAAGAGAAAGACTCAAAGACGTCTCGTACGAGCGTGCTCAGGCAGAAAGAAGCTTGCAGAGAAGCAGTAGAGAAGTGCAGAGCGGGACGTGGGGCTGACATACAGTGGGTGGGAATATAATACAGGATTACAACATACTCCGCTTGCGTCGGATCACTACTGCTAGAATAATTTCATCATCATCATTATCATAACATTTTAACATTATCTAATTACCAAGCTTTTATCGTGTTTCATTTAATTTAGAATCCAATATTATAATTTAGTTAGTAGAGGTGTTTAGTCACGTGTATTAGTAAGTAAATGTTTGCGCAATGTAGTTAGAGCTGTGTTAGTCACTGTTGAGGGTATCGGGTGAGGTTAGTAGGGATGTTGGCTTACATATACTTCCTCCCATTGCGAGACGTATCTGACGAGCCGGGAAAGTCGGAGCAGCCGCACTAGAGACAGCAGTTTCGCGAGGCGCAGGATCCGCAGCGCGCGACCCGCGTGAAGAATTTGAAAGCTCTCACTAAAATCCTGTCAACACATAAACACATCTTAGAAATAATGGTCCAATAAGGGCATGAGCTTTGTCGAGCACTAGGCCGCATCCGCGCGGGGGCATTGTTAGGCTGGACGACAAATTACTACAATCATTACAGAGAGTCGAAAAAATACTGAACAGAGAACCATTCCCCAAGTCGTCCAGCCTATCAATGATCCCTAGAACATGTCTCATGCTCGACGAGGCTCATGCTCTGACTGATGCTCATAGGATGAGCCCTGTGAGCATCGTCACGACGACAATGTTGTTTGTACAGTCGAAGTGAGACATGCACTTGCCGACATCGAAAAGACAAGTATCAGCCAAAGAAAAGTGCTGAAGCGTAATAAAAACATGTAATATGTCTGCTTCTTTTGTTCATTTAAGATATTTCTGTTTCATACTAGAACTGTAGGTAGGTATTTAACTTAGTGAAAGCTCAAAATAAGGGACGCTTTGTGGCAATCAATTATAATATACATTACTAAGCATGTTTCTTCAAATTAAACATTGCTTGTTAAGTGTGAGATGTAATATAATAAAAAGATGTAAATGTTACAATCTGGTCGTGTTGTACAACAGTTAATTAGTTGAAATCATAGAGAACCAAAGGTGTGTCGAAAAATCTACTCCAAAGAATGTTGTGTCCAAATAAGGATGTGCGTGTTGATGGAAAGCATATAACATGCCGTGGAAAAGACGATTCAAAATAAGGGAAGAACAAAGAGACGAAGTGCATAATAAAACAAATAATTTGTTAAAATAGAGGAGTGTACAACCTTTCGAAGGAGGCTGTAGCTGGGTTATTGACAAAGTGCATCACAGCTTAGAGTGTGTAAAAAGAGAATATAAATATGGTGCTTATTACAAAGTTCAACATTTATAATATTGAGAACGATTCAGTACCCCATAGGATCGCTATCAACTTTCAACATTTATGTGAACTAAATATACCAATGAAGGTACTAATAAAACTGTTTTATGTATCATATGGGTTACTATCGACATTAAAGGTGCAAAAAGTCAAGAAAAAGTGCCAAATAATAAAAAACGTAGAACATTAAAAGTCGGTATTGAACATGGATCTAGAATGCTCCATTCAAACCTTGACATATTCTTAGACCAATACTAAAACACACGATGACGCTGACGTAGTCGTGGCGTTGTACAATATACACAATGAGAAACGAAAAACCGAAAGTAACAAAACAGTTTTGCTATAAAAAACTAAGGAACACCCAAGCTGAAACAGAATCAACAACATAAAAGAGAGATTTACATCTAGTAATAGAACAACACGGCCAAATTGCAACGTACGTTTACCTGGTTGAAGATCAAGAATATATAATCTAGCGGTATACTAGAGATGAGGTCTAGGAAGAACCATGTCCTCAAATAGTGCTTCGCTATTAACTTGGGATCTAATATCACTTGTTCTGCATTATCTTGCTGCATAATTCCTGGAAACAGGAGAGAAACAAACGATAAGCATTATTAGACAGAAAACATTGACTGCGTCAGTACAGTACAGTGTATAAGAGACCGCTCTCCAAATACTGAAAGGGTCATTCAGACTATGAAGCTGAACATCTTTCTAAAGAAAATATTTCAGGAAACGTAAAAATAATTCGGCGTTCCATGGTAGCTAAGTGAGTAAGCTAATCGTGGTTTGGTGTGGGAGGCCGAATATTTTTTGTAATTTCCTGACATTTGTTCCAAGGGAAAAGTTGTTTAGTTGTATGTTCTGCATGCACCTTATCAGTATTAGTAAAGCTATCCGTTTACCCTGTATAATGCTTTTTTTTCGAAACTGTTAGATACGGGCCTGCCAGTGCAGTGTTTTTTTAATAGACAACAGTAAATACATCATCTTCCTGCTCTCATACGAAATCACTTGGGATCAGCGCAACATGATTGATTTGTTAGAACTCACAATCAGTAGCAGGTATGTTATCACTGCCACCACGCGGTTGGTTGGCAGTATTCCTAGCCGCAACTACATGGTAAAAATAATAATAGAAGAATAATCACCTGTTCTAAAATTAACAACGATATCTATAAGGAATATGGTGTCGGAGAGACAGTTGAAGGCTATCCATCGCGTGCTGAGGTCGTCGTTGAAGAAGGAGATCGCGACCGGCAGGATGATCAGGTTGGCCACCAGCAGCAGCAGCATGCAGAGGTCCCAGTAGAATCTGGAACAAAGAAAACAGCTGTTAAAGCTTAACAAGATAAAGGAAAATTATCTTTTTTCATGTGGGTCATCGAGTTGAGAAACGATGATGACTTCTAGTTTTAGAGTTTTTAAGATAAAGGCGCTGTGACAAGTTACATGTTCAGTCTACAGCAGAAGTGCTCCTGCTTGAGTTAGGTGCTTAACTTTGATACAGAGATAGAAAAAGTTTCGATGGGTTTAGTATAGTGATGGGCCGAATGTGGATTTGACCGAATTCGAACTTCGGCCGAACATTCGGTATGCAAAGCCACCGAATTCGAATTTCGGCCGAACTTCGGCCGAATTTCGGTTGACATTGCCGCGTTTATCTTTGATTTGTCAAAACGTGACTTTTCTAAGCTAATGAATGAGTAGCTCTTTCAGGTTTATTTTTCTTGTTCCCTAATCTAATAATAAAGAAGTTTTTGTGATTAATTTATGTGCCGTGTGATGCTGGCTTAGAATGACATCACCCCAATTCTACCCGTGGGTACCGTAAAAAGCGACTAAGTAATAATAATCCAGGGAACGAGCAGCAGCATTCCTTATAAATTCAATATATTGAACTGCGCTCGCCAATTTGCCCGCCAAGCGTGGTGAGTATGGCAATACCTTCCGAAGGGGGAGGTCCATGTCCAGTTGTGGACTGTTGTGGCTGTTATGGTTTATGGTATATATCCCAATTATAAAAAAATCAATACCTCCAAAAATGTTGTATTATAATAATAACAGCAAGTATCTGAATTCAAAGGAATATAAAAGATGTTGTTATAAACTTTATTTTAACTACGAAGATAACAGCGACAACGACATGGGCGGGCACCCCGATATTGTGAAGTATTTGTCATGCTCACTACGCATAACAGGGTAATTGGAGAGCGCAGTGCAAGATCTTGATCACAGGGAATGCTGCTGCCCATTTTTTTGGCTGATGCTATTCTGACCCGGCACCACACGATTTATAAGTAATTGGTTGTAATAGAACCATACTTATTTATTTTGATTTCCCAGTTATGTAGTATAATGATAATGTGCCGAATTTCGGCCGAAGTTCGGCAGTATGAACCGAATTTCGGCCGAATGACGAAGTTCGGTAAAACCTGCCGAAATTCGGTTTAACCGAATGTAAAACGAATTTCGGCCCATCCCTATTACTAAACTTTAGTACGTTACGAGCTCAACCAAAAAATCACCATCTCAAAAAAACACTTTAAGGCAATTTGATAAATAGTAAAAAAAGAAAAATCTGCTTATGATTATCCATGCGTAATGCTTGAAAAAAGTCTATACTTTGATCATTATGGCTACGCTATGATGAACTGACTTGATGAATTGCTCAAAGTTACTTGCTATTACCATTATAAGTAGCAGATTACTTCAATGCGCAAATGTACTCCAAAGTCAGCTAAGATTAATAGCAGCACTATATCAAGTGCTCGAATATTCTAGCATGGCAACACCTTTAAGTATTTGCCATATTCATCACGAACATGTTCCTAAAGTTAGTCCGTGGAGTTTCGGCGACACACGAACTTTCCTATCAGTGACGTCAACAATCTATTATTCATAGTTAAGCTGGCGATTTAACTGCGAAGTTTTCGAGGATTCCTGCAGTGTTGTAGTTAGTAAAGTTGCAGATATTAGCTTTCACATTGCTGTAACTTATTGGACTGCATTTATTTAGTACGCGCACTATTAGAAGATCTGTTCAAGGATAGAAGGCTCTGGTGAAACAAAATCTAATTGTTGGCCATCGATTAAATAAAGTCACTGATGTCAGTCTTCCAGGTTATCAAATCTTCTTATTTTTAAGTGGGCATCGAGTCGGCCAACGACTAGGTAAACCCTGGTATCAGAGTTTTTCAACCGCCTACTCCTAGCAACCGGGACAAAAGGCTTAACCTGTCCTCCGAAGCAAGGAACCGTGTTGCTTTTCAGACAATCAGGTCGTTCAATACCAAAGCCTGCAATGTCTTAACCAGACTGGGAACAAACTCACAAAGTGATAAATAACATTATTAACAACTTTGTGAGTGATCGTGTATTGAACCGGAACCTTCTGCGTCGCTGGTAGGCGCACTACTACTGCGCCACATCCGCTGTATTAGGTTATTAAATATTCTCCTATGACTTGGTGTGTTTATGAAAGAAACACTGAACACTTTGCAACATTTCTATATAAAGAAACTTTTGTGAATGTCTCAGGATAATGTTACATTTGCATTGGACTGCAGTATTCAGGAAATTGAAGTTCCCAATGCGACAACGGAAATTGAAACAAGAAGCAATAATTTTACAAAGTTGAAAGCAAGAAATATGAGACAGTGTAAACGTTTATGACTCTCTGAGCAAATGGTTTTAAGTTTTGTTTATGGAGGATACAATTTCTGCGATTGAAAGTCTGTTTTCTAGGATAGAAACCCTTTTATAGATGGGTAGATCTATATTTTGATGACACATGTAGGTCAATATCGGTAAGTGTATTTTCTGTAATTGTGCATGAAAATCAGTAACGACTGGTTTAACCATGTGAAATGTATGTGTGAAAGGTTTTAAGTAGTAGAACATGGTGTTGTAGTAGCAGACTTTGGAATGTGAAGACGCAAAAATAACGCATTTTGGTTAACTTGTCAACTCAGCAAACTCACCCCAAAGGATCCAAGGATGCCAGTGCTTCGGTACACACACCACCGCCATAACTAGGCAACGAGTCATTGGATTGCGTAAAAACCGCCATATTTCACATGGCATTCAGTAGCCGGACCAGACGTGCACAGAGTAGCCGCGCAACGAAGTATCAAGCGCAAGAAGGGACTAGAGACGTGCATACAGTAGTCACGCAACAAAGTATCTATCAAGATGTTCGCAAATCAAGGGGCAGTAGGGGAGGACAGGTGGGTAATCTGCACAATTGGTGCCGAGCGGACAACTCGCTATTATCTTATAAAGCAGCGATTGAGATGGCGCGCGTCAACTGACCTCATGCGTCGTTTAGCGCATCGTGCACATGCGTGATTGCGAACGTATTCCGTAACTTTTCTAACTTGTTAGGCGATTCGAAGCTCAACACAATCTAAGTAGGATGTATTAGGGTTTTTAATGCACTCACAGTGCTATATTAATCTCATAAATTGAAGATAATAAAATTGTGAAATTCACGTTCACGTTCCGCAAGTCTCGGCGGTCGTTGATGATTTTTTCAATTTTCTTATTTTGAATTTTTGTTAGTTGATTAGTTTGCAAGTTAGTTAGGGGAGTACCTACCCTTTGAATACCAAAAGGTTCTTAAATCTAGTTTTAATACCTCCTTTCTGTTAAAATCTTAGCAGGTAGGTACAAAACAATAATTCAATATTCATATTTCATTGAGATTGAATTTAGTTCAATTTGAATGTGTATTATAAAATTTCTTTTAATGATACTGATATGACATCTACATATTGTTAGTTGAAAGAAAGTTAATATGTAGGTACGTGCCAATAGAAACAAAACCAATGTGTTATGCTGTTGTAAAACAAAAGGCTATTAACCAGATGACGATTTTTTAAATAAAAACGAAGAAGGTATAATACTCATATTTATTATATTTTTAACCGCAAGTCCTCTTTGAGACATTTTCTCTTTTTTAGAAACTACGAAATTAGTTTTCTTTTCTACAGTTCAGACTTCATGAACTCCAATATTTCCAACATCTAGTTACAACAATACTCAAAGAAATTTTTCAAGTAAAAGCTACTTCATAAAAGTCAAGAAGTCAGCCGCCTTCACTTATAAATGTTATAAACTTGTAACTCTCGGCACAAAATAGAGAGTTTACAGAAGGTTCACTCAACATTATTCAGGATTTTTGCGTTTGTCATCATTTGTTACATAGCCAGGGTTGCTACTGTCAACAATCTTAAAGTATAAGAATATCAAAACAGCAAAATCTGGTACAAAAACTTCATATGATTCTGAGCCAATTCTAATCCAAGCAATATGACGTTCGTAGCAACCGACTTCTTAGTTACCTTGACTTTCCCTGACATTCCGATTATTTGCAGGACTCGCTAGTACTGAGTGAGCCATCTGTATAGGCGCCCCGCGCGCCGTTTCCCTATTTTGTAACTCGGCGCAATGTGGCATAGCCATGAAAAGGTAAATGACAGTCATTTCCTACAATGACCGAGCAAAATGTGCGCAATATCTTGAGTTGTGTTCTGAAATAGGAATTAGGTCAGCGGATCTTGACTCGCCAGATGGAAAGATTTGATCTTAATGCCGATAATTAAAGGTATTGAAGTGGTAAATACTATAGCAACAACTGCAGATTAAAATAGCATCACCTTTTGCATCTTTGGTCATAGGTAGAAAATATTTAGGTATTACATTATAAACATGACTTTTGTTTAAAATGGCCTGCTACTTGTATTAGGGGTTGAAAAACTCTGACACCAGGGTTCATCGGGTCGTTAAACGACTCGGTGTCCCACACGAAGATATAGTAGAGAGAGAGTTTAATATTATTTAGGGTAAAGTACGGATCACTACGGATAGATGCGCACCTTTTTGAAAATGCTCTATAACTCAATAATTAAGAACTTATTTACAAAATGATCTTTATAGATTAAAGGATTGATCTTTGATCTTTCATTCAAGCCCTAGTTCACGAATTTAATTTTTATTGTTTTGTTGTAAATCCAGTTTTTTTTGACCTCTTGAAAAGGGGATAGTGGGGATACTTGCGCTTTGAAGATTACTTATGGGACTTACTATGAAATTGGTACTTTTTAAAAATCAAACCAATTTTAAATTTATTTGATTAAATACATAATTTAATAGTCGAATAGGCCTCCAAACCTTAATATTATTATTATTTCTAAAGTTATTGAGTGCTAAGTGATTAATTTCAGTAAAATAAATGTATTAACTCGTAGGTAGCATAAAATGTATGTGGAACAACGCTTATATCTAAACTTTAATTTAGAAGCATTTTGTCCATCTGTAACATATTGAAATAAACAAAAATATCAATCTGCGCAACTATCCCCTAAAGCGCAACTATCCGTTCAAAAAACCTGCGCAAATATCCTTTTTGGTACGGATAGTTGCGCATTTAATTAAAAAAATAATTATTTGATATTTTGCAATAATTAATAAATGGTCACGTACTTTATACTGTAGTGCATATGAGGAAATAAAAATGTGAGCAATTTTGCAACCGTACGAAAAAATACCCGGAAATCGAAATGTGGCAAAATAATTCCGACGCCCGGTTTGACCACGCTACCGAAGATTTTTACTTAAACTGACGTAAATTGTGCAATTAGTCCAATAATTTACGTGGTACTTGGGGTTTCAGGAGGAAGACTACTATGTTTTAATAAGAAATAGTGCTGAAATTCACGAGAACATAGTGTTTTCGAAACCAGCGCAATTATCCCAACGGTGCATCTATCCGTACTTTACCCTAGTACATGTGTCGCGTAAAATCTTGCGTACCTACTTTCAGGTTTAATACATACATTAAGTTGGTGTAATTACATAGTCCAGGAAAATGATAGTCAAATGCTTTCAAGAATCTATTTAAAAGCAGTAAATTGGAAGCTTGTAATCTGGAAATGGGCAGGCGAGACCTCGTAAAACATGCCATGGATGTACTACCGTTATTATAAGCTAGAAGCTATTGCCAGAAGGGTTTAAGTATCTGCGCATCCTTCTAGTATCTTCGTTTATGACAAAACCTTGTGCCGTAATATTTTGTACCGCTATTAAGAGTTTTAGTATACTTCTATGCTTTCTGTACGAATAGTATAGTACCTATCAGTATCACCGCGAGTACCTTTAAAAGTACCAAAATAAATTGTGTTTTTATTTATTATTTTATTGGTACATTTACAAAGTGAAAACACAAAAAATACTAATGAGAACGCAATAAAAATTCCGTATGCACTGATTTATGCAATTGCTCAGAATGTCCAGTAAAAGTTGAAATCTTAAAAATTAACGACGCTGAGTCATATATCTTGTATTATGCAATATTTACATTACGTTATGTGAATAATACAAATAACAAAAAATATTTTAACCAATGAACAATTATTTAAACAGAAGTCACGTGAAACACGTGACTCGTGTTATTCATGTTATGAATCATTATTATGATCATAATAACCGGCCAATTTGCCTCGATCAACGGTAATTCGATTAGCATATCTCTGATTTGTTTACCGAATGTACAGCGTGTTGTGAAACGGTCCAATTATTACACAGTAGAAAATGTAGTCGCTTTTTACGTTTCTCTGTCTGTCGTGGCATTTGCTAACTCCTCCTAAACCACGCAACGGATTTTAATGCTGCTTTTTGTAGTAGATAGAGTGATTCAAGAGAAAGGTTTGTACGGGAGAATGCATTCTTTTCCACGGGAAAACGAGTTGTAATGGATGAAACCGGTAATAACTTATACCTAACTCATATTGTCAATAAAAAAAAAAATACCATAGCAATGGAAAAATCACCTAGAACAAAATATTTTTATGCAATAGTAAACTTTTGGATCGTAGTAAGAACCCTCTGCAATATTTTAAGACAATATCCCTGTGCCTATTGATTGAAAATTAATACCTTATACTTAAAGAGATTACTGCTCTAAAATATTTCTCAAGAAAGTAAAACACGTCTTTTTCAAACGCGCTCTAAATGACGTCGAATCTATCCTTTAGGACCAAAATGTTGAATTCCTAAAATGTTGAATTCTCAAAATGTTGAATTCCTAAAATGTTGAAAAAATTCAACATTTTGCGAATTCCCAAAATGTTGAATTCTCATAATGTTGAATAAAAAAAATTCTAAGTCCCAAGTGGTCTCGATACTGCTTCTACTATAGGTTTTCCCAAAATGTTGAACAAAATTTTTCAAAGTCCTAAATGGTCTTCATACTGTTTCTAATATAGGAATTCCCAAAATGTTGAAAGTGTATTTTTTATAAGTATTTGACACTCATGTTTAGTGACCTACATTTTATGTGACAGCTGTCAAACTTGTTACTCATTTATGTCGTAAACTATGCATCCTGGACTCCTAGTTTCTTTGAAGAAGTTGTAGGTATTGGCAAGACCAACATTTTATGTGACAGCTGTCAAACTTGTTACTCATTTATCTCGGAAAATATGCATCCTGGACTCCTAGTTTCTTTGAAGAAGTTGTAGGTTTTGGCAAGACCTACATTTTATGTGACAGCTGTCAAACTTGTTACTCATTTATCTCGGAAAATATGCATCCTGGACTCCTAGTTTCTTTGAAGAAGTTGTAGGTATTAGCAAGACCAACATTTTATGTGACAGCTGTCAAACTTGTTACTCATTTATCTCGTAAACTATGCATCCTGGACTCCTAGTTTCTTTGAAGATGTTGTAGGTATTGGCAAGACCTACATTTTATGTGACAGCTGTCAAACTTGTTACTCAATTATGTCGTAAACTATGCATCCTGGACTCCTAGTTTCTTTGAAGAAGTTGTAGGTATTGGCAAGACCAACATTTTATGTGACAGCTGTCAAACTTGTTACTCATTTAGCTCGGAAAATATGCATCCTGGACTCCTAGTTTCTTTGAAGAAGTTGTAGGTTTTGGCAAGACCTACATTTTATGTGACAGCTGTCAAACTTGTTACTCATTTATCTCGGAAAATATGCATCCTGGACTCCTAGTTTCTTTGAAGAAGTTGTAGGTTTTGGCAAGACCTACATTTTATGTGACAGCTGTCAAACTTGTTACTCATTTATCTCGGAAAATATGCATCCTGGACTCCTAGTTTCTTTGAAGAAGTTGTAGGTATTAGCAAGACCAACATTTTATGTGACAGCTGTCAAACTTGTTACTCATTTATCTCGTAAACTATGCATCCTGGACTCCTAGTTTCTTTGAAGATGTTGTAGGTATTGGCAAGACCTACATTTTATGTGACAGCTGTCAAACTTGTTACTCAATTATGTCGTAAACTATGCATCCTGGACTCCTAGTTTCTTTGAAGAAGTTGTAGGTATTGGCAAGACCAACATTTTATGTGACAGCTGTCAAACTTGTTACTCATTTAGCTCGGAAAATATGCATCCTGGACTCCTAGTTTCTTTGAAGAAGTTGTAGGTTTGGCAAGACCTACATTTTATGTGACAGCTGTCAAACTTGTTACTCATTTATCTCGGAAAATATGCATCCTGGACTCCTAGTTTCTTTGAAGAAGTTGTAGGTATTAGCAAGACCAACATTTTATGTGACAGCTGTCAAACTTGTTACTCATTTATCTCGTAAACTATGCATCCTGGACTCCTAGTTTCTTTGACGATGTTGTAGGTATTGGCAAGACCTACATTTTATGTGACAGCTGTCAAACTTGTTACTCAATTATGTCAAACTATGCATCCTGGACTCCTAGTTTCTTTGAAGAAGTTGTAGGTATTGGCAAGACCAACATTTTATGTGACAGCTGTCAAACTTGTTACTCATTTAGCTCGGAAAATATGCATCCTGGACTCCTAGTTTCTTTGAAGAAGTTGTAGGTTTGGCAAGACCTACATTTTATGTGACAGCTGTCAAACTTGTTACTCATTTATCTCGGAAAATATGCATCCTGGACTCCTAGTTTCTTTGAAGAAGTTGTAGGTATTAGCAAGACCAACATTTTATGTGACAGCTGTCAAACTTGTTACTCATTTATCTCGTAAACTATGCATCCTGGACTCCTAGTTTCTTTGAAGATGTTGTAGGTATTGCAGACCTACATTTTATGTGACAGCTGTCAAACTTGTTACTCATTTTCTCGTAAACTATGCATCTGGACTCCTAGTTTCTTTGAAGATGTTGTAGGTATTGCCAAGACCTACAACTTCTTCAAAGAAACTAGGAGTCTAGCAGGTAAAGTTTTCGAGATAAATGAGTAACAAGTTTGACAGCTGTCACATAAAATGTAGGTCTTGCCAATACCTACAACATCTTCAAAGAAACTAGGAGTCCAAGATGCATAGTTTACGAGATAAATGAGTAACAAGTTTGACAGCTGTCACATAGAATGTTGGTCTTGCTAATACCTACAACTTCTTCAAAGAAACTAGGAGTCCAAGATGCATAGTTTACGAGATAAATGAGTAACAAGTTTGACAGCTGTCACATAGAATGTAGGTCTTGCCAAGACCTACTTCAAAGAAACTAGGAGTCCAGGATGCATAGTTAACGAGATAAATGAGTTACAAGTTTGACAGCTGTCACATAAAATGTAGGTCTTGCCAAGACCTACAACTTCTTCAAAGAAACTAGGAGTCCAGGATGCATAGTCTATGAGATAAATGAGTAACAAGTTTGACAGCTGTCACATAAAATGTAGGTCTTGCCAAGACCTACAACTTCTTCAAAGAAAGTAGGAGTCCAGCATGCATAGTTTACGAGATAAAAGAGTAACAAGTTGGACAGCTGTCACGTAATATTTAGAGCTCGTCATGGGAGTCAAAGACTTAGAAAAATCACACATTCAACATTTTGGCAAATCCTATAGTAAAAACAGTATCAAGACCATTTGGGACATAGAAAAATTACATTCAACATTTTGGGAAAACCTATAGTAAAAACTGTATGAAGACTATTCGACACTTAGAAAAATTTCGTTCAACATTTTGAAAAGTTCAACATTTTAGGAATTCAACTTTATAGGAAACTAAGTTCAACATTTTGGGAATTCAACATTTTGAGAATTCAACATTTTAGGAATTCAACATTTTGGTCCTGAAGGGAATCTATGAATACTAATGAAGTCATCATTATTCTGACGTCTGGAAGTAGGTTAGGATCGGTGGCTTAGTAAATGGACAGTTAGATAACTGACACTACAAACTAATTAACAAGTGTTCTGGTAGATTCCATTGAAGGTTTTGCAAAAGAAATGAAAATAAACCATACCTTATCAAAAAGAACTCTGACACCATGGATTATGTCGTTGGAAGACTGGGTGTCTCACACGAAAAGAAAGAAATCAAATAGAACTAAACATTATAATTTAACTGCCAAATTCTAGTAGAAAAATAATCTTAGTGAGGCGGACAAACCATTTTTTTTATTTCTTGTTTTTTTCTTGGGGCAAGTTGTTTACACATCTTAAAATATTCTAACATAACGTAATCCTACACCACGTTTTTTTATTGTTTTGATATTTTTATCTTGGGAAAATTTATCTGTTTCATGAACTGGTTCACACATTGAAATATTTTAACCCAACCTTACCCCACACCACGTGATCTGCTCATTAATCTTTCTTTTGTCTCAGTCTTACCGTAGAGAAAGCTCCTCTTAACGAATTGTGCGAATTAAGTATTAATACACCTTTGTAAGGGGCATAATGAGGCTAATTCTGGCGCCAATCGGCTAAAGCTAAGGCTAAGTCTAAATCCTAAATTTTACGCGGATTTTAATCTTGTCTAAACCATTTGCTATTCCAAAACTTACATCTGCCTAAATTTGGAAAGCGTTTTAGCCAAGTTTTAGCACCGGCTAAGTTGTCTATGGTTGGCTAAGTTAAATTCACAGATTATATAAAATTGGATAGGTAGAGCAAAGATGTAGAGGGATAAGATTGGTTGACTTGGATGTGAGTAACCATTTTAAAAATCAGGTTCAAAAGATAATTTAAAATTATCTTTTGAACCTGAAATAATTCAAAAGATATTACACTCGTTTATTATATTTATTTTGTGTAATTATCAACTTTTTCTTTACATTTAACATAATTTTCGCGACATTTGACAATTTGCTGCTATCAATACTCAATACTCAATACTCAATACTCAATTCTGTGCTATCATTTTTTTAATGTGGTCAAGAAATTGCTGTCATCGCTGTCATGCATGACATGACACATCCGAGTTCTGTCCGTGGCGTCCATCGTTATATTTAAATAGAAGAAATTGAATTGAATAAATACTTCTAATACTATTATAATAGTCCATCGTGTGCCGCACCAGCATGAACGCATTTGCTGCTGCAGCGCCTCGTAAGAGATGCAACAAAGCCCAGCAGGCAATGCTGGCGGAGTTTATGCACGCAAACATGGCATTAGCCCGTGGTAAGTACACTAAAACTAATAGCTGATGTTTTGATACTTTTAAAATTTTAATTTGAAACATGGTTTTATGTTATACAAATAATTCTTCTGTTCTTTCAGGAAACACTGCTAGCCCAGAAGTTGCCGCATTTTAGGCGGGTGTAGCAACGAATTTAAATTCATCAGGATGTCGAAGAACTGTTGTGGAGTGGCAAAGCGTAAGTTTCTATTATATTAATAATACTTGTTATATACTAGCTGTTTGCCCCGCAGTCTCACCCATGGCCCGCTCATTCCATATAGGAATAAGAATTGAATACCAAATTTTTAAAACACTTCTCGTGTTAGGTAAACAATTTTGGAAAACCTTGCAAAATTTTTCACCGCATGCAGGATTTGAACCTGCGACTTTCGGCATCAGTACTGCCGACGCCCTTACCAACTAGGCTACCTCGGTTCTAATCGAGCCTGCGAATTTAGCAAGTAGGTATATCTTGTCCACTAACGCGTGGAATGAGAATTTTTCCCACAGTAAACTATACTTATAGTTAGTTTGAGGATATTAAGCATACAACGGGACATTCATACCTACACTTGTCCATGGCTTTTCATATATATTTTTTCAAATTCCAGATTTGGTCACAGTGGGTGCAGAAAGTGAAGGCAAAGTACAGGAGGTACAGAGACCAGTGCCAAGGAACTGGAGGGGGTCCGGCTACCGTGAAGCCATTGACTGATATCGAGCTTAAAGTGTTGGAGGTGGCCGGCAGAGCATCAGTTGATGGCTTTACTAACATAGAAACCCCTTTGGTAAGCTTATAATCTTGTATTTAATTATCTCATAATGTTTCAGCCTCTGTAGCGCAGGGGCGCAGCGGTTGGCTCAAATTACGGAGGTCCCGCGCCGCGTTCGGGTCAGAGTACGAGTGAGTATACTTGCGTCGGGGCGGGAAGGGGGAGTTGGAATATAGCCTTCGAGGCCCTAGGAAACATCAAGAAAAAATATTTTTTTTGAACTGAGTTTGCACTTAATGTCCGAAGACGCAAAACGTCCAAAGTCGCAAACTGTCTTGCAAACCTTAATACAAATGTAAGGGAAAAATCTTTGGTGGATCAAGAACTTTGAGGGCCTAGGTAGGTCCTAGCCCAAAATTGCGTAGGACAAAAAGTGTATGATTTAGGCTCTTCTACACGACAAAACCGACAGCCGTGTGATGTCGGCTTAGAATAGCATCATCCCATTTCTACCCGTGGGTGTCGTAAAAAGCGACTAAGGGATAATTATCTAGGGAATTATCTAGGCAGCAGCGTTCCCTGTGAATTTAAACATCTTGCACTGCGCTCGCCAATCCGCCTGCCAAGCGTGGTGAGTATGGCAATACCCACCAATACGGGCGAGGCCCATGTCCAGCAGTGGCCTATTGTGGCTGTAAAGGTAAAGGTACACGATAAAAACGAAGAAAAACACGAAATTTGTAAAAAAAACGTCATAATTTTCTAAGTCTTTTTCCCATAGCGCCCCGAAGGGTATAACTCCTACCCGGGTTCGAATCCCGGTCAGACAAAATAGTGATTTTTCACTTTGTGAGTGTTTCCCAGTTTGGTAAGGACATTGCAGGCTAAATAACTTAATTGTACGAAAAAAAAGATGATACCGTGCTTCGGATGGCACGTAAGCTGTCGGTCCCGGTTGCCTTCGGGCAGTTGTTTGTGAAAAACCACATCAGAGGCCATAAGGCAGTTTTGAAACTGACACCAGAATTTGTGAGGTCAATCGACTTAACAGTCCACTCGCTAAGATAAAGATCTTATAGTGTATTAAGACTACATTTTATTTGTTGATAAATGCATTTATGTTAGAAATATTTTGTCTTACAGAAGTGACTAAGATCTATTTGCTACATTCTAGGTTCCTTCTGCATCTAGAACTGAAGATGCAACGGCACATGCACCTCCTGTTCCAGCCCAGGATCTTTCTGCACCCACCCAGGGCCCATCAGTTCCGGAGCAGCCACAACAGCCAGACGTCCAGCTTGCAGATGCTCCTCAATATTCAAACCCAGGTCCTTCCCGATTGTTGGGTACCAGTTCGAGACGTAGAACTGATACCCAGCAATCGAGGTCACATCATAACCTACCCCGAAGACACCGGACAAGACGTCAGCGAGTCAGACCAGCTGACTTGTTAGCGCAAACATTAGACCGAAACAATGAATTGTTTCGGTCCACAATGGCACACGCCGCTGACGTCTTGGCCGCTTCCATTCGGGATGCAGGTCAAACTATAGCATCTGCAATACTGACAGCAGCTGGGGTGAATATTGAGGAGCATCTGGAAGAGGAGAATTTAGATTAAGTTGCTACACTCATTTAAAATGTGTTTAACTAATATTTTAGACTAGCGGCCCGACCAGCAGTTTCACCCGCTGCTACTTACGAGTTTTTCCATGGGAATCGGATCTTTGACCGCAGTAAAAAGTCAATTACTACATTCCAACAGTAGTAGCTCATAATTCATTTCTGCTAGGCTATAGGTGTTCTATTCTAGATACTCACATCCTCGACATCTAAGTGCCAGCAAGAACGCCTTTTCATGCTAAACAACGTTTACTTTGAAGCCATTACAGTATCTTTAATAACTTAGATGCGATGCTAATGATCTACATCAGGTACTCCAGAACCTCAATGACAATTATATGTTAGGAAAAGCGGCCCGTAATGCTGAACAACTTTTACTTTAAAGCCGTTACCGTATCTCTTATAGTTTGGATGGGATGCTGCTGGTCATCTACATCAGGTACTCCAGAGCCTCGAGCCCAGAAGCGGCCCGTCATGCTGAACAACTTTTGCTATGAAGCCATTTTCGTATCTCATACAGATTAGCAGTGCTCCTGGTGCCCTCCATCAGATACTCCAGATCCTCAAGTTCTGACAATAAGCAGTCCATGTGCGTCTTCGATATGCTAGCAATATCAGTGCTGATTCGCGAATCGAACCGAACGCGATCGGTTAAGCGGTTTGGATAATATAGGAAATAAAAGCTAAATTTCCCGGTTTTCCCATTTCTAACTGTTTTCCCGTGGGAATAAGATATTTAACCGTAGTAAAAAGTAGCCTATGTTACTCAGGAATGTTGTAGCTTTCGAAAGATAAAAGAATTTTTGAAATCGGTTTAGTAGTTTCGGAGTCGATCGATCGATACATACATACAAAAAAACAAATCTTTACTCTTTATTATATTAGTGTAGATTATAATTTGTTGTTTTTTTATATCTAATTATTAGATTATAACAAGTTGATTATTTGTTACTTTTTACTTAATTATAACTTGTTGATTATTTATTCTGTCTGAATACTACTAGTAATGGAAGAGCCGACTGCAGAAATGCCTATCTCTACAGGTTTAACTGACACGTAAACAAGTCGTAGTTCTGCCAAAGCCAATCCTGCCGAAAGATGAAAATAATCGATATTCATCTGTAAAATTAATATCTAAAATTACCCGAATCAAAGTACTGGCATCAGTTTACCATTGATAAATTATGTAAAAAAAAACTTTGTCTGCCACTGCAATTATAAGGTTTATTAAGGATTGGCTCTGGCAGACCTTCTTTCGACTTGTTTATGTGTCAGTTAACGTTAGCCTATTGTGGTACCTCATGAGACAGGCATTTCTGCAGCCGGCTCTCCCATTATAGATTCCTTTAGTTCCAGAATGTCCCTTCCTTAAAATGTCCCTTTCCCATAATGTCCTTTTCTTAATATTTGAATGAAAAGCGCATCTTGAACACGAATCGGAGGTTCAGGGGTACGATGCCTGGCGGGTTATACAGGATGTTAATTTAAATGCGTGCCATTGCTTCAGAATAAGTTAAGTATCGGTAAGCATGCCGTAAAAATATCGAAAAAGCCAGCAGCACATCAACCTACCCTCAGGAAAAACGCCTATTCCCATTGAGCACTTCTTGGGTGACCAAGAATCGTTCAAACTTAAATTTGATTAGACGAAAGTACTTATTTGTATTGGCACTCTCTAAGCGACAAAAAATAAAATAAAAATATCGATACTAAACCTATTCTGAAGCAGTGGCACGCATTTAAATTAACACCCTGTATTGATTTTACCCACTAAGCGTCATATCATACCCGATCGATTCGTGATCAAGATGTGACTGCGCTTTTCTGACAAATATTGAGAAAGGGACATTATGGGAAAGGAACATTTTGGGGAAAAGAAATTCTGGGAAAGGGACATTCCGAGAAAGGGACATTCTGGGAAAGGCACATTTTGGGTAAGGGACATTTTGGGAAAGGGACATTCTGGAACTAATTATCACATGTTGATAATTTTCTTCGTGTAAGTGTAATGTGATGATTATTATTAGCTAGAGAGTAAGTAGTGTTCTGTGATTATTAGTTTCTTATGTGTCTTGATTATGCTTGGCATGGCAAAATTGTTATTGTTAAAACTTTAAATTATAACTAACAATAGTTCTAGTAAGTACTTATAATTGTTAATTATTTTATTTTTGTAGTTTGATTATATCATAACATGTTGATTTTTTTAAGGAATATTGTTATTCCCTATGTTTAAATATAGTTGTAGTACTATGAATATGATACGATTTTAATTTAATGTTTTTATAGTGAGATTGCTACAGAACATGCTAATTAATATAAGCAATAAACAAATACTACTTTTGACATAGTTACTTGTTTCATTCTTCAAGTATCATATCATACATACAACAAACATAAAGAGACCTAATGTGATGATGATGTTGATGATATTAGGGCTTGACTATCAGACATTTTTTCAATTCCGGAATTGAGTTTCGATATTCACCTCTTCAATTCCGGAATTTTAAGCTAAAAACTTATCTTGTTCAAAATTTTATTAAATGGGAGTGCCGTGCAGGACCACGGAGGATCGGCGCCCAATCGCCCATAATATTCAACAATGCCATACACCACGTAACCGGAAGTCAAGCCCTAGATGAGATGTGTTGTAATATGAAGTGTTGCGGTAACATGTAGATAGGTACATACATTACATAAACAGGTCTTACTTAAATACTATTTTTAAATTGTAATGATTCGAACCTAACTTATTTTATCAGTCTAGCCAAGATTAATTAGACCTAACTGCGGGATGGCAAGACATATAACTTTATTTCAGTACTTTTGTCTAGTAATACTCTTACCAAGCAACCACTGTTGCCCAATTCCGCTAACATATTGCCGCTCCTGTTGATGTATATTAGACTGACGCCAAATTGCGGCATCATGCGTGGACCCTGGGAAATTAGGGTTGACGCTCATGATTCTTCCATTTGCATCACAAATCTAGAAGGAAATAAAAGTTGTATCATCAATAAGGCTACATCGTAGTCCTTCTAATGCAGTTTACTACAATAATTTATGTAAATCCATGTAATCATTAATAATAATAACTTACCACTTGACAGTTGATACTATAAAACCCTTTCCTGTTGTAGAAAAGGCTTCCAGGAGCAGTTGGGTGATTCAGTGGAGGCTTATGAATGCCAATATGGGTGCCATCAACTGCTCCTAGTGTATATGGCATACCGAAGTTTTCTTGAAATCTGGAAAATAATAAATGTCACAAAGACTTTAGGACTTTCGTAGTCAGTACTATAGTAATAGAAATCATAAATCTTTAGTAGTTAAAGCTACATTTGATTTATAGATCCTCACTCTCGCATGACTTTGTTTTTCTCTTCCACCTTACCTTACCTTTACAGCCACAACACTCCACTGCTGGACAGTTATAGGAAATTGAATTGTATAGAAAATATTCGATGAAATAGATAAACCTTATACGAGAGGCCCGTCTAGTGGTTACACTTACCCCCGAGTATATCTTGTACTCAGTTGTAGGAAGGACGTCAAATAAGTACATAAAATATAATCACGTATATAGTAAAATGACGTCTAGGAAAATTATGTTTGATTCAAAGATTAAATATATAAAATATCTTCGATGACTTTGCTTAATGTTTATAAGAAGATCCCAGATTTGTCTGGAACGAAATGTATGTATACCTACAGAATGTAAAAAATCAACTGCAAATATTTTATGGGAAGAACCAGCCCATGAAACTGAACCACTTTTCCCAAAAGACATAGGTCGAATGATGAAAAAAAATTTTGGCTCTTCCATACAAATTGACTCGGTCGGCTGGTACATTTTGTATGGGCATATTTCGACCTATGTTCCTTGGGGAAAGTTGTGCAGTTTCATGGGCTGGTTCACCCCTTAAAATATTTGCAGTTGTTTTTTTTTACATCCTGTATACATACATTTCTTTGCAGCTAAATATGGGTTCTTGGTGTATAAGTATTTAGCAACGTGTTCCAAGATATTTTATAATATATTTTACCTTTGAATCAAACACATTTTTCCTAGTTGTCATTTAACTAGATACACGATTATATTTTATGTATTTGTTTGATATACTACCTACAACTGAGTGCGAGATATACTCCGTGGTTAGTAGCCACTGGACCGGCCTCTCGTATAAGGTTTATCTATTTCATCTTATATTTTCTATACTAGATGAAGTAGGACCCTGTATATTTTTTAAATTAAATAGCAATACCCTAGTGAACCTATTTATATGCATTTCGTTGCTGGCGATTCTGGGTTTTTGTTGTATGAACATATTAGCCAAGCCCTTTCCTTTCTGTTCTTTCAAAAGGATTTGAAGCATAATTGTTTTAGATAGATCCTTTCATGTCTGAAAATACAAAAGCTGCTGCTCAATAAATAGAATCAGGTTCTACCTCTACAAGTATTTACAGTGAAGGTACATCTGACTGATCTGGCTTTACATGAAATGCTACATACCGTTCTTCTTCTAAGACTGCAGCTACTAAGTATATAATCGTCCATGTTTGGAACGGTACAGCGTCCCTCCAAGTTCCAATGAATCGCAATCCGGGTCATCAGGGGCTGCAAGCTCGGGTCCAGGTCAAATAGCGTAGGTCGTTGATTATAAGCGGGCACAAGATCACAATAGAACACAAACAAATTTTACAAAACCGTATTCAAATTGACGTGATTAATTTTAAGTGGCACGTCTCGAGGTCCCGACTAAAATTAGCAATAACAGTTCTTATTTCATCCTAAAATGGCCATCCTAGAATAGCTTCTGAGCCGCTAAGTCTAAGTTGAGGACGCCGTTTAAAATAAGAGACGTCATATTCAATTTAATCCTGTCATTTGATTTTGATAGATATTTCAGAATAACAAAGGTGTTTAGCGGCTGTCAAAATGCTAATTTTATATAGCGACCACTCTGAATTAGCGGTCATCCTAGAATAGCTTCTGAGCCGCTAAGTCTAAATTTAGTACGCCGTTTAAAATAAGAAACTTCATGTTCAATTTAGCCCTGCCATTTGATTTTGACAGATATTTCAGAATAACAAAGGTGTTTAGCAGCTGTCAACTATTCCTAATTTTATTTAGCGGCCACTCTGAATTAGCTCCTGTGTCGCTAAAACCATCTAAAATCTTTAAGCGCTTAGGAGCTAAGACCTCTTAGAAATATAAAGGCGTTGATGAATATAAGTGGTTGTTAATAATACAATATCTCTAAAAAGAAGAAGAAGACGTTTGGTAAATTAAAATATTTGAATAACAATTTTAAAAAACGGATATAAAATTTTAGAAAGCTTGCAAGCAGAATTTCCTAAATAACGCAGGCAGTTTTTGAGCCTGTAACTTTCGCTATCAGAAGGTAGTAAGTTACTTACCTAAAATCTTACTTACCTAAAACAACTTATCTAAAATCGGTATGTCTATGAAGTAGGGAAACTTCATAAAATCTTTTATAGTTTACCACATGTCTTGTCATACGGCAAGTAGATCACATCATTACCTAGAGTGTATTTTAAACCCGCAGTGGTGGCGCATGCATCGAGTGATGGGCCATTCGCTTTGATGGCCCATCGAGTAATGACTCCAACGTGATAGCTCATTTGTGGGTTTACGCGCTGTAAAATATACTTGCATGATTAATGAGGTCCGACACGGATATGATATGGCAGCTGGGTATCGATTAAGCCATTAATACGACTTTTATACAGGTAAAGTTCAGTGCCGCGACTAGTCTAACTTCTTCCTCTTCTTCTTCGAGTGGGACACCAAGCCGTCCAACGACCCGATGAACCTTGGTGACAGAATTCTTCAACCGCCTACTGCAAGAGCAGGCCTCTATCTAACAGGGACTTAAAGTTACGCTGGTCGTAATCCTTAGATATTATATGCGACCAGTGATAGCGAATGGACTACAAACATGAGCCAAATTCAGGCGATCCTTATACTTCCTTCTTTCTTCTTTTCGCGTGATACACCGAGTTGATAAAAGGACCCATGAATCCTGGTCCTAGAATTTTTACGGCCTTCTGATTTCTGCTAGACAGCCTCTAGCTATTCATAAAAAGTAGATTTTTGATTTTGATCATGAACTCGTGAAAATAACAAACTATGTACCTAGTATTCATTAAGTACGTAATTTAGGTATTTCAAAATCTAAAAGACTGGAATTGAAATTTCATGTTAACATATTCCAGAATTAGTTTCATTAGCGGATCATATTATCACGGATTAGTGGGTTTGAATTAATTTTAAGCACGAGTGATTTTGTTGATCTAGTGGTTCTCTCTCTAGTAATATCAATTTGGTTTTCTGTATTTTAGGTATTCACTTGTCATATTTATCACCCAAACATACCCTAATAAGTAGAAACGGAATGTGTGGGAGTTAGCGTGGGTTCTTCGGTGAAATAAATCGCAGCCTTATCGTCATATTTGATTAACAGCGTTTATTCCAGAAATTGAATTCTGGCGGCCGCTTACAAAACATTTTTTTTGGTAATGCAAATATTGCTTATTTTTGGAACGGGCCAGCATACACGGGAGTTTGACATATCTTTACGATTTTAGGTTTTCGTGGTTGTTGGAAAAATATTTAAAATTATTAATACCTACTTGCTGAATGAGTAAACGTATCACGACACGACAAAAAGGTGGAGGTGGGCTGGACGATTGGCAAGGAGGCTAGATTGATAGTGGACAAAAGCAGTCAGTTACAGAGTGGTAGCCAATGAGAGCAAAAAAAGTTAGGCAGACCATCAGCTCGGTGGTGTGATGTCATCACCAAGTCGACAAGATCTCTTTGGATAAGATTAGAACAGAACCGTGAGGATTGGTGCAATAGAGTAGAGGCCTATACCCTGAAGCGGGTGGTTGTGGGCTGATGATGATGATAGATGATAAAACGGAAACACCGCGATCGAAACAAAATAAAATATCTTTATAAAACAATGCAAGTAAAAGTCCCACGAGTGTTTTGATTCACACATGATGAATATTGTTTCGTTTATAAGGTTTCCTTTCACTGGTTTCCGTGTAAGCAGTGAACTCATAACAATACAGACTCAATTTTTCGATACAACCGTGTGTGACTTTTCACGGAAATGACGGCAGGCAATCTGCGCTATTCATTCGGGTTATCTGTATGCAGGTCGATCACACACGCCGTGTGACAATGACAGTGATATTTACATGTCAATACTGAGATAATCCAGTGTCAGGACAGGACTGCCAGCCGTGGGTAGAGCTCTGATTGAGTTGCAGAATGGTCTATTTTTAATCTTCAATATTGACGGATCGGAATATGCCGTGTGATGTCGGCCTAGAATAGCATCACCCCAATTATACCCGTGGGTATTGTAAAAAGCGACTAAGGGATAATTATCCAGGGAATGAGCAGCAGCGTTCCCTGTGAATTAAACATCTTGCACTGCGCTCGCCAATCCGCCTGCCAAGCGTGGTGAGTACGGCAATACCCCCCAATACGGGGGAGGCCCATGTCCAGCAGTGGACTGTTGTGGCTGTTAAGGTTATTGATGGATCTATTGAATGAATTATGTTGAATTGTGGGTAAGTCTTGCGTGGCATTTGTTACGTATGATTTATGTTAAATTATTTATATTAAGATAGTATGGAATATGACAACATGCGTTGAAAGCTTTTTACTTGTCATATTCATGTGTAATCCAAAAATCCGGATAGGTATATTGCAGATGTCTTTAGGTCCTGCCTGGGTTTTCAGTTTAGTACGATTTTAACAATTTGATTTATTTGAGTAGGTATACAACTAATATCTAATCCATTTCTATCTACAGTTATAACAATAATAGATGTAACTATTCCTACAAATATTTGCTTTTATGCCACTGACTTATTATTTACATTGATAAGATAACACAATGAAACGCAAACAAATCGGCACAACGCAAACATATTTGCCTGATTATTGCCGTCAGATGCGGGTAGTTGCAATACTCATTATATCTGCACGATGTAATAATGTGCGATTAGTATTAGGAAATTACAAAATGCCCTTTTTCCTTTGGTGTAATTTTGTGCTGAGATTTTACTTTAGTCTACGATGAAATTTCAAACCATACATTATATTAAAAGTGCTATGACTATGACATACAAGGGATCCCTTTTAATTTGTCAGATGCAAAAATACTCCTGTCTACATGCATAAAACGATTAATTTCACAAACATTATTGAAAAATCTTACTGGCTGGCAAAACCAACCTAAAAATGTAAAAATCGCAGCTTTTTGCTCCGAACAAGTTTCACTCGCTACGTGGATTAAGATAAACATGTTTAAGTGTGTACCTACACTACAGTGTAAAGGACAGCTCTCCAAATACCGATAAGGTGCATTCAGACTATAAAACTGAACAACTTGCCAAAACAAAAAAAATACTTCAGGAGAAGTAAAACAATTTTTTTACCATCCAAACAATATCACGATCAGCTGACTGCATTTAATATGGGAAGAAAAAATGATTTTTGAAATATTTTCTTAGGCGAAGTTTTTCAGTTTCATGGTCTCAATGCACCCATCAGTACCTATTCGGATAGCTGTCCCTATACACCATACCTATATCTTATGTCTTATTATTAATATGTGAGTATGTATGTACCCGTATTCCAGCTAATGATGCTACTTGATACGTTGATGATTTATAATGTCCCTGCTCATTCGCGATCGACGTCCGTGCGTCATGTGATAGTTATTTGATCATCATGATACGCAGTGTAGTTAGTGAATAAAGTGCGGTAGTTTCGTTATAATGATCATGATTATCCCTGAATGATTTTCAGCAAATTATTTGCAATTCTCACAGGATGTAGAAGTCTGTAAAAGTGCTCCTCCATGGTAGTTATGGTAAGTTTTCATGTTACAAAGTACGATCTAGGGAAAAAGCACTTGTAGTTATTTCTTTAAATGCATGTCTAAAAAATATCTACAATATTTCCATCCTCGAAAAATCTTAGTAGTAAGTAAATAAAAATGAATATTACACATGTGACGTATATGATCATTTTTTCTGGGATTACATACAACTAGGTACGTTTCTACGTGTCTTTACTACGGCGTAGCAAGAAAATATTTTAATAGCTTATTGTAGTACATCTCTACGCTGCGTAGCATGCAGGCTACATAATATTAATCAACTAGGTACAGGGTGAGCCAAAAGAAGTCATCCCATAGGATGTGCCTCCCATTTTTTTATTAGTCATTAAAATTTACTTCTGTTTTCGGAATTCAATCTTTTGAAGATTTAAAATTTATATGATTATGTTTTTAAAAAAGACATTGGTCAAATTGCCACCTCCTGAGTCAAATCAAAAACGGTCTCTGAAAACCTCCCTTCTCATGTTAGAACGGCCCCCATATTTTTTTAATTAAGTTAAAATAAGTTTTGTTATCACTGAATAATCCTTCGAAGATGTGAAATTAATGCTGTAAAATAAAAAATAAAGAAAGCAGTTAGATGCCAACTCCAGACTTAATGCAAGTTGGTGAAAACAAATCCACAGAATTTGGTTTTTGAACCCATTGGTCAGATCTCCAGATCTGACAACGCCAGAATTCACCCAATGGTATTTTTGAAAGCTCAAGATTACAAATTACAGTTTATAAAACTTTCAAGTCCCTGAAGCCACCACAAACGAAAAAAAAAACATGGTCGGGAATGTATGGAAATTAGCGTGTTTAAAGTTACGGTAAACGTACGGTAAAGATGGTAATTTCACTAATGTCTTTTTAGAAACATAATCACATAAATTTGGCATCTTCGAAAGATTGATTTCCGAAAACAGTAGTCGATTTTAATGTCTAATAAAAAAATGGGAGGTGATTCACATAGGGTGATTACTTTTGGCCCACCTTACTAGCAGCCATTTTCAATAACAAATAATGTTTTAAACTTTTTTTGGAGCTATAATTTTAAGATTATTAATGTATACTGATCTCGGCACATAACTTCTCTAACTAGTATAAACTGGATTAAGCGCTCAGTGTCGTTTCATAGCATGCCTTTGGAAGTTTATACAATTAGGTCACTCTGCAGTCCTATTAACAATATAAAACAGTTAGGTTTCTGTCAGTTTGTTAAAACATTTATTAATGAAACGAGCCTTGAATGACAGTAAAAAAATATATTTGTTTCGTCTAAATAAAATATTATCTCACTTTAGTTTCCGTATTTTGAAATATCCCATGTGCAGTAATACAAATCTATATTTTACTTTAAAAAACCCGCTATTTTGAATTTATGAAATTTTCTTGTAGCCGGTGGCACTTACCCTGCTCAAAACACCTTATAATTAAGTGAATATCCGTCAATTGAAAAAGTATTTACTTGTCTGGATACATACTCTCGAAAAACATAACCCTCCTTCTGAGGCAGTACGGTAAAAAAACCTTCACTGAAACTTAAGCGGCGCTCTACAGTCGACGACAAAGTTGGATAGTTTGTCTTCATCAAACAACTTGCACATACTTGTCATCTTCTTCCCTAATTCCCTCAACTCCTCTTCTGATACAAAGTTTTAGAAGGACATCTGTCGCAGCCAACTGGTTAAAAACGCTGTGTAATAAAACAACTAGTTGTTTAATCAAACGTCGCCATCTAACCAAACAACTAAACATTCATCAGCTAAGTGGTTGAAGATAACGTTCTACACTACAGCTGTATGACGGTTAGCCAACTGGCTAACGTTCAGTTTGCTAGGGTAGTCATGTGTGCTAGGGCATATTCACACATACGCGGGCTCCACGCGCGTTATTATAATGTCACACGCACGGCTTACGCGTTGCGAGTCGTAAACGCAAGGGCAACGCGTGGTTTGCCAAGTGGGTGCGTACCAAACTGCCAACACGCGCAGAGCCCGCGTATGTCTGATTCTGTGATCTGAAAGTAAGCCTATTCAAACTATAGCGGAATCCGGGTGGGTACGTGAGTACCGGAAGTCCGGAACTCAATTACTTGATATTTACAGGCAGCCCCCTTTCATACACCTCAACCAGTGAGAAACACTTTTTTTTTTAATGTGTCATTTCATTTGTATGGCCGCCCACCTAGTGCAAGCAACCCCAGTCTCCCCTAAAGTCTAGCCCCGAGCATGAGCTATGCAAACCGGAGCGGAACCGGCTCTGTACGTGGGTACGCGTTATTGTGACTGGTACATATTGTCAAGCGATTGAGTTCCACTACGCTACCCAAGTACCCATCCGATTCCCGCTGCAGTTTGCATAGGGCTTTATACTTTGTAAGTACCTACGTTCACATCACTCTATTTTCATCGAAAATTAGTAGATACTGCGAAGTGAATGATTACATAACGAATTACCCATGTTTTATTAGATTTGTGACAGTTTAATAAACATTTAATGGCTCAATATTCGTGTAATAACAACAAAAGTACCTTGATGTTGGATTTCATAATTTCGCAGAGTTTCTTCAAACAACTGTTTGAATTTTTGTTCAGACAGTTCCCCCGTAGGCGCCTCCATCACTTATAATTATAACCATGAAACAGCACTGGTGACGCTAATTACTGATTATTTAACTTAAAATAACAAAATACGGTCTTGATTTTTGTGCCGCTGACGCCATCTTGTAAACAAACCGACTCTAGCGCCGCAGTGGCGAAAAAACGTACTTATTCAATTAAACAGCGGGTTTTCGGTCCGCTGCTGTGTTGAACGTTTGTAATGCTTCAAAATTCAGCCAGTGAACTAGTTGTTTGGTTAGATGGCGGCGTCTGATTAAAGAACTAGTTGTTTAATTACACAGCGTTTTTAACCAGTTGGCTGCGACATATCTACCGTGTCACGTTACCTTTATCAAGTGTCCTTAAGATGCCAGTTCGTCAAGTGAGTGCAGTACAAGATGTTTATTTTACAGGGAATACTACTGCCCATAAACTACTTATGGATAATTATCCAGGGAATAGGCAGTAACGTTCCCTGTAAATTAAACATTTTGCACTGTGCTCTGCTGGCTTGGTTGCGATAGGCCACACCTGACGAACTGGCATATTAAGGACACTTGATATAGGTAACGTGACGCGGTAGATATACTTCAAAAACTTTGTATCAGAAGAGGCGTTCGAGGGGTGCGACAGACGCGTGCGGCCGTACGCCATACATTTTCATACCACGACTATAGCCGTATCGGCCTGGCGAACTTTCACCTTAAGCCACAAATTCAGAAACAGAGCTTTCAGTTCAGAACAAACATAGTTGCCCCATAGGCCTTCTCTAAATAGCTGAGCAAGCAACTCAGCAGCGCAGTGAGTAGCGGCTGTGGCGTCGATTCTGACGTAAGCAGCCTCAATCACTTCAACCATAGCTAATACATACATATGACACTCATATTATATTCCTTTACGAGTAGGCAGCTATATAAATAAATCAAAAGAATTATCAGAAAAGATTTTCAGGTCCATTGCAGCTCGTTAACCGTAAGATTCCTAAAATTCAGCAAAATTTGAGAGCATTGGTCTGGTTTAGCAATGCACAGTTTTAGGTATGAAACGGCATTTTAGACCAATACAGAATAGATAGATTTACATTAATATTTATTTTCTTATGAAGTCAGTACGGAAGAGTTGATAAAAAATGCTGGTATATGTTCGTCAGAATCGAGGCCAGTGTTTGCTCGAGGCTTGGAGAAGAGCAAACATGCAGAAAGAGACTTGAATGCCTTAAGAGTGTTCGTAGAGAACCGTGGGAGAGAGAACACGATTTTTTTTAATTCTTAAGAAAATGTTCGTCAGAATAGAGGCCAGTGTTGATTGTCTTCTCAAAGTTTGGAAAAGAGCAAATAAGAAAGTGTTCGCAAAGAACTACGGGACAGAATGAGAACCTTCTATAATTCTGTTAGTATTTGTCTCCTTCTTCATCTTTTTAGTGGAACTGTAGTGGTGATTGTCAAAATGGGGGGAGATTTTCTTTTGGGGTGAGTTGAATAAACCTGATAAACCACTAAAACCACAAAGAAAAAAAATAACTTCCTAAAGTTCGTCATATTTTTGTCATCTCAAATTGCTGTTCTAATAAGAGTTGCTAAAGTTTAGCGTAGGTGAGTACTATTTTAATGTTATACCTGTAACTTCTCACCCTACTTCATAAAAATACTTACATCAAAAGTCACACATAAATACATCAAAGACAAAGACACATTAGTACAAAGGCGATACGGATGTATTATGTACTACTATCTAGCATTAGGCTTCCTGTGATATCGAGTTTCCCTATTCTCTAGAGGGATTTGAAGCTACAGTTGGTACGTATTTACTACACACATATATCACGCCTTTATCTCTTGGGTAGGCAGAGCGTAAACGGCTGTAAAAAGGCTGTAATTTACCTACACCACGTCTGACAAAAAATTGTGAGTCATTTAGAAGACTGTGTATCACCATATTGACATGTTGTAAGTCTGTCGCATAAAATTACAATACGCTTCAACTCTCAAAACCCTTAGTCGCTTCTTACGACACCACCAGTAAAGATATGGGGTGATGCTATTCTAAGTTGGCACCACACTGTAGGTATGCTGGTATAGACTGTGATATCATGTTTCTCTACTCTCAAGAGGGATTTCAAGCTGGAGTGGGTACGTGTTTACTATCACAATATATTACCTACACCAGTAGTTGCTCTCATAGGAGCTAAGTTATAGAACCCAATTCAAACTTACCTAATCTTAAAGCTTCTACTATAGAGTGTATTATCTTCTCTTGAAAAGGGGGCATAAACCGACAACTGAAATTGATTGTAGTTGTAATCGTTTGAAAGTTTTCTCTTTCCAAAAAGTTGCTAAAGAACAAATAATTGGATTGGATCAAAACCATGTGAAAACCTATGTTCAAGAAGCCAAAAATTTATACATACGTCTAACTAGGTACGTGATTCATCATCATTAAAATTCGTGAGACCGTCTACTGCAAGATATAGGCATCATCTTGAAAAATATAGCCTTTCCTCTGAGGCAGTCGGGTAAAAAGAAACTCAGCTGCTAGGTACAATAGAAGTACTTATTAACTACTATAAGTAGTTAGGTAGGTAAAGAGTATTTTGCACAGTTGTCCAATAATAAAACTGCTCAATGTTCGAGTAGCATTTTGCAGAATGTCAAGGGAAAACTGACCTTTTTCGTCTAAGGCCTGTCGTTCCTGTCGCCGATTGCCAGCGGAATACTCAAACGATGACAAATTGTCTGCTATTTTTGTTGTTGGTACCTGGTGACATTGACCTGGGGTCTTGGTTACAAGCATTATTGGGGTAGGGAATAAAGGTGGAGGTAATCTATCATCGTAAATACCTCTCCTGAAAAAGAACTGTTTTGCCCGTAGTAGGGCAAGACATTTTACATGTTCCCAGGGCAAAGTAGTTTATAAAAATAGAATAGAATAGACATTACATTAAGGCTCTATGCTTTAAGTAATAAACTGTTTCACTCCTTGAAAAATATACAGGATGTAAAAAAACTGAAATTATTTAAAGGGGGTGAACCAGCCCATGAAATTGAGCAACTTTCCTCGAAAATAAATTGGGCCTAGCATACAAAATATGGATACCAGCCGACCGAGTAAATTTGTGTGGGAGTAACAATATTTTTTTTGGTCGTATTTCGTGTGTTCGTGTGTTACCTATGTTCCTATGGGAAAGCTGTTCAGTTTTATCAACTGGTGCATCTTTTAAAACATTTGCATTATTTTTTTACACCTTATATAGTATTACATTATCCTGTATTTGCTGCGTTTCAACCTTAGAGTTTCAACTCTCAAGGTTGCGTGCGAAGGTACTCCACGTTTTGCTGAATAAAACAGTAGATTCCAGGTAAATAATCGGGAGTCGGTTGTCTAAGTACTTCTGTTCTCCTGGTTACATATCTTATTCACGGCGTGCAAAGACATCCAATCTTCGTTCATGTCTATTTCTTGCGAGCATTGCGTACTTGTAAATAATTTCGATATTCGCCGCTTCAAGCCTTGGTTTTGCTTTGTGCACTGATACCTACAGTAATTTGTTAGTAATTTCCAAAAGTTTCGACAGACAGACCTTCGATAAAATAAAAAAAAGAACCGTATGTAGTCACTAATCAATATCATAGTAAAACATGAAGTCGATTTATGTCTCTGTCTGTCGTAGAATTCGCTAAGTCCTTCTAAACCATGCAACGGATTTAGTTGCGTTTTTTTTTTGGAATAGATAGAGTGATTCAAGAGAAAGTTTTTTAGGGTTAAGACTTTACAATAGCGCCTTGAAAGTTCGCGAACTGTCAGTTGATAAAAATATTTCTATTTCATTTATGCTTCCCTCCCGCCCCGCTGTGGACCCTCCCGCTACCCCCTTGCCCTCATTGTATATGATCAATGACATTTATGTTTTGCAACCATTCACAAAATTGACCACCAAGTGCAAGTACCTGCGTGGCGTAAAATGTAAGCCGCTCCCCCTGGGATCAACGGTTTATTGGAAATACAGGTTTCGAGTCTCGACGACGACGGGTCGTTTTATACAAAAATCTGTTTTTTCTTTGCCTTTTTTTTACACACATCACGCCTAAATCCCTTGCAGGGTAGGCATAGTGTGAGATATTTCTTGATTATATTCGCAATAATAGAAATCCTAATGGGTAACAATTATTTTCTAAACTAATCACTCTGATGGATGACGTTTCTTTCAGATTCTCAAAATCGGACAAAAGCGAGTCGGACTCGCGCACGAAGGGTCCCGTCCGTACCATTGTGTTTAAAAATAGCATTTATATCACATTTGTTGTATGGGAGCTCCTCTATTTTTAATTTTTGTTGTCATAGGGTAATAGTAGGTAATACATGGTTGTGAGAATTTCAACTGTCTAACTGTTACTGTTCATGAGATACAGCATTTGAACCATCATAGATAAATTCACAGGAAACGCTGCTGTGCTGCCCATTCCCTGGATAATTATCCCTTAGTTGCTTTTTACGACACCCACGTGTAGAATTGGGGTGATGCTATTCTAAACCGGAACCACATGGCTACACCCTTTGGTTACGGCACCCTAAAAATCTACTAGACTTAGTGCAGATATTGGAAAATTATGGATAAGACTTTATTTTTGGATTATAATTACCACATTTTTTTCAGGATGTAAATAAGGTGTCTAAAAATGAACTACAAATATTTAAAGGGGTGAATCAGTCCACGAAAATAAACAACTTTCCCTAAGAAACATAGGCGGACAAATAAATAAAATTTGGATCCACTCAGACGCGTCCAGACAGACAGACAATGTTGCCAGCGAATCAAAACTAAACGAAAACTACACTTCCGATCAGAAAAATCAAGACGCTTTGCAACTTTACGTTTTGTACGGATCACATTATCTGAGACATATGTTTATTTTGGTATGAATGTCTAATGTAGATGTGTTAAACAAGAAAAACCCGACTGGGGTAATTTTAAAGTAGTATTTTGCTGTATAAAATCCGCCATCTTAAATCTATAATTTTTTAATATAGCCAGTGTCACTTGCGCTGCTAAGACGAATCTAACGACAACTCATATGTCAAAATCCAACTATCCGATTGGGCTGTAGCCCGTAAAAAAGAATTTTCTTGTCGACATACATACATACATGCATACTCTCAAAAAACATAACCCTCCTTCTGAGACAGTAGGGTAAAAAGGTGAACGCATACATATACTTACGACTAATTACATGCCATTGTAAGCATGAGAAGTCCAAAGTATTTCATTTTACTTTTCTTGGTCTGAGTCTCTTGGGGAAAGTTGCTCAGTTTTATGAACTGAACTCAACCCATCAAATATATCCTGTTAATTTTTTATACCATAAATGTCTGTTTTTTTTATAGGTTTTCCAAATACAAAGTCTTATCCATACTTTTGCCAACTCGTGAAAAAATCAAAATGGATCAAATAGTTTTTCTATCTGACATTTCCCGTCATTTTTTGATCGAAGAAACAAAACAAAATACCCACCCAAGAAACTTTCCAAGACATATAAGAGCCTATAACACTAGCGTTTTTGGAGCGGATGCAGAGCGGAGCGTATGCGCACCAAATTCGTTGCAGACGTGCGGCGGATGCGTAGCGAATGGATTTGCATACAATTTTGATACAAATAACGACGGTATCCGCCGCACGTCCGCGAGAAATTCACTGCGCATCCGCCGTGCCTACGCAGCTCGCACGTCGGTGGTGCGAATTCGCTGCACATCTGCCACGCATTCACAACGAATTTGTTGCGCACCTGCTCCGCCCCGCATCCGCTCTCAAACTGCTAGTGTGATAAGGCCAAACTCCTTGTTCAAACAAATCTGAAACTCCTCCCTTACTCTGCCTTTTTTGTTACAAATAATGATAAAACATTTTGTGCATTCATGATCATGACACATTTTATACGCAACTTAGGGTTATAATTATAAAAGATGCAAAAAAAAAAATATACAAAACTTTGAAAGAAAAAAAATACGTATTGGTATTGGCAGGAATTGAACTCCACTTTCTTTGTTTCAAAGTCTCGCATCTGACCATGTGAGCTATTGTGTCATACCATATGCAGTCGAAATAGATGATATAAATCAAATCGCATCTTATGTCATACCAATATCTGCTAATTTATTGCAAAGCGCCACATAGGGTAAGCAGTAGGTACCTTGTAAATTAACTATACCTAGTAAAAATAACTAGTAATAACTACATTTAACAATAAAAGCGCCTCTGTGGTAATCATTGGTTTATTTTCTTTATCCATGCAGTAAAATTTTTGATTTATATTGCTCTATACTATGGTACAATTAAAACTTTTACCGCTAAATTGTGATTTATATTGCAAACGTGTTGTGTTCTATCGGTCGTTGTAGTACTTACATATGTACGTACCTACCTTCATTCAAGTCCAAATAAATAATTAGGTAACTGAAGTAAAGCTACTCAATTAGTATTACGAGTTATTTTATGATCCATTATTTAGCCTATCTTCTGATGGTTACATAATATGTAAATTGTACAAAAATAAACTACACATTAAAGTTTGAGTAGTGTTCAAGAAGTAGAAAATATCTACGTAGACATGAATTATTGAATTTAAAACATATCAAAACAAAGTAAAAATAAAAGACCCGGTATTATTGAGACCTTGTATACTTGGTAAATGAGGGCCAGAGGGTCAACCTGTATCGCCACCCCCTTCCTGCCCTCACCCCGCAGCCATGAAAGAGACAGTTGTAGCTCGGTACCGGAAACGTGTATAAAATTTGCGTTCTGGGTTTACTAGGTTCCCCGTTCGAAATCTTCACCAAATTTGTTGATAGTTGCATCATTTTGCTGCCAATAAAATATTCTGTGCCCCTATCATCTGTTTTGCTGAAATTATTGTCATATTCAGAAGATACCAGGGCCTAAACTTGCTGATTATTTTGAGACATTTTGCGACGGTCATATCTTTTTTTAAATGCATTATTCCAACCAGAAAATGAATATTAGGCATAGATCTAGTCGAGAAGAGTTATCATGCCAAAAATTGTTTCGATCGGTTGCGAATTGGCTGAGGGATACGGGAACATCGTTTGTATGAAAAAATCCCGACTCACGATTCTCTTAAAGGTTATAGAGGGGTTTACATGTATAATACAAGCCGGAAAAATGCCCTTTTCCTTCGGGAAAATAAGCTGCAGCGGGTGAAACCGCGCTGAAAGGCCGCTAGTCCGCAACAAAATAATTGAAATTGAAACCAATGCCGTACCAATATCGGTTAATAATAAAGAAAAAGATTACATTGAAAGTAAACATAGGGTAATTGGCAAAATATAGAACAGACAGCATTTCCACAATGGCTTTTGAGGTTGGTCTTATCTCCGAATCGAGGGCCCCTGAAGCCTGGATTTGCTGGCTCGCTTCCACGATCAAAAGGTGCTTCCGTCAGGTCAGATAATGCGACAGCCGCTGTGGCTCAGTGGTTAGTACGACTGCCTCAATTCCCAGTGCAGTCACTAATAAAGTTGATACGTGAATTTGTTCCCGTCAGGACATTCCAGGCTGAACCACCTGATTGTCTGAACAGCAAAATAGTTCCGTGTTTCGGAGGGCACGTTAAGCTGTCGGTCCCGATTGCTGTCGATGCGACGGCGGTCGTTATACAACCATGTCAGAGGCCTGCTACTTGCAGTAGGTGGTTTAAAAATGTTGATACCAGCAGCTAGGGTTCATTAGGTCGTTGGACGACTTCGTGTCCTACTCGAAGAAGAAGAAGACGATAATGCGGTAAAGCGAGAATTCACTACCGAAATTTGGCTGTGAAGGAAATATTTTGGGGGAACTGTAATTAAGACACGGAGTCTCAGTTATGAGGAAAATATTTCAGGAACGGTGTCATTTGGGGACTGGCATCTAGTGAAATTCAGTGAAACTCACAGAATGTTTGGGTAATTAACTATGTTCCTTCATACCAAAACCAAACTAGCGGCCCGTTAGCGTTTTCACCCGCTGCAATTCATTTTCACGCGGGAAATATATTCATTTTTTCCGGCCTATATCATACATAGATAGGTATAAACCTTTCTCTAGATTCACTCTATCTATTATATACAAAAAACCGCATCAAAATCTGTTGCGTAGTTTAAGAAGAGTTAGCGAATTCCACGACAGACAGAGGCAAAAGCGAGCACATTTTATACCGTGAATAAAATGTAGTCGACGAATAATTCTAAAATCGTTGATAGAGGGTAGGTACCTTTTATGTATGTTTAATGGTTGCCTAGTACGCAGGACTCGGTTTAAAAAAATCTAACTAGATTCGGGCCAGATTCCTGTCTTATGTACCAGACTGACCTTGGGGATATCTTGAGAATCGATTAATATATTATAAGTTCAACGCATACCTACTTCCCTACAATGTTCCCCGCATGCCATAAAAATACAGGATTTTATGCTTTTCTATTTTACACAGTACGAACTGAGCTAGGAACTAAAGCAAGATTACACCGTCTTGCAATATTACAACCTAGTTTTAGTCTAAAATACAATGTAGATGAACTAAACCAACGCTTGTAACTAAAATGTGATACTAGCGGGGACCGCTGTATAAAGACGCTTCTTGAAATTGCTATTTTTGCATTCGAATTCTTCTTTGTCGGAAAATAGAAACGCTATTTACATTGAGAAAGTAGTTTAACTATTTAACACTTCATAGTTCATTTTTGTTATTAAAAGCTTTTAAGTACAAGTATCTGGATTTTCCCACGTAAGATGTTTTATCTAGTTCTTAGTTAATTTGTACCCATAGTCAAGCTCATTTTCGGTAAGCTCATCAAATAAGAGTCTCAATTCAGTTTTTAAGCGGCGAAGTGACAATCACCTTTTTTGAAATCAGTGAAAAACCAGCTTAGATTTTCAAGAAGAGTTGAAAAACTTCCAAACAACGGGTGGGCGGTGGCAGGGGGGCAGTATTCGAGCGACGTCGGCAGGTTTGAGGGCCTCAAGAGCGGAAGAGGGCCCTCTACTTCGACTGGGGCACCTGTACGTGTCTCCGAGCCTGTCCCATCATGCTCGCCTTTGTTTCGAAGCTCAGCTCCTCGAAGGTAATTGAGACTGAATTAAGCTTTAAGTTTTTCGGGAGAGCTTGAAAAGATTTTGGCAGAAAGGCGCACGTTCGTTTGATGTGTGAAGATTAAGTTTGGGATTGAAAACTGTTTTAACATGTAAAAAATTACAGTGGGTGGTTTAGTTTAGATGTATTCGTACAAAATCAAAATATTTTTAAAAGCTAATTAGTTACATAGGTACAAGCTAATTATCATCTTGCCTTGCCCGCGGCGCTGGCGGCGCACTCGTCTCCTCGTACTCATAGATAGTACACATTTTATAGGTCACTTAGATCTAAAAAAATCATATGTAATGTAACCCAACCCAACCAAATAGGTACGTTTTTAACTATCATAGGTTTATAGTAGGTACCTACACTTACCTATGTAGGTAATTTAATATTATTTTGTGTAGTAGGATACATTTTGCGACTAAACTATCCAATATTCTAGAACAAACGAGTCGTTCCAATTTCAACTAGTTGGGGCACTTTCGAGAAATTGTTTACACTTCCAAACAATAGTTTTGTTTAGTATGTTCGTATAGAAATCGGCACGTGGGCAGTTTAGCACTTGACTGTAAATTTTCTTTCAGGATGTCACATGATTTCGTGACTAGGGGCTTAGAGTAGCTTTACTAAATCAACTGTTGGTACCTTTTGACTAGTTTGAACGGGTTTTAAGTAGATTTTATAAGGTCAAATTTACAGTTCATAAGTAGAAAGTAACTCACTGAAGATTGAAAATTTCATTGCACTAGCTATGAATTCACTAAGCAATGAATCAGCCAGCCGAATAACATTGTACCAAAGTCAATCCAAAAACAATCTTAAAAAATAAATTTAATTAAAAAATAATTAATTTTGCGATGCGCTGTTTCCTATCAACAAAAAACTTCATGTTGACCTAATTATTTATCTATAATTATCCTGTTTGTGCCCAGAGAATATAAACAGGAAGTGGCTATAAATATAAAGCAATAAAACTTATTTTCCATTGCGCTATCTATCGTAGTAGTCCAGGTGCTTTGGGAAATCAAACAAATAGGGATTGGTTATAAATCGGAATAATTTATTGGTCATCCGAGATGAGGTGGGATGGGAACTCACCAGCCTATAGTTCAATCACAGAATATATTAAAGGTTCCATCGCGGATTTAGATTTAGGTTGTGTGAGATTTTGACTTGTGCATTGGGATCTTAATGCCCTAACAGTGCTACTCGTATATTACTTAATAAAAGTCATGGTTTGAATTTTTACTGATCTGATTTTTACTGTAAGCTGATCGGCGATTTTGTACCTATGGGAGGTCCATTTCAACCCATGTTTTATGGGGAAAGTTGTTCAGTTTCATGAGTACCTTGACCTCCTTTCGGCTTGTTTTCTTTTTGTTACTCCCTGTATAATATTTATTTATTTTCTCATTATTAAATTCCCTAGCACTTCATTAACTTCAAACAGAACGTAGAACTGCTATTATCTGTGGTAGAACGTAAATAATACCTAATTAAGTTGAAAGGAACCGATATAAAGCGTTTAACATGTGAGTGGGTAATTGAAGGGGAGTATTCATTAAATAGCTGAGTTGAGTTATGAAGGAGGGTAATGTAACGATTAGATTCAAAGCCGAACGTGTGATCTTCTTGTATGACAAACACATCGTGGTTCAACAAATCTTTGATGTCATATTCCAACAATACGATATTAAGCACCCATTTATGTTGTGTTGCGTCTCTTATTTTCCAAAATTCTCCTTATGCAAGTGCAAAATAAAAAACTTTTTCTTGGGATTCCTAGGCGCAGTTTGAAAAATGGTTTGGGTCTCGGAAGTTTATCTTGGCAACTTTGCACATAGCGGTTGTTTACAGTGTATCAAGGCGTCGTATTAACTACGTCTCTGGACGTCGCGTCGATTTTCTATTCAAATTTTGCTTATAGGCAGCTTCTCTTATCTAACACTGATAGAATTTGAATTGTTGGTAAACTCCCACAACTTTGTCTGACGACGACGCGAATTATGTTCGTTTAAAAAACTTCTCAGGTCTGGGCCCCAAGTCTACTAATTTTTAGCCATTGTAATGCCAGCGACACTCAACTGTCATTCTATCGCCACCGTGATTTTCCATACTTAAAACTGTTAGCAGAATACGAAACTATCAAACCCTCCAACTGACATGCCATCGACACGCAACTGAAACGATTTTTAATCAACAGACTTCGGCCCCTGGTCTGATACGATCTTGATACGATAGTTTTCGTCATGCTTGTCACGCTCCTAACTTGTTTTAGTTTCTTGCAGAAATTGCGAGCTAGAAACCCAGTTCGAAATATTGCTAAACTACTAGCACAAGACAGCTTTAGCCTCCTAAAAGCTCTGGGATTTTCATTTTCTTAGCTCTCGTAGTAGGGAGGTACATAACTTTTCAAACTAGTATACATACTTATATCACGCCCTAGCGATTAGGCAGAGCGTAAACGGCTGCAAAAACGGCCATTTACATCACGTCTAACAAAAGTTTGAGAATGTATCACCATAGTGACAGGTTGTCAGCTTGTTGACACACTCTCAAATCCCTTAGTCGCTTCTTATGGCACTCACGGGAAATATGCGGGGTGATAGTATTCTAAGCCACACGGTAAAGCTAAGTTGTAGGTATAAGCAAATAGAAAATTGTTAAGGCAAAGTGCTTTCTCCATCTAGACCACATGAAATGGTAGTTCGTAATGTAAGTGAAGAAAAAACACGAATAGGAACAAAATGTAAATTCTAAAGTGCACGTCAATTTAAAAGCGGTGGGTTAGTTGAAAGAGGCGGCACTAGTACAGTGGTAACATGCGGAATACAAATTGGATGCCTTACGTCTCTATGTAGTGACGGAATTCCTTCTTCATGATCATAATAATATTTCTTTTAAATTCAAATAAACCAAAAAAATATTGTTAGAGCCATCTTATAAAGACTTAATAAAATTTTTTTGAAGTAATGAAATTGGAGGTTTATCATGAAAACATCAAAGAGTGAGTTGTATGTATTGTAATAGACATTTGACGCACATAAATGAACTCTTCTTTAATTGACTTATCGATGGCCAGTTTTCAATACGCCCAATGCAGATTCAATGTCGATGGCCACTATTCGAAAATTATATTTTAAATTTCGAATGATAAAAGCATGTAAAATGTAAAACCCTGTGGTAAAACCAGTCGTATATAGTCCTGCAAGTTCGTGCGCGACCCTCCCTAGGGGTGACAGACGTTGGGAGGGGAGATGTCAGCGGGTAGCGGGAGGTGTAGCGGGGAAGGGAAACGCGCGCATCCGCGCCGCACGTCATATTAAAATGACGTGCTTACTCGCCCCCCAACCGTCTGTACCCCGCAGGAAGGTCGCGCACGAACCTGACGGACTATAGAAGCCGAGCAAATGTAGCTCTCAGTCCCTGAAGATAACTTATTTCGCTCGGGCGCGCACGCTCTTTGATTTATAAACTGTTTACCGACAATTTTTGGGCCGCAAGGAAAATCGAATCGCTTTTAGAGCGGAAGGTGGAAAACCTTTAATATAATTCTGAGTAAACCCTTGAATAGTCAATTCAGCACCACTTATACTAAGCGACATAGAAGGTAACTCTTATTGGTTAGGATATAACATATTAACGGCAAAAAAATACGAAGTGCAATGTAGCAAACCCGATCCAATCTTGACTACTGTTACACATTTTTTGCGTAGGTATTTTAAATGCTTGAAATTTATTTTCACTGTATCCTATTCAAATTCTAAGCAAGTAAAGTTACATGCTCTGTCATCATTCTTCATACAGCTAAGTATGCAACTTAGCCGAAGCAACGGTGATTTATATTCTGTGGAGTAAGTGAGCACTGGCTGGCACCGAATATAGTGCTTTAGATTTTACAACGAGTAAAACTACGCGCGGATACAATGGTTACAACTTTATGAACAAAACTACGCGTATGCTTTTAAAGCTACGCGCTCTTGCATTTATTTAAAATATAGGGAGGGTTCTTATTCATTTGAACCTTTAATTCTAAATAGGTAGTTGCAGATTTTCTACAGTACGCGCATGAGTTCATGACCATGTTGAGGAATGCGGTAGTGCTGTGACTAATTCATGTTGATGTCGATATCGAGAATTGTTGCCGAACAGTTCAGTTTAGACTACTCATAGTTATTAGTTAATGGGTTGTTTTTCCTACAATATTGAGTAGGTAGGGTATCGTTGAATAGGTCTTTATAAACTAAGGGTAGGTTTCTTTAAAACAAAGTAACTAAAATGTATATGTCTCGAGACATTTGCTTATTAAAGGGGCCTTTTTAACCATAGTTTGTTCGAACTGTAACTTCACTGTTTGTCAATAATATTAAAGAAGTATTTATGGTTTCTACACAAAACACAACATAACGACAAAATATCGACAACTTTGTGACACACTTTTTTCCCATCACTCGACTGCGGGCGAATGCGGGTAGTTGGGTATCCGCGGGGCGCGCCGCCCCCGCGCGCCTCCTCATTCCCCGATGGCCAAGAACTCATGCGCGTACTGTATGTATCTTTTTGCACTAAGGCTTTAAATAAAAATAAGTTTCAATAATTTATCATACGGAATATTTGACGTCCATAGGTACCGTAGGTAGGATTATTGTCCGTCCATGGTATTTTATTTTACGTGCAGAATTCGTGCTGACGTCAGAGCAGCATGATATTAATTTTGATGGTTTAATCTCATTACGCTTAAATATCAATTCATGTGGATTAAGTTTAAACTGCTCAGTAGCTTAAACGGCTCAATGCTGATCTGACCCAATCGAAGCCATCCACTGTAGTCCACAATCGGCTTATATTCGAAATTCGAAAGCACTTCCAAACGAGCGCAGCGCGGCCCTGTAAACCAATTCAAAGCACTGCCATATTCGAACGTTTTGAATATTTCATTCCAATTTTCAATATTTGCTGGCTAAAGTTTGTGACCAAGCTAATTTAGTTTTAAAGCAATCATCTCATATTCGTTAACCACTGTATGAAAAACCAGTTTATGTTGGTAGGTTAGGTATCATGAATGAATAACTGGAGATCTGTGCTTGAGGTGAAGTACAATTTAGAGCGCTTACGAATGAGTAAACCAATTCAAACTGTTGCGCTAGCATTTTGGGACGTGTTTGAATATTTCATTCCAATTTTGAATAGTTTTCCTAATTTACTGGCTGGTGTTTGCTGTGACCAAACTTGTTTGTTTTTAACGTGCGGTGTGTGTTTGGCTGTGCAGTGCGCTATTTTGAAAATTCAAAATACTTAGAATACTCAATAAAGAATACAGTACTTTGAGTTACTCATATAGCTAAAGGATCAGGTTGTACTGGGGACTCATAATAAATGTATGGAAAACCAATACATATTGGTTTCTTAAATAGGTCACTCAATTACTCCTAGTACCTCATATACCTACTGCAGTTTCAGCTTTTCAGTTACGGTTCCTAAGCACACGAGCAGGTAAAGGAACAAACGAATTTCTCTTGTTCTAGGAAAAACCGCAGCCTTTGTGCTGGAACAAACTTTGTGCAGTGAAACGGCTAACTGAGACAGTTTCAGTTGTTTCACACACAGTTTATGCTGTTTATTCTGATTTCAAACGGCCAACCATGATTTTTGGTGTAGAAAAGAATCAAGGGTTGAACTAAGTATTCATTTTTTCCATTTTTCAAAGGAATGAATTTTTCAATTTTCTCATTAATTTTTTTTAGAATAATATAGAACTGTGAGTGCATTAAAAACCCCAATTCAAGGGTTGAACTATCAAACTGAACAATTTTTTCCTAGACACATACTTAGATAGAGATATGAAAAAGGAATTTGGACACCCGTACAAAACTAAAATATTTTGTGACGAAGTCGTTTTTCATCTTTCAATTTCAGCTTTCTAAATCCTGGGTAGGTTAGGACTTAGGTACAAATCATACATACTTACTTAAAAAAAATATTCTTCATTTTCTTGTAGGTAGGACCAATATATACTGGTCTTTCTTACAAATACGAAGAAATATTTACATACAAATACTAATTAGAACCAGTATACCAACGAACAGTATACACGTAAATGGATTTGCTGGCGATAGAACAAGACATCAAAATCATGTTGGGCTGAACTCAATTGATTTGTGGGATAAGGATAGGAAGATGATAAGTGCAAGACATTACATCAAAATCTAGGTACAGATAACCAAAATTTCTATCTGGGTACAACAATGTTTCTCTTGATGCACACGAAGTCCCGCCTAAGCTCCCCGTCTCGCTAGGGCATAACAGTTTTAGGGTCGTAAAATAAAGCCGATATGGAGGTTTTAGAACGCGTCGTAAAACACAGATTGCGTTTTAAATTGTTTCTAGGTTACTGTTTTAGAGGTTACAAGAGTATATTCCGCGCTTTATGGGTTAATCTTGACCATTACACGTAACTTTTCAATTAGGTTTAATATAGCCTCGTCTAGTCTAGTGTGTATGCTTTCATTTTGTACTGCTTCTGTAATTTGTACAGATACAGACATGAAGATAGGTGAGGTACAAAATCATGCCTTTCTTCCTTGCAGGGTAGGCAGAACATAAGCAGGCCGTTGCATAAGCAGACATGTAAAGGGTACCCTACCTATATACATGAACCTTTTGAGTTTCTTACACGACTCTACGGGGAAAAAACGGGACGATTCTATTCTAAGCTGGATCACTCACTTTATTTCGAACAATCAGGTGGTTCGGCCTGCAAAGTTTTAACCAGACTAGGAAGAAACTCACATAGTGATGATAAATATCAACTTTGACTGCATCGCAGGCAATCGTACTACCGCTGCGCTACGCGGGCGCTATATAATTTGCAGATACATAATATGTAGTAGGTATAGTAGATACCTATATGTATTGTTGTATGGAAGTTATAACAGAGATATCAACCAGCTTATTTTGTTACAGTCAGTTAACTATTTGCCGTTTGTTCATCGGCCCGGGGTAAATGGGTACGCTGGCAAAGTTTTAATTAAATACGTACGCCACTACGGACAACTAGTTTATCTTTCCACTTTGTCCACCTACAAGAATCTTCTTTCTCTGTCTGTGCCTTATAGTTTGTATAAAGAATGAAAGAGATAGTATTAGTCCTAAGAAACTGTTATCTTAGGACAAGATGTGATTTATTTGAGCCACTTTTATCATCAAGCGCATGAGCTAAGAGTGTTCTTGTAAATTAAGTTAAGATTAGATAACTTGTAAATTTAATTCTTAGATCAATAGATTTACAGTGCTTAGTCTAGTGAAAGCATTGGTTAGTTCGGATGTCTAGCATTTTATAATACATTTTGTATTCTCTTTCTGAAAAATGAAAGGGCTATGAATGTATTATAGGATTTTTGCTCTCTATGTTGGGTTTTTTGATGCCTAGCAGTCAGTAAGTCCCATAACTTATTACAAGTCCATTAACTATTGGTGATAAAATAAAACACATAAATGTAAAAATTTGTGTCCATGTTCAAGGTTTAAGTAAATAAAGTGTTGATATGTGAGTGGGTGCCATAAGTTCAATCGACAGTCCTGAAATTTATTTACTCATAAAGTCGTTTAACATGGTATAGTCAAATGAAACAAACAAATTTAAATCTAGAACATCTCAAAGTAATAAACAATTTATCATCTTTATTTTATTCACAGTTTGCAAGTTATTGTTTAATATCTTCTCTCAATATGTAAGAGAGATCTGAAGTGATATTTTTTCATACAAACGCTTTCAACGTATCCCTCTACCAATTCGCAACCGATGGAAACAAATTTTGGCACGATAATTCTTCTAGACTAGATCTATGCTCCATATTCATTTTCTGGTTGTAATAATGCAAAAAGAGATAGGACCTTCGCAAAGTGTTTAAAAATTTTCAGCAAGTTTACGCCAAACTATCTTCTAAATATGACAATAATTTCACCAAAACAGATGATACGTGCATAGAATATTTTATTTGCAGCAAAAAGATGCTACTGTCAACAAATTTGGTGGAGATTTTGAACGTGGAACCTGGTACACCCAGAACGATTTTTTTCCGGTACCGAGCTACATCTTTCATATCTACGGGACGGGTGGGATGCATAAATGAAATAGAAATATTTTTATCCACTGACAGACTTCCAGCTTGTTTCAGTAAACTCTTAAAGTTCTATGGACGCACAGGGTGCGGCCCGCCAGTTCTTTGCCTGAACTTGGCTGGACACGGTACCGCTACCGAGTCTAGATTTTACTCCTGGAGTGTGAAAGAGTTCATGTAATTATTGAATAGCTACTCCAGTAAAGTTTTCGTTTCATTTCGTTATCTGAGTCTGAAACGTGTTAAAGATTCGGTCATTGATGGTAACAAAATTTTACTTAATGGAATACGTGTTTTCCGTTGAATTAAACAGATCTATAACCATAATTATCTGAGCAGAATCCTTACTTACTTTTAAATTAGGTATATATTTAGGCTGAAACATTTTTTTTTAACAGCTTAAAAAATATAAAGGTAGAGCGCCTGTCTGCGACGCAGAAGGTTCCGGGTTCATTTCCTGTGAGCCCCCCTGACAAAGGTGATATAGGTACTATTTACTATGTGAACTTGTTCCCAGTCTGGTTAGGATATTGCAGACTGAACCACCTGATTGACTGAAAGCATTATGGTTCCATGCTACGGAGAGCACGTTAAGCTGTTGGTTCCGGTTGCTGGCTATGATTAATTAGACAACAACGGTCGTTACTTTACACAACCATAATATGAGAGGCCTACTACTTGTAGTCGTTTTTTGGGTCCACTTCTTTGAACCATGGTTTTATTTTGGATATTTTTCTCTAGACAACATTCTTCAATCATTCCTTATTAAATCAAGCAAAAAGCGATTAAAATCTGTTGTCAGTATCAAGACCATTATAAGACAAATTATACCGTATTTGCTAATAAAAGCTGCCGTAGCAGCGATAAATCGTGAACGAAGCTAGAAATAAAGCTTATCGCAGTAGAACTTCGATTTCGACCAAGGCTACGGGGTACGGAACCTACGAGTAGAATAACTAAGTATAGGTAGGTACCTATTACGTATAGGTCGTTATCTAACAGATGTCTTTCTACCTAGGCTAGCGTAAGTTTGATATTAGGTTGTGTAACATTTAGCTCGCGAATAAAAACATGAAACTAATATGCCGTGTAGGGTTGTTTACTGTGTGGTGCCGGTGCCGGCTTATAATAGTATCACCCAAATTTCACCCGTGGGAACGGGTAGCAGCGTTACAGAAAGAAACATCTTGCACTGCGCTTGCCAATCCGCCTGTCAAGCGTGCTAGTAGGGCAACATCCCTCGAAAGCAGGAGACCCACATCCAGTAGACTGTTGTAGTAGTAGGGTCATGTCACTCCTTACCCGACTGCTTCAGTCAGAAGGAGGTATATATTTCGAGAGTATGTATGCATGTATGTGGACAAGAAAATTCCTTTTCACAGGCTACAGCCCAAACGGATAGTTGGATTTCGACATATCAGGTGTCGTTAGATTCGTCTCAGCAGCGCGAGTGTCACTGGCTATACCTATTAAAAAGTTATAGATTCGAGATGGCGAATTTTACAGCAAAATACTACTTCAAAATTACCGCAGTCGGTTTTTTTTGTTTTTTTAACACATCTACTTGTTTTCTACACGTGGTGTCGTAAAGTTCTGGGCAGTGTGTCCTGGGAATGTCATATCTTGCACTGGCCTCATAATTATACCCTGGTGAGGATGGCAATTACCCCCGAAAAGGCTATATTGATGACGACATTAAAATACTCTACAGTCAAATTACTGCACTTTGCCTAAATCTGAAAATCTACCTTAATATTTTATCTGCAGGTTATAGAGTACCTACGAAGTAACTACGTTGTATAGAGAAAAGATAGGTAGTCAATAGGAAAAGTCGTACCAAGCCCTCTACTCCGCAATATTAAATTTAAAAAGTTGACCATAGCATGTAACTGCCATCCTCCATAGCTACCCATTACCACTATCCGTAATTTGATTTAATATTGAGGGAGCTTAAGGGACCAACTTAAACTGGTTTTTAATACAAATTCTGAGATAAATCCATACAAGTTGAACCCTTAAATGGGTAGGTGGATTTACTGTACGTACGTAATCTGTACCGAGAGGAGTATAGGAAAAGTCGATACGAAGCCCTCTGCTCTGCAATATTGAATTGAATATGAAAGTCGCCCGGTGGAGTGTAACAGCTGAAGGATCTTACTTTGTTTGTTCCTCCAGGTTTGCTTCGAGTGGAGAATATTGATTGGAATACCTATGCTATAGGGTGAAACTTTAATAGTTACCGATAACGAAAACTCAGGTCCGGCTGGTGGTAAGGAACAACTTTCCCCAAGAAACGTAAGTGACATATAAAAACAAAATTTGGACTATTTTATTTCAGCTAGTGTGGGAGATTACTATTTTATTTTATTTTAAATTTCGACTTATGTTCCTTGGGGAAAGTTGTTCCTTATCACCAGCCAGTTCCGAGTTTTTGCTATAAGTCACTATTTAGTATTTACTAAGTAGTACAAAAATTGTGTCTACTTTTGTACGACAAGGAGTATATTTCAAGATAGTAATTCAGTCGCGCGTATTGTAGATACGCAGGTGAATTCTAACCCTTATCAACATCTGGCAATGCCGACAAGACTTCATTTTCCCAGTCTACGAGTACGCTGAATAAATTAGATCCCCAACTAGTGATGTAATGAAAGATGCATGCTTGTTTACGTTCTTGTGTTTCAAAACATTGCCTTTATTCGCGGCATGTGACCTATCTCGGGAGACGATTCACTCAGCCAATTGGTACTATGCTAAATAGACTGAATCAAACATGGACTAGGTATGTAGGTTGTTGTACAATCAGCAGCAGCTTGATTTATCACTCAGGACATCAGAGACTAACTGGATTTACTCAGTCTTAGAATTAATATATTTTGGGGATCCTTGGAATAGGACTGCAGCCCGGAGCACCAATTACCAATGCCTGATGATGATGATCTTTCGGGCCGATTGCGACCATGATGAAAACTTTTACCCTTTTCAAATCGCGCTAATGCGCCACATAGGAGTCCATTATGCGAAAGCGGTCAGTCTACCAATACCTACTCAATGTGTATGTAGGTAGTAAAATAGGTATAAATGGTAAAAAGCAGCTCTAATAATTACCCCATTCCCCTCTTATCGCCCCGAATTCTACTTTATTGGCCATGCCAAATTAGTTAGAGCAATTCTTTTCGCATGTAGAGGTTTTTTTTCGACTATTTATGGGACATTACTTGGTCAGGTTAGGTTATGTTTGTAGGACTCTCAACCTCAGACGAAATAATTAAAAGTCGTGAACATGACAAGATGCACGATATGTTTAGTTTATAACTACAATAAACAAGAAGTTTTATTTTCCTGGTTATTTTGATGAATATGGCTGTAAAATTAATGAGACAAGAAGACATATTTTATTACGTGTAGTTATAAGTTAAATACTTTATTGACTTGCATACAATGTGTAGGTAATTATTTGCATGCGAACTGTACCGTAAAGAACAGTAGGTAATTCATAGAAAATAATCTTGTGTGGTGGTAGTATTATCCACGAGTAGGTCAAGCTATCAATACTTTACCAAAGATAAAAATATTGATATATCACTGTACTTACGTAAGGGTCAGTTCGTTTCTTTAACAGATTACCCAAGGAAATGAAAAAAATAAATATATTGAATATATTTAAACAAAAATTAAGAGCACTTCTTTTAGATAAGTGTTGTTACCTAAGGTTGTTACACACTGGATGATTTTTGACTTTTAATTGTAAAATGGAATGATATTTATGTTGATTTTTACGTTATTTTATTTATTGGGTGCTATTATTTTATTACTTGACTTTTGTTTTTGTATTGATCATTATTTTATACTACATATTTCGAACACAGTGTATTTTGTTGCGAATAAAGAACTTGAACTTGGTCAAGCTCCATAGAATAGACGCGCGACGCGACGCGCAACACGGCATCTGTCAGACAAGCGATCGTCAGCCGTTATCGATGGAACGCGTGTCTCACGTGTGAAGCTTTGATTTTTCTGTTTCAAACATTTTATACCGGGAGTAACGAAAAGGAGGTCAAGGTACTCATGAAACTGAACAACTTTCCCTAAAGCACATGGGTCAAAATATGAAAAAAAATTGGGCCTCCCATACAAAATTACCGGTCAGCTGATCGATATACTATATTTTGACCCATGTTCCATAAGGAAAGTTGTTGAGTTTCATGAGTAGGTACCTTGACCTCCTGTCGGCTTGTTATACACTTTCCGTTACTCCCGGTATAGGTAGAAACGGTTTCAAGCGTCGCGATGTCTAACGTCTCCGACGATCACTTGTTTGACAGATGCCATCTTACGTCTCACGTTTACTGTGTAGACCTTGCGCCTAGTAGAAATAACTAGGAGCATCGGTCTACGAGTGTCTTGCGACAACTCTTGTGAGTTTTCTCCTCTACGATAAGCCACTTGGATATACCCATTACAGATAATCCTTGCAGATTCGTAGTTAACGCTTCCACTCCATACCATGATCCAAATTAAAGGAGAACAACCTAGACCTTTCGTCTTCGGAACTTCAGCACTTATCGCTTCGGCTTAAATGATGACTAAATAAAAAAACACATCTTATTTTCGTTGCCGATTGCATAAAAAAATACTTAAATTTATATTTATATTATAACGTCATGTATCCAGATAACGCCAAAACAAAATTGATATCAGCAAAAAATGTCGTCTAATAATTGCTGTTACGTAGTGGGTATTCTCAGTAAGCTTTATTGAACTGTTGTTGTGAACAAAATGGGTAAACTACCTCATCGTTCTTACGTTATGAAAATTGAGAGAGTTCATTCGAAATTGAAAATGTGAACCATGTGTAAGCAGTAAAATGATTCTATCCTTTAACATCTATGAGAGCAATACACAAAATACAAAATATATCTATCCACCAATGATTTTAATGACTTTATCCTTACTCTTAGAATAATGATTGGGAAATCCTATTGTCTAAATCGAACAGACTCACATTCAGAAATATCCTGCTAAAACTTCAGTAAACGCATTGATTTGATTTGACATTACGCGTAGGTAACCTGCCTACATCATACAGGAAAGCACTTCATCATCCTTTATCCACAGGATCAAAGTGTACAGAATTGAATGCTAGGTTGCGCACGAGTGTCCGAATGACTAATTGTTCAAATTGCTCTTGACATAGAACTGACTGGCCAATAAATATGCATCTATTGGGATTGTAATGCACTCACAGTGCTATATTATTCTCACAAGTGAAAATAAGAAATAGATAAAATGACATGCATCGACCGGGGATCGAACCCGGGCCGCATGGGTAAACGCCCCACCGCTCTGCCACTGAGCTATCGATGCACGGCCGATGAACGCCAAATTATCTATCTCTTGATGCTCGTCTCAAGCGACGATCCAGCGACATCTGTAGAAAGTATTTAGAACTTACTACATGGTTAGTCCACATTATGAGTGGAATTCAAACCATATGATGAAACTTGCTTAATCAATCTATTGGGATTGTAATGCACTCACAGTGCTATATTATTCTCACAAGTGAAAATAAGAAATAGATAAAATGACATGCATCGACCGGGGATCGAACCCGGGCCGCATGGGTAAACGCCCCACCGCTCTGCCACTGAGCTATCGATGCACGGCCGATGAACGCCAAATTATCTATCTCTTGATGCTCGTCTCCAAGCGACGATCCAGCGACATCTGTAGAAAGTATTTAGAACTTACTACATGGTTAGTCCACATTATGAGTGGAATTCATATCATATCATGGTCGATGCATGTCATTTTATCTATTTCTTATTTTCACTTGTGAGAATAAATATGCAGATTGAAGTAAGTGGTACGAGGTTTTCCAGTATTATTTTGTAGGTTAAGTCCTAACACCTAAGCGCATAATGCTAATGTTATCTACTGTGTCCTGGGTTTGACATGTATTTAATATAGTTGTAAAATTCTTACTAGGTATAAAACTCTTTAAATGTTTAGTTTGTAGTGAGAGCACAGCATTTTTCATATTAACGTTTCCGCTTTACAAAAAAATTATATAAACGATCATATTGTTTCGTTCGATAAACTATCTCTATAATAACGACATGGGATCGGACGTTCCATGTAAAATTTCAGGACTTGGAATTTAAATATTTGTTCTTGGGTTTGGGTATTCTTTGTGCGTCTGTTTCGTGTGACCATCCTACCTAGCTATGAGTATGTGTGTGTGGTAATGTATTATTGTTAATAATAAAGATTGATATCATAGACGCGTAAGGAAACTATCGCTCAATTGAGATCGATGGGCACACGAGACCCTGTTCGTCACTCACAATCACGTAATATGTTTGGATCTGGAGGTGTCTCGAATAGTCTTGGCATAGAAAAGGAATTCAGCCATGGCGGGATGGGTATGATGATGTTACTGCTTTGTGGTCTATGCTTACGATGAGAATCTACCAAAAGCATTAGTTTAGTAGGAGAAATAGATTGTTAAAATTCGAATTCAAGAGAAAATATAACATGTATTCAGTAAAATGCTAGAGAATTACGAGTAATACATTTTCTGAATACCTCAGAAAAGGTGCCAGTGCAGTGGTAGTTTATAAATGGAAAAATGCAACTAGAAAGTTAATTAAAAACGCAAAGATTCTTGCAGAAAATTTGAAGCATACAAAGCAGATTAAACACGTAGACAGAGGTGACCACAGTCACATGAAGCAATGTTTATAAACTTTGCGTTGATACGAGAACTACAGGAAGGGAAGCGATAACTGTAAATAGGTGTTATGTTACTGCATTGTGACTGAGTCTTTGTGATTTATATGCTGCAGTCCATCCCATACCTATTGTAGTTAGAACATGATCTGATTTTTTTAACTAAATGATTTTTACACGCAATTTTACAATACCAAAAATTCCAACATTAAACTCATTATGAATCTGAATTTTAATAGTGACCACTGAAAACCCACTCTGTAGTAGGTACAGTCACTCACGCTAACTCATGAACAATTCCATTTTTAAGGATTCGATTTTCTTGTGATTGATACTGACAAGCCGGACAAAAACTATGTTGTGCGATTCAGTTCATGTTGCTGCATCTAGAAAAGTAACAATTATTGCCGTAAAATGTTTCAGTCTGAAAAAATCAAAGCCTTACATTTTGGATTGTTCATGAGTGAGTGTGAGAGACTGTACCTGCATAGATATCAGCTGATTATCATATTTTATGGTGTTGCAAGTAGGTGATGCTAACTTGTGCCAACAATATTAAGGATGATATCATTAGGGAGCACAATAATCCTAAACTCTACGCGGCTGGCTGAAAATTTAATATAATAGCGTCGGTCCCACGATGGGCGCCAACTAAGGCGAATTGCATTAACGAACAAGTTTGCGGTTGACAAATGACAACCTGTGACAGCCGTGGTTTGAAAGCGGTGATGTGAGCCATGGTAGCATTTACATGGGATTACGTAATTAACTTTCATCTGACAAGCAATTCAGAACGCCAGAAAAACTTGCGGTAGGTGTGATAAGCGCCTAAGCGCAAGCACCGTACTACCAAACTTATCTCGACGCGGGAATATTAGCACGAATTACAAATTTCCTATTAAAACCAGCTTATTTGCTGGTGCAGTAGGTATTTCAAACACAAATTAATCGTGGCTAATGAGATTCTGATGATCTCATCTAAATTCATGTTTACTAGGTTGTTTTGGGATTAAACAAAACCTATTATGGGATGGATTTTGGATGGGAGTCACGCTTTTTACACTTGAGTGTCGAGTAAGCAGTGGCAGTGTTGGTTACAAATAGAAAAGGCTTTTTCCAACTCAATATTATCATTTAAACATAAAATATTTATATTTCCCTAGTCAAGTAAAGTTTCTATTGAGGGTTTATCTCCCGGTTACCGTCTCTGACAGTTTCCGAGCCGCGATATCGAGATAAATACTACAACTCGATATTCAGAGAAAATATTATTATGTAACGAACAACCAGCAGGTCTTAAAAAGCTTCTAGGACCACTAGAACTCTACATTAGACAAGTAGATAATTCGCCATTTTGTCAACTAGGTATGGCAATTTGCGATTAAAACTTTACATAATCGAGATTTCTTAAATAACTATAGCTTTGGTGGTTCTAGTGGGAAATCAGCATGATAAAAGGCAAGAGGTTAAAAAGCTCTCGTTAATAATTTGAGGCGCGCTCTATGTTACTTACAACGAAATGCACAAAATTGCGAAAAAAATCTTTACTTGACTAAAGTATAATAAGTTAATTATGTACCTATTATTTTGCGTATTGGAAGCATTTGTGTATGAGCGTGCTGCAACATTATTTTAATGGCTTCGCTAAAAATGTTTATTAATATTTACATTTATTTGGACAACCAATTGCAGTTACAATACAAAATACACAGTTCGTGGAATGTCCGCTAAAACATTTATTTTCTGTTTAGTTTCTAGCCAGCCCAATCCGATCGATGTCGAGAGATAGGCATAGGGGTAAGCCGGTTACTCGATGTATTCGACGGGACGGGAATTTAACTAGGTGGTCGGAGGTAAATTGGAAATTTGCCTAGCGTAATGTTCCCATTTTCAGTTGGGATTTTAGATACAACCTGTATTAGTGAGTTCGGGAAATTGATGTAACCTTCGAAAACTGAAATGATTAGGTGCTTGAGTTCTGTTTATCTTAGTGTATAAGTATTGGTAAAGCTGCTTTGTGAAGGAGTCAAGGTCCAAGGAGTTTGTTAAGAAGTCCAAGGTATGGATGAAAGAGTTTGCAAAATGTCGCTTTAATTACAAAACTAACAATCATCTTATCGATAGAATGATCATTTCAAAAGGGTAATTCTGTGCAGCCTAAGGCAATAAAAATTGATTGCAGAATATTAATTTTAAACAGATTATAATAAGTATTAGCCATGCGATGCCGGCTTAGAACAGCATCAATTGAATTATATCCGAGGGTGTCGTAATAAGCAACTAAGGGATATTCATCCACAGAATGGGCAGCAGCGTTCCCTGCAAATGCAATATTTTGCACATTGCGCTCGACAATACCTTCCGATAGGGAGGCCCATGCCTAGCAGTGGATTGTTATGGCTGTTACGATTATGGTAAAAAATAAATAAGTATAAACATTCAGCTAGACGAAAGCTATCCAACGAAATCTACGATGCAGAAATGGAAAAACGAAAACTATAAGAAAGAACATCAAATGCATTCTTGAAACAGAACACCAATGTACAAACAGAAATCACAGAGCAGTCGTGTACCGAGCGACATGCAGCCATTAATAAAATCAACAATGCGTTGTCGTCCATCAGAAGCTATTGTAGCTTATTGGTAGAACAATGGTCGGACACTGATGATCACCAGTGGCGTGCACAAGGTTTCATGTCTGGGTAGGCAGTAGATATGAACTGAGGCGGATCTTAGGTGTTATACGCACCGCTTCATTTTCCACTGCACGTTTTACCGGATCCTTAAGAAACCATCCCATGCAAAAACTGGATTTTCGCATCATATTGCGACTGAGACGAACGGCAAAAATGTGCGGTGCGGCGCATTGTAACAAAGTAAACAAAGTATGCACAGTAACAACCCGAGCCAGCCGCATCTGTCGTAAGAAGTTAAATGAATACATTTCGTGTTACCTTTTCTGAGCGCTTTTCCCATCCAAATTGTACAATCTGCCTCTATCATTATCATTATAACATCACACTTACACATTAAAAATTAACTTTAAAAGTTACAGAAACGGGTGTCTCAACTTTTTGTAAACTTGTAAACATAGTCATCACATCACTTCATCAGGTTGTTTTTAGTCAACTTGTTTTTAACAAAAATCGCACCGTTATTAGTCAAACACATTTAAAAATATCTATAATTACTACTTTTTTCAGCATAAAACAACAACGACAACAATAAGTAAACAAACAACAGTTTGCGTTTTCTAACCTAAATCATAATAAAATACTTTCAATCCTGAATGAATCTCATTTCCCCAATAAATGTTTGAAACCAAGGTATCAACAAATTGGTCGGAGTATACGCGCCAAAACCCCCCATGCACGTAGCGAGCAGTTGTCTATGGCTATTTTACTTTTTAATTGCGTTTTGTTGCATTGTTTTGCGTTTTGTTTAGCGTATGCAAATGGAATGTTGCCGTAAATGCTACTAATATTATATAATCTGTGGAGTAGGTGCTGCATTTTCACGCACACTACTTAATATTTTGCAGCTTTGTGTGAGTGTAGAGAGCTCACACTTACAGTGTATTTACTCTAATTCACACATTCATACTAGTGGTATCGGGCGAGTTCATGAGGCAGCGATCGAGTCCACTTATTTTGACTGACATATCGTACTTGAGAGATAAGCGGGGATTAGTAGCGCGAAATAAAGGCGCAAAAGTAAGACGGCCATTTATTACGTTCCATTTTACGTTACATTATTGTTCTAAAATAAATTAAATTATTACTAGCGGGTGAAAATGGCAGGGTAGGCAGCGCTTTTATGCCTTTATGGACTGCACGCCCCTGATGATCACATACACAATACGAGGCGTACAGATAAAGAGTACACATGTTAGTCCAGAAACACACGTAACGTCCGTTTGTGCGTCAATTTTGCGCTGCGTAGCGCATGCGATAGGACAATACTTTCAACCTGATTCTCAAATAACCTGATTCATACAAGAAAGGGACCCGAAATGACAATAATTATTTGCGTCTTTTTCATATTACATAACATTTCAGCAAAATGTGAACAATAATATTGCCATTTCGGGTTCCCTTCTTCTATGAATCAGGTAACAACAATGCGATTTATGTCAAACGGTTTGACAGATGCATCCGTCGACGCAGCATTGTATGATGCGCAGCGCTAGCAGGTGCGCCTGTTACACTGCTTGACATAAACCGTATTTGTATGAAGATAAGGTGCAACATCGCATTTTCCTAACGCATGCGATAGAGCTGCACAAAAATAACGCACCAACGGACGTTGCGTGTGTTCCTCGCCTAACGGTATTTACGCACACATGCTACGTTCATTCAGTTTAGTTTCAGATTATCTGCTCAGTGGCAAGATGTACTTTGTTTATGACAAGTTGATGAGATTCAGCATATCACAACACGCCTATACCCCTTGCGGGGTAGGCAGAGAGTAAACGGCTATAAAACGGCCATTTACACCACGCTTGACAAAAGTTTGAGAGTCATTCAGAAGACATGTGTATCACCATAGGGTGAGGTTGTCAGCCTGTCGCCTAAAATTGCAATTAGTCGCTTCTTACGAAACCTACGGGAAAGATATGGTGTGATGCTTATCTAAGCCAGCACCACACGTCACAGTATATTAGTATCAGGTCATGACGTCATTAAAGTAAAGCTCTTGCGAAAAGAGTTTTTAAACAGTTTAACGGCTACTTATGCAGTTTTTCGGGAATTGCATGCTTTTAAACATTCCATGATGAAAACATTGCATGGGAGAAGCGAGAATGTATTCGCTAGCATAACAGACCAAACAATGCACTACCTACTTGTCATTAGAACCTAGTCTACCTTTTATTCATAATAAGTAAGGAAGCAATTTAATTCCTTCAACACATATTGTCCGTCAACTGTGAGCTCATTCGGATTATACACATTGTTCAAGGCATTGACATGTGTCTACTTATAGGTATGTACTTGTTAATATTAGTAGTTCAATTGAGCTAAGGGCAATGCTGTACAAGCTACTTGACTCGCTTGTCCTTGAGGTTAATAGCAGTGCAAGCCACTTGTATAATATGGTGTTAGATACAGACTAATAACATGATTAATCATTAAAGAGACACATACTAAAACGTAAAACTAAATCCAAAGAAACGAAAGTGCACAATAGCATAAAAAAGCCAATACTTTCTCATCACCATCAGTTTTTTTTAATACATAGTAAGTTATGAGGGAAAATATAATTCACGGTGGCATGATATGGTGTAGCATCATAATAAAGGTATGTTGAATGTTGTAGAAGATAAGTCCAAAGAAGTAATGAGTGAGAAGAACTACACTAAAGGATACGAAAATTGTTTGGTAAAAATGAAGTTTAGACGACAGATAGAAATCAATCGAAGAGATAAACAAATAAAAAGGAAAATGATCCTGTTCATAGTCATGATTATGATGATGAGAAAGGAAAGTTTGAATGACATTTTAAACTACTACAATACAAATATGGCCAGTAGTAAATACCGATTTTATTTGTGTAAATATTCTGTAAATATTTGTACCCATATTTGTACCCTAGTTTTAAGTTGTGTAAATAGAAAATAAAATCTATGGTTTGCAACGCGTGAAAAAAAAAAAATACCGATTATATTAATGTACTATGTCACTCAGTTGTTCAACAAGCGTGTGAACGTAGAAAACATTGTGTTTACCTTTAACATAAACAGTTTATTGTAGTTATTATCATGTTGTGAATGAACTAGGTACTCCATAGAAATGTTTATCTGCACTATTCATTTAACAGTTTTACCATTTTGAACCTTTTGCAGTTTAGGTCAGTGGGGTTTGGTGCACACAGGCCAGGAAATTTATCGGGCAGTTAGGACAGCGCCTGAGAAACCTTGGTGCAGAACCCCGCGCTGAATGGCTCCTCGTGCAGCGCATATCGCTGGAAATTCAACGAGGAAACGCGGCCAGCATTATGGGCACATTTGCAGGGGGATCCATTCAGGGTGGACTTCTTGACTAAGGCTAATTTGTTTTAGTTGTAGTTTTGTTTGTTTATTTATCGATATTATGTTTTTGTATTATGTTATTTGACTATGAATAAATCTATTGTAAATTTAACAGTTCGTACTTTGTCTAGACTAGGTACTCAGTCTTAGTCGCCCAAAGGGTGAAAACGGAACTCTATTACTTAGACTTCACTGTCTTCGCTATCTGTCTATCCATTTGTCACCAAGCTGTATCTCATAAATCATCCCTAATAGTTAGAGAGTTGAAATGTTCTTAGGTGGATGCCGTTAAACGGGGGCTTTCATACAACAAATGTGATTTTTATGCCATTTTTTATAAACAAAAGTGCGGCAACCTTCGTGTGCGAGTCTGACTTGCACTTGGCCGTTTTATTCTATTTCTTATTATAATATAATATATTATTATTGTTTTGTTAAGATAAAGTATCTACGTACAATTTCTTTCCTTTTTTCTTCAACACAACGTAATTTAAGCTCATTAAATTTGCATGTGGTTCCCTTTTCTCCTGAATATTTCATTATTGAGGATATACCTGACTTGACCTTCCTATAAAGACCGTATAGAAACGTAAAAATGGTTCCGGTCGAGCTGTTGTATTTGTAGACTTCTAAATGTACGACCGGATAAGTTGATTAGATTGGTCGAAAAGTGATACTTTATGATAAAATTCAATTTTTAAAGTCTTGTCGAAGGACATGGAATGGAATAGCTAGACGATGACGACGTGACACTCATCCACAATCATGATTTATTTGCGCGTGGGCCCATCAAGTCGAGACGAACATAACTATACAAGAAACGCAAACTATGTTTATTATAATTCCACTCATGATGATGTAGATCAAAATTTAGGTATATCAGACAACAAATTTATTTTCGCCATGTCGGCATATAGTAAAAGATGTTCACATAATATAACGAGTGGAATCATCCTGCCAATGGCGTATTGCCTAAAAGACAACCAGCCTATTTATCTTACGGATTCCGTTGCGATTTTTCGTTGGATCTCAAAGACCTGACTACACCTCTTCGTTCGCAGATTGAGTATTCACATCACCGTCACAGCTGCTTGCGAAAATTGATTCCAATTCGATATCAATAGTAGGAGCACGTAAATCGCTGTACATTCCATCAAATTCCCTACACTCAGTGGTAATGCACTATTTGGTGGGCACGTGTGGTAAGCAAAACAGTGTTTAAAAATAGTTTCACCTTTGTATTTTTACGATCATCACGCATTTGATGCAAATTAATCTATATTTATTAATTCAATTTACACTTGGAAGCAGTACACAATGTTATTAATTTGCCATGTAAAGATAGCAAAGTTCAATTATAATTTGTACAGGTGAAAGTGAAGGATCAATACTGCCGTCATCATCATCATCATCATCATCATCATCATCATCTGCATGTCCTTGTTCCAAATCAGTTGGTGTCCGCGCAACATGTTATGTTAGAGTACAAAATCATGTAGCAAAAGACTACTGCCATGGCTTTCCAAATTTTCAAATTGGCTTCTACTACACAACTGAACATAACCCTGCAAAATATGACCGTGTTAGGCCATCGATTATTCATCTGTGCTGTTAAACGATTCAGAAAACACGACCCAGCCTGTTTTCGACAGCGACCAATTCATCCGAGAGATTGTTTGTTTCACGTAAAGTATTGGCACTAATTTCGAAAATTCATATTTTGCTAAAATTTTGCTTATAGGTAGTAAGCATTTCCAGAGTATTGGCACTGATTTGGAAAATTAATTTTTGGGTGAAATTTTGCTTATAAGCATTTTCAGAGTATTGGCACTAATTTTGAAATTTCATATCGCTGAAATTTTGGTTAGAAAAGGTTCCGAAATTACATAACTGTTTTCGTGGTCTGCTAGTATTACTTTTTTTGTGAGAAGAAATAATAACTACCTGCTTCACTTCAATAACTATTTATTAAAAAAATTACTAAACAATTTATAATAATAATGAACCCTTCAACAATGTTTAAATAAAGTAAATTTCCGTTAGGTAACAATGTTTAAATAAAGTAAATTTCCGTATACAAAGGTAATTGGTAAACCGTAATAGGTAAATATAAAACAAGTGTTTAAACCAACTTAGTACCTAGGTATTCATAGTATCAGTAATTGACTACCAAAAGGCCGTAGTACCTAGATGTAGATTATGATAACATAAACGCGACAAAGGTCATGTCATGACAAACCACGGTATAGGAATTGCAAAAAACATAATGGTTCTCTCTACAACTAGCCTGGACATTGAATTAAACCACGCGCTGGCACTATAGCACTCTATTGACTAGGTATTGCCAGATTTATCTAAAGAAAGTCACTAACTAGGTGATTGTGAAAACAAACCAAAACTAAAGATGTAGTAATAAAAACTGAAAATTTAATTGAAGTAAATGATTGAATTTGTTTACCGTTGAAAACTATGTATGGGTGAAACGCTGAAATTATTATGGAACAAAACAACTGTCCCAAAAAAAAAGACTTCCTTATAACCCAGATAGTTGAGTTTTGATCAAAACAATTTTTGATTTTGAACCAGTCAACACGGAAAAAAGAAGAAGACCTGAAAATACAGGGTTTAAATTTAAACTTGAAGATGTTGTTCAGTTTCATTGACTTACTGACTCCATGAAATATTTTCAGCTAATTTTTTGACGCGTTACTTAATGACACCGAAAAGAGATTGTTAGAAATACCGACATCTGGCAATTCAAATTGTGATTCTCCACGCTCCGGTGAGCAAAATGATCTGCAGGTGACTAAACGGCTGAAAGTACGTCTGCCGGTGATTTGAGCTCAGTGCAAACAAACATGATTATTTGATAATATTGCGAGAGGAAGTAAAGCAGGTGTGTTTTTGCAATAGAGGAAATTCACCAAACGTACTGGGTATCAATATTAATGTGTTGTTGATGGTATTTAAAATCTAGACACACGGCAGTGTGTCCGCCAAGTTCGAGCAAAGAACCGACACACTGGCCGTGGGTTATATTACACGAACCATTTCGGGCCAAGTTCGACCTACCTATAACTCAAAATCTATTTTATCTACGCATATGAAATTTCTAGTATCTGTCGAGATCTACTTACTTATCTAAAATACAAAATTTCATTAATGTACCTATTGTAGGTCTTGAGATATTGACGTCAGAAAATCGCTATTTTTACTATACACTCACTGACTGACTGACTGACTGACTGACTGACTGACTGACTCACTCATCAAAAACCTAGAGCACTTCCAATGGTCGTACGGACTTGAAATTTGGCATGGAGGTAGGTCTTTAGGTCAATGTAAAGGAAAAAATCTGAAAATGGCCAAGTGTGAGTCGGTTTTAAAAATAATGAAGGTGTAAATTCATACCCCTAAGGAACTAAAACAAAAAAATTATCTATATCTTCCAATGGTCGTACCGACCTAAACTTCGTTACGAAGGTTTGTAATTTAGTCAAAGTAAAGTAAAAATTGCTGTAATTGCTATGCCGTGTGATGCCGGCTTAGAATAGCATCACCCCAATTCTACCCGAGGGTGTCGTAAAAAGCGACTAAGGGATACTCATCCAGGGAATCCTCGCCAATCCGCCTGCCAAGCGTGGTGAGTATGGCAATACCCCCCGATAGGGGGAGGCCCATGTCCAGCAGTGGACTGTTGTAGCTGTTATGTTATGTTATGTTAAGTAAAAATTGAATATATCCGGCTACGTACATTATACCGCCCTGACTTGGCAAGCTTATCAGTAAATAGAAAACGTGTAAAAAAATCCAAGATATTGAATGGGCAATGCGCTCTAGCGTGTCAGTCGTACAAGACAGCATACAAAATGACAAAACAAAAAAGTTTCTTTTGCCACGCAAACGTAGAAAAATTTAATAAAAAAAACTAGTCTATTTCTTTGTAAGAAGCATAGTCCATATAGTCCATATTCAAAAATCTGAAAATTAGTATAAATGAGACATTTCCTTAACTAACTTAATCATAAGAAAAAAAGAAAATAAACCTTACAAAAATAAATGAAATCCCACCCAAAACATAAATGTGAAAGGCTGCCAAGTTCGATAATATTGGAATGCTTCGCCTATAAAAGAAGTGAGATCTAAATAACTACCAAGTTCCATACACAGACCTCAGTTAAAAATAGTTACAGGAATGCAAGTATGTAATGATATAACTTGGCAAGTTCTCACACACTTTGTTATAAACCTACTAAACGCAATGAGTCAAGTATATAATTTTCTATTAAAACTTGCCAAGTTATATCATTACATACTTGCATTCCTGTAACTATTTTTAACTGAGGTCTGTGTATGGAACTTGGTAGTTATTTAGATCTCACTTCTTTTATAGGCGAAGCATTCCAATATTATCGAACTTGGCAGCCTTTCACATTTATGTTTTGGGTGGGATTAAAATATAGGTAATTACATTGACATTGAATTTAAAGCAGTTTATTATTCTTTTCACTAAAATGAATATGATCCATACATTCAGAAAGACAATTTTGACACAGGAATATACTTACCTGCTTAAAATATCCACCGGGTACTTCATTGACAGAATACTATTACGCTCTTGGGATTACCTTAACAAAGCGTTTGTTCACGCAAGTCGAACAAACATAACAAATTCAAATACTAGATGTAAACTAGGGCTGAAATGACATGCGCTTTAAATATTAACCGACGCTCTTGAGCACTCCACTGCCCTGGGAGGGTTACTAAATTATGAATTAGAAGAGCCACTTGCAAATGCAAAGGAAAAATTTAAACGTCGTACACGAGTAATAAAATTAGCTCCATGTTTTCCATATTTTATTCTCTCTTTTGCAAACTCAGTCCGTGCATGCAACACTTTAAAAAATATAAGGTCTTTAGGGCACGACGTGTGTGTGAATAGTGTATGTTGGTTGGGTATCACAAAAAACTTGACCAATTTGTGTTGTTTTGGTTTCATGTTGACTAACTTTCAGCGTATTGCAATTTTAGGCGACCAGTCAACGTGGTGGGTGATACACAGTCTTCTGAATGACTCTCCTGAAATCTTTGTCGGACGTGATGTGAAAGGCCGTGTTTACAGCCGTTTACGCACTGTCTACCCCCAAGGGATAAAGACGTGATGTATGTATGTATTAATTTTCGCGTGGGTTAGCTGAACCCTTTTCAGGTAGAAAAATAAACTATAGATACAATTAAGCACATACATATTCGACCTCAAAATCAAGGCAATGATTGAGTTTTGTGAGTCACAGATCACTAACTCTGTGACTGTATAGAACAAAGGTAGGTAGATATATTTAATTTTCACCGAGAAAATTGAATTCCGCAAAATATCAATAAACTTTTAGTACAGTGTCCCCCAGGCGGACACAGCAATACTGCAGTTGCGACAATAACACGGTAGGTTATTAAATATTGTCTGTATTATTATGTGTTCTGTTGTATTGTGAAACGAAAAGGAGATCATAAGGTACTGAGTAGATAAATTAGGCTAGGTAAGTACCTAAAGTAACTACTTTCAATCTTTAATCATTGCTATTAGTATAAACTGGCGTTTAATCCACGTTATGGGTTTTCATATTTGTATCTTATATGTTATAGGTTGTCATACTTAGATTTAGTATAGAATTGTATGACGATGTTTTACAAATTTCTTCAAACACATAAAACTTTTACAGGCCAAACGTTTTATTCGTAGGTCAGTACATAAAGCGATGCGCTACTTGCGTGACGATAGCTACTACTGACTCGGAAGTTTACATAACTTTTTGGTCACGTAGAGAACAAACAAGACCTTAAACATTTCCCAGGAGGAAAGAAAATATAACCTGGGACTACAATGTCACATAGTTACCTATGTGCCACGGCATGATGAAGTGCCTTCATTAAAACGAAACAGCGACATATAACGTCATATTTCCAAAAACATGCTCGTCATGCAGAATTCATCAATATGCATGGCATGATCTGGGCATACCTGATGATCCGAATGTAAAATTTTGGCTCTGTTGCTTCCTTTTCACTAATTAACACTCGGTAATTTTACGTAGGAGTTTTAATTCATTTATTATTTTGTACGTTAAAAAAATTCCATACTTGCTGCAAAAGTCCCATTTTATTCTACACATTTATGTGTTGTACAAAGCAAGTAAGGGATAAAATCAGGGATATCTGTATAATAAGGACTGCGCAGCTTTACCTGTAAAGCAAATTCTTGCGCAGCAGTTTCCATCCTATCGGTCAAGTGTGATATAGGTACGTACAACCAATAGAGGCAAGGCAAGCCTATGTCCTTATTGGAATGATATGGCCGTTGACGATGAAAATGAAAAATAAACTAGACTCTTAAATCGAAACTAACCTGAAACTACTGCACGGATGTATGACCCAGTGCCCCGCCGCCTTCTGCCGTATGCGCTCCTTCATCAGCGCCTTCTTGGAGCCGAACAGCTTCATGGCGAGCTTGTTGTCCGTGGGCTGGAAGAGCGCCTGCAGCTGGTTGCGGAGGAAGCCCTGCTTGGCGTCGGAGACGGGCGGCGCGGGCTCCACGGGCGTCCCGTACAGCGACACATCGTCCAGCCCCCCGAAGTGGACCTTGCCGGTGCCGCTGCCCTGCTTCAGCGACATGTCGGCGTCGCCTGCGGACAAACGGATTTGTTAAAGGCAAATGTATTGAACACGAAATTGGACACTAAAGACATCATTCACGAGTGGAATGGATTTAAGATAGCTCCACATCTTTAACTAAGTTCCTGAGTAGGAACGGACTTAAAACATGGTGCAGTGGTAAATAAATGACCTAGCTTGATGCTCTTATTTAAATTATAATCTGAAACTAAGTACCTAATGTAACTCAAGAGAAACCTGTTGATCTCTGGTATGATGGTTTGACGTTGTTTTTGAGGAAACAGAGCCTCATCATCATTTGCCTGCCCTTTATCCCAAATCATTTGGGGTCGGCGCAACTGGTTTCGTTAGAGCACTAAATCATGCAGTAAGCACGTAGCCGACTACTTTCGTGACTGAGAACACTCATAAAATTAATTATTTATTAATTTGGCGCTACCTACGTACCTATCCTATACAAAAGATTTCTACCAACCAGCTTCCCAGTATGTAGATGCAAACTACTACGAATCATCTCTGAACGAAAATCGAAATATAGCCCCTACATTTTCTCGATTCAGACATTTTCTGTAGATAAAATATTGAGGGATAAAATACTGTTTGCTTTCCTATGAGAGCAATGTTGCATGTGAGTGCAAATTCTAGGTCAGTCCAGTACCGAACGGAACCAAATTCAAGGCTTTGGCCTCTAGGCAACAGTATTCGGTACAACAGGCATAAAATTTGCATGCAGTGGGCTACGGAGGTCCCAAATAGGGTCAAAGACAGAATTTGTAGTTTGTGTCCTTCCTTAGTTTTCAGGTGATTTCCTACAAAGCAGGTAGGCACTATTAAAACTTTGTAAATAACTTGTAGAAGAGTGTATGAGACACGACAATATACGTATACAATAACGTCATAATTCAAACAGAAATTCTATAACTATACTACCTATTCACAAGTAAATTAGCGTAGGTAGCGTACCAACCAATCGCAGTCGCAGAATTTCGGTAATAGTTCGAGAGCCCAGGGGGTAAGTGGCTATCTCATAAGGTACCACGATAGGCTAGGTTTGGATCGTTAACCAAGACTTAAACAAGTCGTATGACCCAGGTCTGCCAGGGCCAATCCTGCCGAAACATAAAAATAATCGATATTTTTCAGAGTCATTTTTTCGTAAAAAATATGTCATAAGGTACCACAATGAAAGTGCTGGCATCAGTTAACCATTGAAAAATTATGTAAAAAAAGCTTGGTCTGCCACTGCGCACCATGCCGGAAGTGCTTGCCAGACCGCTCCAAAGATGCCCTTACGACACCCCTAAACTATCTCATCGGGTACCACGACGCGACCACCACAACATAATAGCCAAGATCACTCTGACAATAGATCACAAGGTCTGCCAGGCCTAAACTTGCCGCATCCTAGTGTTTCAGACATTTGAAGTTGTAGGTCCAGTGTATGAAAATGACCTATATCTTTTTCCCCCCGTGTTTAATTTTGATGGTGCCTTAATACGAAATGCTCTCCATAATAAGGAGCTTCGAGTCATATAGGACAGTTGGGTGGAGGGTTTCAGAATTGAACGCAATCCTGTCAAAAAGTTTGAAATGGAGGTTCGGTCTATGAAAACTGGCCTATATCTTATTCCCCAGGTTTGATTTTGATGGCGCCTTAATATGAAATGCTCTCCATAACTAGGAGCTTTGAGTCATATAGGTCAGTGAGGAGGAGGTCTCTGTATTGTACACAATCCTGTCAAAAGTGTGAAATTGTAGGTAAAGTGTATGAAAACTGGCCTATATCTTTCCCCACTGGTTTGATTTTGATGGTGCCTTGGTATGAAATGCTCGTAATGATTAGGAGATTCGATTTATATAGGTCAATTGGATAGAAGGTCTCTGTTCTGTGCACAATCCTCCTAAATATGAAAATATTCGATAACTTTTGCAGATTTTATCAGTTAAAATTGTCATATCATAAGGAACTCGAATAAAAGTGCTTGCATCAGCTTACCATTGACAAATTATGTTAAAAACTTGGTCTGCCACTGCGCACTCAGTCGGAAGTCCTTAGATGAGATAGGTTAGGGTGTCGGAAGTGCATATTCGGAGGGTCTGACAAGCACTTCCGGCAGAGTGCGCAATGGCAGACCAAGTTTTCTTAACTCAATTTATCAATGGTAAGCTGATGCCGGCACTTTTATTCGGGTACCTTATGATATGACAATATTAACGGCAAAAATCTGCAGAACATATCCAATATTTTCATATTTAGCAGGATTGAGATTTTTTCCGTTAATATTGTAATTTCATAAGGTACCCGAATGACAGTGCCAGCATCAGCTTACCATTGATAAATTGAGTTAAGAAAACTTGGTCTGCCATTGCGCACTCTGCCAGAAGTCCTTGGGAGACCCTCCAAATATACCCTTCCGACACTCCTAACCTATCTCATCTAAGGACTTCCGGCAGAGTGCGCAGTGGCAGACCAAGTTTTTTTAACATAATTTGTCAATGGTAAGCTGATGCAAGCACTTTTATTCGAGTTCCTTATGATATGACAATTTTAACTGATAAAATCTGCAGAAGTTATCGAATATTTTCATATTTAGGAGGATTGTGCACAGAACAGAGACCTTCTATCCAATTGACCTATACAAATCGAATCTCCTAATCATTACGAGCATTTCATACCAAGGCACCATCAAAATCAAACCAGTGGGGAAAAGATATAGGCCAGTTTTCATACACTTTACCTACAATTTCACACTTTTTGACAGGATTGTGTACAATACAGAGACCCTCCTCCTCACTGACCTATATGAATCAAAGCTCCTAGTTATGGAGAGCATTTCATATTAAGGCGCCATCAAAATCGAACCCGGGGGGAATAAGATATAGGCCAGTTTTCATAGACCAAACCTCCATTTCAAACTTTTTGACAGGATTGCGTTCAATACTGAAACCCTCCACCCAACTGTCCTATATGACTCGAAGCTCCTTATTATGGAGAGCATTTCGTATTAAGGCACCATCAAAATCAAACACGGGGGGAAAAAGATATAGGTCATTTTTCATACACTGGACCTACAACTTCAAATGTCTGAAACACTAGGATGCGGCAAGTTTAGGCCTGGCAGACCTTGTGATCTATTGTCAGAGTGATCTTGGCTATTATGTTGTGGTGGTCGCGTCGTGGTACCCGATGAGATAGTTTAGGGGTGTCGGAAGGGCATCTTTGGAGAGGTCTGGCAAGCACTTCCGGCAAGGTGCGCAGTGGCAGACCAAGCTTTTTTTACATAATTTTTCAATGGTTAACTGATGCCAGCACTTTCATTGTGGTACCTTATGACATATTTTTTACGAAAAAATGACTCTGAAAAATATCGATTATTTTTATGTTTCGGCAGGATTGGCTCTGGCAGACCTGGGTCATACGACTTGTTTAAGTCTTGGTTAACGATCCAAACCTAGCCTATCGTGGTACCTTATGAGATAGCCACTTACCCCCTGGGCTCTCGAACTATAAGTTGATTATGACATGAATGTCATTCAATACTCATGTGAACTCTATTCCAACTCTTGGCCTAAGTAGGCAATTTATTAATTTATTTATTACCCATCTACGACACGACGATACAATGGAACAATAATCCTATTTCAAAATACCCCAGCCTTGACATTGGCATTTCCCTTGCCGATACAATTTCATTTGCGATTTGAAATGAATTCATTTTCTGAGAAATTGTATGTCAGCCGCGACCACAATAAATGAATGCATAATGTATTGGCGTTCGGATGATGGAGTGCATTGCATGCGAACTGGGCCGAATACAACTGTAATTCATACGGGCGTAGTTTCAAATAGGTATTCAGAGGTTTGCGGAATACAGAGATGAAAGATTTAATGAAACAATAAAAAAAATCTAGCGCATTCTGGCAGTTCTTTCTACTTAGTTCTATTGTATCTCTTACAGTTATTTGTGTTTGTCTATGTAATTATTTTGATTTACTCCAAAAGTGGACAACAGGTGCTACGTTATGTACTTTTTGTGACAGGAAAATAATATGAACAGGAAATCTCTTGTTCCTTTGGCAACGGGTAAACCCAAAGCGGGAAATGCTATCAGAATTATAGTAGGTAAAAGTAGAATGCACTATCGAGGAAAAATATTCAAAGTGATGCAAGTATAAAGAAACAGATAAGATTTTCCGTACAGCATCTGTGGTTAAATAAAGAGGTGGCACTAGAGATGGTTTTTGAAACGAATGGTTATCAAAATGGTATATGTTCTTTTCATTTTACCACTGAGTGACTGTCAACCTGCCCAATATTTTAATCAATAACGTCTTTCATGCTCTGGTAACTTTGCACCGTGCATTTAGCCGAAAGTATGGCTCAGAAATATAATTTGATCCGTTTTTCTTTGACATGCTAAGCTTAATCGGGCCAAATTATATTTCCTGAACTATACCTAGCAGGTATTTGTGAGAGCAGGAACCGTTGGCCGTAACATTGCCAACAGGACTGTGTCTGTACTGAATTATTAAATGTGTCAATGTTGCTTGTACACAATACTGTGCAGTGCAGGTTATTTGTACAGGTAGCCTGCTACCTGGACTAGGCGGTTGTAAAACTCTGACACCAGGGTTAATCAAGTCGTTAGACGAATCGGTTCCCCACACGAAGAGAGAGGGAGAGAGAGATATCCCACACAAAGAGAGAGATTTATTCACATTCCAATGCTTTTACTTTTTGAATAAGACTTATTTCTCTAAACACTACACATAATTTTCCCTTCCAGGGTATATTTATTCCAAACTCTACATTTGTATTTTTCAAAACAATCTCATTAGAACCTCGATCTTGAATTCTGAAGTAATTTTATCTTATTTTCAGTGCCGAAGATGATCAATACCAGAAGTTATAAAAAATATTATCATAACAATTGTTTAAATTATGACTCAACTGGAAACAACAGTGTATTCTAAGATGTCGAGTCGACGGAAACAATTTAAATATTTTTCTCCAATGCCAAACACGGAAATGCCTTTACTCTAGGCCCTAGACAGCAGAAAGCAAACCCTAGAGTCTAGGGTTTGCTTTCTGCTGGTCTTGAAGAGTGCATACGTTTGAGCAGTTGGGACGAACTAAAATTCTGAGAAAACTGAATATAAAGTGAATTCCAATTTCAAACGTTTGAGTTTCGATTGGTTTACTTGATATATGTTATGAATGTAGCAACACATCTTTTGAGCAAACTACATACTAAAGAAGAAAGAGCAAGATTTGATCATACAGCAGGACATCTAGTGCTTCGGAAGTCATACTTTTTCTTACCATTAGTTCCGTATATTTTAATTATTCAAATGCATTTTAAAATTAAGACCTACCTACTAGCCTAGAATGGCACTAATGTCAATACAAAACTAAGGTCTCTTCTAAACACTGTAATTTTCTTGTCTTGAACAAATCAACAATAAGATACGCTCAAAGTCTATTTAGTATTTAAATAAAATGCTTCCTGTTTATACAAGTCAATTTATAGGTAATGTTGTTGGTTCTTCCTACTAAAATGATCGCGCTTGACACACATCGGAAGTAGAAATGAAATAATCGTTTAGAAGTCGGAAAATCAGTCGTGAAATGCATGGTCTATAATAAAACACTATTATGAAAAATAACACCAATGTGGTTAATAAGATGAACTTAGTAGAAGTTAAATTCCGGTGTTTACTTAGGCCCCTGAATATTTAGGTACTATCGCCAGCAAATCCACGAATAATTTAGGGTCCAACTTATATAGGGTGAAATTTTACTAGTGACCAATAGCGAAAATTCAGAACCGGCTGGTGATAAGGAACAACTTTCCCTAAGGAACATAGGTCGAAATACGAAAAAAGAAATTGACCCCCATAGTAACTCAAATCAGCTGATCGGTAATTTTGTATGGGAGGGGCAAAATTTTTTTTTGTATTTCAATCTACCTATGTTCCTTCGGGAAAGTTGTTCCTTGTCACCAGCCGGTTCAAAGTTATTGCTATCCGTCACTAGTAAAATGTCACCGTATGCTAGCTATTCATACAAATACCTACTAAGAAAAAGTAGTAAAGTTGATCCCTTAAATATGTAGGTGGATTTAATCGTAATCGGTCCGTTATGTCTATTTCCCCAAATATCGCTGGGGAAATCGACGTTCCGTTTCTGTTATAAATCTTTAGCGTCTATGTAACAATCCAAAATTATACGACTAAACTAGACTAATATATACGCACAAAGAACTTTTGTATGCCATGTACATTGCGTAATAAATTAATGGAACAGGAAGCTCTAAAAAGTTTAAGGTTAGGTAGTATTTGTGGAACAGCATATATTTTATGAGTCCATAAAAAGAAAACTTGGATATCATTGGCATACTGTCCTCATTTACGATTGCTATAATATACTTACGACGCGAGATGCGTCATCTGAATGCACTTATAAAAGATCTTGGGACTTTACCCCACCAAATCAAATAAACCGTCTTTTGTGTTGGTTGATTTAGTTCGAGCGCGGTTTCTAAAATGTGTAGGTTTGTAAGTCACAAGCTCGGTTCATGTATTGTAGCCATTACAGCTGATAAAACAAACGATTAGACAATGGGCCAATAGCACTTCATTGATTCAAGTGGCGTCAGGCTGGGAACACTAATCAACCGGACGGTTGCCAGTAAAACACGTAACACACAAGTTGAAAATATTGATATTAGACACAACAACACGAATAGGTTAATTAACGAGCTGTCATAATATTTTAAAATATTAGGTAAAAGAGATTCGACAATTGGAAAGAGGCTTAGGTAGATATTTTGGACAGAGTGTGTAAATTACTGATAGCTTCAATAAGGTTTAAGTATATGAGGTTACTTTTAATTAAGTACAAATATTTTAAGGTCGTGTTCTACTCACAAAACTGATCAACTTTTATACGAAACTTTTTTCAAAAGGTGAAAATAATATATTTGGTCGTCCTATACCTACAAAATTGTTGAAAAAGTTCGACACTTACCAAGTAATGGGAGGTGCAAATATTTTTTTCATAATTCGATGAAAAGTTTCTAATAAAACTTGTTCAGTTTTGTGAGTAGAACATACTTCAAATAATTGTATTTAATTAAATTTAACCCTATATAAAATCACATTTTCATAAGTGCGAAACATCATAACTTTTTAAGCACTCGCGATTGTTTTCTTTCACACATTGTAAGTATTGAACTGGGTCGTTCGCAATAATATTACAATGTGTCACACATCATGATCTAATATTGGAATTTTGTGTGATTTGGTTTACTCCTAAATGTATTATTTGCAGGGGTAATTACACAGACCAGTGTCGTCATCCTACCCCTATGGGTATTCAGTTTAAAATTTTGTAATCTTAGCAAATCAATTTCAAAACCATCAGGGTAGGTAGGTATAAAAAGAATACGCGATTCTTTTTTTGCACTGAAACGGTTACAAACAAATTCCCGTTTCGACATCCGTTTTCAAGCCATGCCTCGAAGCGAATATAATTAAAAGACAGGAACGAAGCGAAATGATCGAAGAAACACGAGCACCTATTCAGAGCAGGCTCTAGATTTTAATGATGGCGGAACGAGTGTCATCCGGCGAAATTATACTGCGATAGTATACCTACTGGGTGTTACAAAACAAGAAATGAAGCCATGGAACATGGGTCGAAATATCTTATCTTATCTTATTGAGCCATCTGGATCCCACTGCCGGGCAAAGGCCTCCCTCCCTTTCTTCCACTGATCTCGATCCTGTGCCTAGACATGCCAATTTTTAGAAAATCCATCCAGTTTGTCTCGCCATCTGCGTCTGGGTCGCCCGCGACGACGTCTGTCGGTTCCTGGCTTCCAGTTGGTGGTAGCATGAGCCCATAACTCGTTTGGCATGCGGCAGACAGGACCAGGTCAATCCCATTTGAGATTTGCGGCTGCATAAGCTACATCGGCTATTTGAGTTTTGGAACGCAGTGTATTGTTTCTGACTCGGTCTATGAGCGTTAAATCTAGTATACTGCGCTTCATTGCTCGCTGGCAAACTTTGAGACGGGACTTCTAAGCTTTTGTCAAAGACCATGTCTGTGCCCCATTATGTGAGAATCGGAAGAATACACATGTCCATGGGTCGCAATATCAAAAAGAATTTTGGACTTCCCATGCAAAATTGCCGATCAGCTGATTTGAGTTACTATGTTCCATGGGGAAAATTGTTCAGATTCATGAGTTACCTTATCCTCCTTTCGGTTTTAGTTGTTGTTTTTTAACACGTTGTAAAAGTACCGTCAACTCGATATGTCAATGTAAGTCTTATGTGCCCGGCATAAGAACGGTCCAAACTCCAAATTGTCTCATGTAGTTTGATCTAAACGCCTATTAGAGCGACTATAATATAGCTATATAAACGTCTATTATAGTAAAGAGACTATAATAGGCATTTATATAGTTTTTTCATATTGTAGGTCTGCGATTGTCATTAAGAGTGTAATGTACTAAGGAGTGTTAAAAAAGTATTTCTGTTTATCACTGCGTTTGTCATTATCATCTTTAGTAATGTTTTAAGAACGTGTTATATCACAATTAAATGACTACATACCTACGTACCTTTGAGTAAAATGAGACAGCGTATAGGTAGTGTACAGCGTAGAGCATCAATCCACTGATTCAAAACCGTTCTGATTTTTCTTTTCTACGACTGCAAGCAAATCTATTAGCTAGTAGTAAAACAATAGGCCCATATATTTTTCTAGATGCTTTGACAAATAAACAAACAGACAGACAGTTTTACAACGGTTTTAGAGAAGAATTGTCGCACATACGTTGTAGTGTGAATGGGTCCTACGATTTATGACGACTGTAACGTGCATCGTTCAAATCTTTCTATTTTATTGTCGTTTTGAATATCTGTGAGTAAGATATATCGTTTTTCAATATATTTTCAATTTTAGAATGTGTTGCTCATGGTAGATATTCATTACATATGTGTAGGTAGGTAGTAGTAGTAGGTATATGACTGTACCGAAGTTTTTAGTAGCTAACGAAGGTACTTAATAAAAAACTCTTTATATGTCTCTTGGTATGTCGTTCTATATTTTCAAATGAACAATAGTACAGCTGACGTCACATCACTGCGGAACGAATCAGAGCAGAATGTTTAATGAAACAACCATCTGTATAGCTCCCGAAGTATCAGATGTTTCCGCGGATATTAATGGCAAACTTTAATTAAATGTTACTGACTTTCATCAAATGAAATATTTTAAATCTTAATCAATTTCATTGGTCTGTGATTAATTGAGACTCTTACAAAGGTATAAGTTCGCGCAGAAGGTTTTCTTTCAATTTTAATAAATCTTCTTTCCTGGCGCCGCCGCCGATTAGTTTTTGTACTGGATTTCAAATGAAAGTAGTATTTTATATTGCAATCGATTGTACTTATTTTTGAAATTGTGTCAAAGGCACGAACTCTTCAATACATAGTACCTATAAAATGGAGTTGCTTTTTGCGTTTCTCTGTCTGTCTGTCTGGGAATTCGCAAACACTTCCTAAACCACGCAACGGATTTTGATGCAATTTTTGTAATAGATAAAGTGATTTGAGATAAAGTTTATATGTCTAACGTTTATATGAAAAATGAGTTTAAACAGATGAAACCGCTAACAGGCTGCTAGTGGACATATATCATGCATGAAGTATTTTTTCATTCTTGGAAAAACTTTGAACATTCTCATTAACGTTGACGTCGTTAATAGGTTACTCTAAATGTTTTCGAGCGAGTTAAAAGTTCAGAGCTCTCGTAGAAGTTTTATGCAGTCATAAAGTTGGCTTTTATGCTGAATAAAGTTTAAAAGTGTATTTTATTCTACCTCTATTAGGTCAGCCAGGCAGGTCTTACCCAGAAGTCAGTGATAAAGATGACAAGGAAATAAATGCATTCAATTTCGACATCAAGTTCAGTTCTGATAACCACAATAATAACAAAAAGAAAAATAAGAACACAGGTCAACCCAAACACAAGCTCATACTAAGCCCTTCAATCGAACTAAGTATACTTACTTTCCATTTTTTCCAAGTCAACCATTTAACACAGACACTTCACTTGAAATAGATATTGCATACAAAAAGGCATTTTACGATGGGCGGCGGCTTTCAGTCACAAAGTTTTGTAAGAAAATTTATGGTTGTTAATTTATTAAAATACGAGACTGTTGAAGACTAGTATTGTATTGGGAGTTTAAGAATTTACAGAAGGTTTACTCGACCCTAAATGGAATTTTTGCGATTGTCACTTGTTGCATAGCCAAAGTCAAAAATCTCAAAGTAGAAGAATATCAAAACAGCAAAATCTGATACAAAGACGTCATTTGATTCTGACTGAGCTTATTTAATTCCAAGAAACATGACGTTCGTGGCAACCATCTTCTTAGTTACCTTGAGTTCCCCTGAAATTCTAGTTATTTCCAGTTAAAGTCAGTAAACGTCAAAATTGTCGCTAGTACTGAGTGAGCCATCTGTATAGGCGCCCTGCGCGCCGTCTCCGTAATTTGTGGTTTAAGTAGCAACTGCAATGTTAGACTGCGGGCTTACTTATGTTGTTTACCGTTAAATAACCCTTATCTATAAAGAAAAATTAAATATCGTGTTTTCAAAAGCTTATTTGTTTAAATAAATTAGTCCGGGTCACTGAGATTTTGTTATCATGTTTACAATGACATGCACGTTTATGTGCTTAAAAAAAGTTCTGGTTATCAATTGATTTAACCTTGTACAGATTCTCTGCACGTGCTTCAAGTTTTAGATATTTTTGAGTGTCTCCTATATTCTATAACTAGCTGCCCGTCAGCGGTTTCACCCGCTGCAACCTATAATTCCGCGGAAAAAAAGCATTATTCGCCAAGAGATATCGCTGTTAGTTTTCGGCGAAAACGTTTAAAACGCGAATCGTCTCAGTCACGCCACCTATTTCAAAAATATTGGAAAATGCGTGATCCCGTGGGAATGAGACATTTTTCCGTGGTAAAAAGTATCCTATGTGTTATTCCAGATGCCCTTTTATATTTCTGCAAAGTTTCATGTCAATCTAATCAGCCGTTTTTGCGTGATGTCGTAACAAACACACACACAAACATCCGCCTTTATAATATTAAGTAGGATCAATCGTAACACTGTTGTAGTAGGCGGCTGAATAACTCTGACACCTGGGTTTGCCGGGTAGTTGGACGACTTAGTTTCCCATTCGAAAATAACAAGAGGACTTTTTTTTATGTCGTATGCGACACTAAGTCAGCAATAAATCTGACCGGACACAATCGCAAGAATGCAAAGCTTTTCACATTTAGTACTTATATTTTAACAAATATTCTCAGAAGTGGGTCTCATATCTAGACACACGGCAGTGTGTCCGCCAAGTTCGAGCAAAGAACCGACACACCGGCCGTGGGTTATATTACACGAACCGTTTCGGGTCAAGTTCGACCTACCTATAACTCAAAATCTATTTTATCTACGCACATGAAATTTCTAGTATCTGTCGAGATCTACTTACTTATCTAAAATACAAAATTTCATTAATGTACCTATTGTAGGTCTTGAGATATTGACGTCAGAAAATCGCTATTTTTACTATACACTCACTGACTCACTCACTCACTCACTCACTCATCAAAAACCTAGACCACTTCCAATGGTCGTATTGACTTGAAATTTGGCATGGAGGTAGGTCTTTAGGTCAAGGTAAAGGAAAAAATCTGAAAATGGCCAAGTGTGAGTCGGTTTTAAAAATAATGAAGGTGTAAATTCATACCCCTAAGGAACTAAAACAAAAATTTTATCTATATCTTCCAATGGTCGTACCGACCTAAAATTCGTTACGAAGGTTTGTAATTTAGTCAAAGTAAAGTAAAAATTGCTGTAATTGCTATGCCGTGTGATGCCGGCTTAGAATAGCATCACCCCAATTCTACCCGTGGGTGTCGTAAAAAGCGACTAAGGGATACTCATCCAGGGAATCCTCGCCAATCCGCCTGCCAAGCGTGGTGAGTATGGCAATACCCCCCGATAGGGGGAGGCCTATGTCCAGCAGTGGACTGTTGTAGCTGTTATGTTATGTTAAGTAAAAATTGAATATATCCGGCTACGTACATTATACCGCCCTGACTTGGCAAGCTTATCAGTAAATAGAAAACGTGTAAAAAAAATCCAAGATATTGAATGGGCAATGCGCTCTAGCGTGTCAGTCGTACAAGACAGCATACAAAATGACAAAACAAAAAAGTTTCCTTTGCCACAAAAACGTAGAAAAATTTAATAAAAAAAACTAGTCCATTTCTTTGTAAGAAGCATAGTCCATATAGTCCATATTCAAAAATCTGAAAATTAGTATAAATGAGACATTTCCTTAACTAACTTAATCATAAGAAAAAAACAAAATAAACCTTACAAAAATAAATGAAATCCCACCCAAAACATAAATGTGAAAGGCTGCCAAGTTCGATAATATTGGAATGCATCGCCTATAAAAGAAGTGAGATCTAAATAAGTACCAAGTTCCATACACAGACCTCAGTTAAAAATAGTTACAGGAATGCACACTTGATTTTCCGCAGTTTGGAAAGTAGATTCTGAATAAATATCATATTAAATACCTAAAATTCTAATACTTACAAAAACGCAAACCTGTTTTTTCAGCAGTTTCCTTATGACATTTTTTATTTATTTATTTCTGTACTTTGTAATGATATAACTTGGCAAGTTTTAATAGAAAATTATATACTTGACTCATTGCGTTTAGTAGGTTTATAACAAAGTGTGTGAAAACTTGCCAAGTTATATCATTAAAAGGTACAGAAAAAAATAAATAAAAAATGTTACAAGCAAACTGCTGAAAAAACAGTTTTGCGTTTTTGTAAGTATTAGAATTTTAGGTATTTAATATGATATTTATTCAGAATCTACTTTCCAAACTGCGGAAAATCAAGTGTGCATTCCTGTAACTATTTTTAACTGAGGTCTGTGTATGGAACTTGGTACTTATTTAGATCTCACTTCTTTTATAGGCGAAGCATTCCAATATTATCGAACTTGGCAGCCTTTCACATTTATGTTTTGGGTGGGTTAGTTATTACATATGCCTTCTACGATTGAAGTATGGTTCAACATTCAGTAATTCAGTTCAACATCTCTTTCCTTGTTTATAAACATTGTGCAACCAGATGTTAGTCACCGTCTACACAGGTTCTAGTATTATTTTAAGGCGATTAAAAACCCATAAGCTTTGACTTTATTATGCATTGTAACAGCCATACATAACATAGGATTTGAATAACAAAAACTTTGCTTAGTGCATCAATGAAGGATGTGTACATGAGTGTTTTATTTATAGGTAATGTACCTATACCGGGAGCAATAAAAAGAGTAGAAATAACAAGCCCAAAGGAGATCAAGGTACTCATGAAACTGAACAACTTTCCCTATAGAACATGGATCAAAATATGAAAAAAGAAAATTGGAACTCCCATAGTAAATCAATCAGCTGGTCGGCGATTTTGAATGGACGGTCCAATTTTTTTCTTCTATGATAGATAAAATACATAAAGTGACAGAATATCCTATACAACTAAAAAAAATCTTTAAGTATCCATTAATCGCAATCAAAAGTAAGTAAAACATGTTTGTTATTCTCGGTTTTGATAATTTCAATATTTGCACATCAACTCCTCCAAAATATTTAAATTATAAACTTTTCATTTAAGGCGTTCCGTTTTCCATACAAAAGTTCAATGGAGTTATGTATGTAAAGGAGACAAGAGTCGGTTTAAAAATCTTGATGGGGAGTCCCGTGGGTATATAAGATTGTCGCAAAACACTAAAAAGAATTTTTAAATCATCAGATTTCCCCGTAAAAAGCGAGTCGCCACTTTACGAAAATAGATGGAGCTACTGCTGCAATAAATACGTTTAATTTTATTGTGCAGAAAATACTGATTATCTTTTAACTATAATTAGTTTTGCGACAAATTTACGTGTGCCTTCATCATTCAGAATAAAGTTTCTTTAAAAAGAAACTCTACAGCTCATGTGTAACCCGACTGAAGTGCAGTTTTTCGTTTGTATGACGTAACGAACCACCTTAAGGGCCGAAGCGCACTGACATGACGTTTAGTTCAGTCGCAATATTGTTTAAATAGTATTTCTAACATTATTAGTACTTACGAGTAGTGATCAAAATTTCTGCAACTGAATTAAACGCAGGAGAGTTCCGACCTGCTGGTAGCGACTGGATGGCAAAAACGGGAGATCGTGCCTTATCGCGTTCCCTGGGGGAGGCCTACGTCCAGCAGTGGACTGCAATAGGCTGAAATAGAATAGAATAGAGTTCCGACCATTATTTGACAGACTTACCTCTACCAGGCATGATTGGCATTTTGAAGTTGATATGTGATCGAATTCAATTAGTAGACAGTAGGTCCTTTTGTATAACGTATTCTTGAGAACACATCACAGACGCAGCACACAACACAACACAAAAAATAAATACTGTAAGTCTATGCATTACACACACAGATACACACACACTTTTAGTTTAGGGAACTACTTTCGACAGTTTGGTCTTCTTCTAGCTGTAAACAGAAATATTTTTATGTCAGACTTGAGCCGGTGTCTTTTTCTTAAAATAAACTAAATAAAATGAAAACAGCTATTTTGATATTTCGGGTAAAGCTCTTGAGATGCCTTAATTATGTTATGCAATTTAGTAAGCTTCTAAATATACCTATAAGTTTCTTTTGAAGTTGTCGTGCCTGCCAAGACTACCAATTTACCTACCTACTAGGTAACTATTAGGAAAGCCCGTATCTGCATCGTATCTACCACCCAAACACATCCGGGTGAGCCCTCGTTCCCCACCAAATACTTAGTTAGGTGTAGTTTTTACCGGTCCCGGGACCGAGAAACATAGAGCCCATCCATAAAAATACAAAAATAAAATAAAAAAACCGTATCTTCCTACCTAGCTAAACTGATTTCTAGCTATGACGATTGATATAGGTATACTAGATACTAACGGTCAAGATACGTAGTGTGTTTGCATAACCGTTACCTAAGCCATGTTTGGTTACGCTACCGGTTAAAACTGTCCCCGAATCGTGACGCACACTTTATTGACTTTACCAATAGGAAATCGTAAACGCATGTTTATGTTGTTTAAGTAGGTTACTGTACTATGTGCATATTTACCTCAAATCTTATGAATTCAATGCGAATTGGTAGCATTTCAACATTTGACTTTTATTTCCATACGAAGTAGAAAGACATATCGGAATATCCTAACTAGGTTTCTTAGATACTTAAACAGTTTTTTTATATCAAGTTTTTGCTGAGATAATGAAGCCAAAACCAAACACCTATTAATACCTCTATCGTTTATTCTGCATTCACAGATTTATACGATTATTTTGAAAACTATGTTCATATTCTAGTATTGTATTGGATTTTTTAATGCATTCACAGCGTTATTTTAATTTATGAGAATTTTTGAGAATATTCAGTGCTTTCAGCGCTTAATTTATGAGAATATTCTAGCATGTCATAGATATCTCTAGAATTTTCAGCTCTCTTAGTACAAGCAAACGATAACTGATTGAGCATGTATTCTAACATCGTCTTCTAGACCTTTGAAACAGTTATAGTTACGTCTACAATTGAGGTGCTATTGATATAGGTACGTAAACTATTTCTTACTCCCATAACAAAGTCAACTAGGTAATGTAAAATACCACCATAATATCTTTGTCTAGAAAAAATACCACCACAGCACCTGCAGGTCTTCTAGACTTTTTATGTAACCAATTCGTAACCCTATATTTGAAACAGTTATAGTTACCGTGCACAGTTGAGGTAGAATTTATACGCTTTATATAATATTATTACTCCACAAAAAGTCAATCAGAATAGGTACCTATATTTGTCTAGAATTTTTAGCGCAAGATGTTCTAGACATTTTATGTAACCATTTCGTAACCCCATTTGAAACAGTTATATAGTTACCATGCACAGGTTGAGGTAGAAACAATTTGTACGATTTGTATAATACCTATAAAATGAGCCGTGTGGTGCCGGCAGAGTAGAATAGCACCACCCCCTCTCTTCCCGTGGGGGCCGTAAGAGGCGACAGAGGGATAAACCCGACCCAAACAGCCAGCCAACGGTATGGTGGTGGTTAATCCACCACAAAGGCATTCCCAAGGAGGGTTGACGTCTGGTAGGCGGCTGGTCTCAAAATTCAGCCAAATCCTTTTGCAACACGATTTTGTGTTCAACGAAACGTGTTGCGCCGACCCCAAGTATTTGGGATAAGGGCAGGAAGATGATGATGTATAATACCTATAATATTTATATTTACTCCCACAAAAAGTCAATCAGAATATCTGTGTCTAGAATTTCAGCGCCAGGTCTTCTAGACTTTTTATGTAGGTAACCAATTTGTAACCCCATTTGAAACATTTATAGCATTTTTATTCCTATAACAAAGTCAAGTAAGTAATGAATAACTATGTCTGGTATATCTTTGTCTAGAATTTCAGCACCAGGTCTTCTAGACATTTTATGTAACCAATTCGTAACCCCATTTGAAACAGTTATAGTTACCGTGCACAGTTGAGGTGCAATTTGTACACATAAGTATAAATTTTATTCCATGCATGAACTTTTTTTATTTCTATAACAAAGTCAACGAGGCAATGAATATCTATGTCCAGAATTTTCTTCCAGCATTATCTTTGTCAAGAATTTTCAGCGCCAGGTCTTCTAGACTTTTTATGTAACCAATTCGTAACCCCATTTCAAACAGTTATAGTTACCGTGCACAGTTGAGGTGCAATTTGTACACTTTGTATAATACCTATTATATTTATATTTACTCCCACAAAAAGTCAATCAGAATAGCTTTGTCTAAAATTTTCAGCGCCAGGTTTTATAGACTTTTTATGTAACCAATTCGTAACCCCATTTGAAACATTTATTGCATTTTTATTCCTATAACAAAGTCAATTAAGTGATAAATATTATATGTCTATAATTTCAGCGCCAGGTCTTCGAGAAATTTTATGTAACCAATTCGTAACCCCATTTCAAACAGTTATAGTTACCGTGCACAGTTGAGGAGCAATTTGTACGCATAAGTATAAATTGTGCCTGAAATAGAGCCGGAGGAGGTGGCGACGTCAATTACTGGCCAATTGAGACAAAAGGATAATCTTTGGACGGCTGTCAAGGCTCTTTCGGTCGACTGATATTTAGGTGGGTCGCACACGCATCGGTCAATTTATGCGGTACATACAAATGAAAATCTGTGACAGCCGAAATTAGATATTACGAGAGAAGACCAAAATAGGTTCAATTTTTAATTTCAAACTTCATAGCTTTTCATTTGTTAGTTGACGTCACGAGGCACGATTCTTGTTTCAAAAAGCGTACCTAGTTGGATTTACAGAGAAAATTGAACTCAAGTAAACAAAAAACACTGAAGACCTTACCGTAGGTAACTTGTGATATTTTAAATTGCTAATGATTTGAAGGCTCATTTGATGCGGAAATGATATCTGGTTTTAGTATGAGGAAACTTTGAGTATTTTCGCCAACAAACCGGATCCGGCAAAATACCGGAAAATCATGCGGTGTGTGTAAGAAACGCCATACTTGACTGACACGCAAGATTTATTAGGTCATTTAGGCAACATTTAGGTGGGTTTAGGTAATAGATTCGTTACGTAGCTGCCTATAGAGTTGCTACGTGATGGATGAAAGATTAAAATACTTAAGAAAAAATGTGGTGAAATGTTAAAAGAGAAAAGGATAATCTTTGGCGCAAGCTTCACAGAGTAGACGTGAGATGACTTTTACAGTCACGCTACATTTGTCAGGTCATTAAGATGATTTAAGGTAAAAGATTCATTTAGTAGATAAATATTTGTTGTTTGTTACGTGACAATGATATTGATGCAAATTTGTTGCACATTTTAGCTTGAAGTAGCCAGAAGTGTATTAATCGATCAGTCAATCATGCCTCCTAATTTGGGTTTTATTTCGTCATGATTCCAAAACGAATACCTACATATCCATTCGGTTGAGATGAGGACATATTTTCAAATTAAAATCTTTAAAATTATTTTTACGATAATTTGCCACTTTGGTAATAGTTTTAAAAGTATCTAATATTGGTGTACAATTTGAGATACCTAATTAATTTACTATTATCTAATAGAATACTTCACTCAATTTACAAATACAATGATTACGTGGAATTGATACTTAGTAAAATTATATAACTTCTCATAAAATATTAATCACGATCATTTCAAGTGGCAAGCACTTACATTATTATGGTTCTAGTAAGTACTTACTGTCCTATCATTGTAACATTTCCATTACTTTTAGGTACATCCATCACTTATAGGTGCCGTGTGATGCCGGCATACAATAGCATCACTCCTAATCTACCTGTGGGTGTCGTAAAAAGCGACTAAGGGATAACCATCCAGGGAACGGGCATCAGCGTTTCTAGTACCTAAATGCAATATTATCTTGAATTGCGCTCGCCAATCCGCCTGCCAAGCGTGGTGAGTATGGTAATACCACCCGATAGGGAGAGGCCCATGACCAGCAGTGGACTGTTGTGGCTGTTATGGTATGGTATAGGTAGGTAGGTCTATTCTTATCAAAGAATGTCGATAAAACAGATATTTTGTTCCTTTTCAAATTTTTTGTCAGTATCGTTTAAACTTTTAGATAATTTGTTCGACTTTATAATCTCTTTCCGTTTCCGGTAGATAAACGATCCATAAGAAATAAGAACTGATAAAAAGACTGTTATTTAACAAAAAATAAATCAACTTCACAGTAGTGAACAAACTGTACAGAGGTTGTGTCATGAAAACTACTGAACCGATTTTCATGAATACCTTTCAAAACACTTATAAATTTCGCAAAACTTGCATAAGTGGTAGAGGCTTTGCCAGTAGATACAGATGGTAAAAGTAACAGATTCAATTCCTGCACCCAGCGGGAAATTTTGCAAGTATTCCAAAAAGGATTTTGATGCAGTCAGTATTAGTCGATTTCTTATTTACACTTATTGAGACTCATAAATAAAGTGCATCGATTGAACACAGTTGATCCATTTAAAACAGATTTTTATCAAAATTTTATAGTTATTAGTAGCCAAATTAGTCAAATTTAATAACGCAACTGATCATTTGATGTCATCTGTTTGGGAAATATGATAGACATTAGCCAAAATCTTGGTCATGATTTAAAAGCGGATTTACGTAAAAGAGTCTGGTTTCTTTTTATTCATTTATGTTATAAAACAATATTACAGATTCAAATCACAGCTGCAAACCTACATATAATAAACACCGTGTTCCAGACAAAATGCATTAAATTGGACACGTTATTAAGGGCATCGTACTGAGAAAAAAGTACAGTACCTATAGGACGATGGTGGAACAACAGAAAAAATCTGCGCAATGTGTTATATACCTCATACAATCAAAACTTCCGTTAACTCAGCTCTACTGAATAAACTGAAAAAAATAATAGTCAAACCTAATTAGCATGTTAAGGTATTACAATACCCACGTATACCTACTTAAAATTTAAATGATAAATCCCACTGTATGTAGGTACTGTAGGTTAAGGTTTAATTGCGGTTGCATTTCTGCGAACTCTAGAAAGTGTCTTTGAGGACATGGCCGTGCTCTGACTGTTTGTTTACACTTTACGCCGCCTTACACACCGATACAACATAAATAAGCGCAAACTCGATTAATATTACACACAGTCCATTGCCGCACAGAATCTTCTACACGTGGGTATAAATAGAGCCAAAGTATGGCTAAATTATTACAAACATTGCGATAAATGTACTTATCGGCGGCGCACGCGCAGAACGCGAATAATTCACCAATACTCACTTTCTCGGGCAAGTCCGCATGTGTACTTCCTGAGCTTGTAGAACAAATAGTTGGTGAACTTGGCACAAGACATTTTGAGCTGTATTTTGGTACGTTAAAGGAACACGATCGTCATTTTGTATGGTTCGCGGCGGCGCGGGCGGCGATTGCCGGTCGGTGGCGGGCACGAGCGGTCGACGCACATACCACCGCACAATTGAACCACTTGATGGAGGCACACAGAAGCCGAGTACTCGCCGCGATAGGGGTCGCTCCAAAATGTGCACTCGGCCGGCATACGAGGGTCAGCCGACCATAATGTCACGCTGTTTTTGTGGCAGTGGTACAAACGTGGCCACTTCAGCGATTCACGTGAGCTTTATTTGAATTTCAGTATTTGAGCAGCTCGTGAAAAGCTGTGCCACCCTCTCCCTGTATCATGAATGTATCCTCGGTATGGATTCTTAAAGTATTTTTTCGAACTGATTTTTAAATCGATTATTTTTTCCGAGAGGAGCGTCCGAGCCGGCAACACGGCATGCACTGATATATTTTCCGCTACAAACTACCAATTAATGTCAATGACTGACGAAATCGAAGCAGATCAGTACAGTGTTTCTCGGCCTATAATTGTCGGTTGGAAGGAAGTACCCGTATTATGTAGAGGTAGTTTTATGATCTTTTGTGTTAAATGGGAAGTTACAACGATACAACCTAGTGGTTCCTGATCCTGAGGTCTTTCCGGGACTTTCTGCATGACCACTCCGCATAACGGGGCTACTTTATTGGGTCTTTTCAAGTAAAAATTTGGTTCTCGCTTGGTTGATACGTAACAAAATGAGTAAGTAAGTACAATAGCTGCACTATAGATAATAAAATTTCTTTCGATTCTCTTTTATCTATTAAATTGACACAATATTAACGTCAATCAAACATTGAACATTGGACTTAAAAATGCTGAAATGTGCTATTTGCTAAAAAAACTATAATTGAGCTTTTTTCAATTACTTTTACTTAATCAATTAATAAAAGTCTCTTACCTGTCATATCGTAATGACGGGGTCAAAGAAGAGATTTTTAAGTAAATAAATTTTTTCCAGCAAGTTTGATTGATTTAGGTACGGATTTGAACCGACGACGATATCGACGACAAAAAAAAAACATGTGGAATAGCGAGAAACAAAAGGCTGGTTTGGGGTTAGTAGAGAAATAGCAATTTACCTATATAATTTTATATTATAAAACACAAATCGCATGGGGAATTCTATATCTACTTAATTCCACCACTGATTTACGCTAGTGGAATTCGACCCTTACCACAACCTACAACATTGTAAATTGTAAAAAAGAAGGTTGATTCACCCCTAAAAATATTTGCAGTATATTTTATTTTACTTACTGCATAGTAGGTATAGTTTCCTTATTTTATGAGGTAAATAGTAGGTGATGATTGCACAACTGATCGACAACCATTCTATTTACTCCATTACAAACACATAATTATAGTTATTGTTAATCCCGTAGAGATGAGTCTCATTACTTATGCATTTGTTTGCTTAATGTAGACTATTAAAGGGAATTTGCATCAAGGGCCTTCGGGCGATAAGGAAACAGTTTTATATTGTAGGCTCGTATATTAAGATCCTTCCGTGTGGTGCTGGCTTAAAATAGCATCACCCCATCACCCTATATATTTCCCGTGGGTGACATAAGAATTGACTAAGGGATTTAAGAGTTGATGTATTGCAATAATTAGGATAAAACTGACAGCTTGTCACTATGGTGAAACACAGTCTTTAGAATGACTCTTAAATTTTTGACAGACGTGGTTTAATTGGCCGTTTTTACAACCGTTTACGCTCTGCTTGCCCCGCAAGGGATATAGGCTTCATATATGTATGTATGTGCCTACGTAAGATCACGAAGGTGGGTAAGTGGGTAAATTATGTGTTAAATAGTTAAAAAAATAACTATAAAAATAATAGTGCTTATGCCTATAGTAGGCCTTAATTTAATAAAAGAGAATTATAGCTCTACACGTTAAAATTGGCGAAAACAGGCGTCGCTCAGGTATCATATTAAGTACCCAGTATGTCTTTTAAAACTTGCGAGAAAATCTTTGAATTCAACCCTAATTGACGCATTATAAACAGTATTGTGGAATGTATCAAGCCAAGCACAATGCAGATCGGTCGGAAGCAACACAATGGACAGGTATATGCTCAATTGTTCCATATTATGTAAACTGGCCTCGATTCCAAGAGCCTTTCCACTCAAAGGATTTTTTCTGTTGATTACCCGGTCGTGTGGTAGCGGGAATACTGCCACCCTCAGTCCACTCAAGGCGTTTCGTAAAAGGCGACGTAGAGTTTTTGACCTCGGTTGAATATCTGTCGACTATGGTCAACCGCATGGTGGCGATGATACTAACTACAATAGCATTCCCAAAGAGGGTTGACGTCAGGCAAGCGGCCGGTCATAAAACATTGCCAAATCCTTTTGCTGTTTGATTTTTTGTTCCAACAAAACATGTAGCACCGACCCCAACTAATTTGGAATAAGGAGAGGAAAATGCTACTCGGTGGAGAATGATCGTGGCGAGCACGTAGCGTGCAATTAGGCAACGACTTTTTGATCAAATGGGCTCTAAGTAGCATAATATGGAATTCCTTGGCGTCAGTATAAATACTAGGATTAGAATCTGTATACAATTTTACAACATGGTTGACAATCTTCGATGTCATATTTTAAACTGTCTGAGACGGTTCACACGTTTTACTAATTTATTAGATTGTGACTTTCTAAAATAACTTTATAAGACAGAATTTAGCATTACAATTTTGTTTTAAAGAATTTGTCTGTCATTTTAAACAGTGAAATAGAAAACTATATTTAAGTATTAATTCGTACCTACTAGATAATATTATGAATCAAATGTAACATACATTCGTTAGAAAGTCACAATCTAATAAATTAGTATTCGTCTCTTTTGACAGAAGCACAAATTAGGGAGAACGGCGCGCGGGGAGCCTTTAGAAATGGCTCACTCAGTACTAGCTACAATTTTGACGCTTTCTGACTTTTACTGGAATCTCGGATCAGAGAAATTCATGGTAATTAAGAATTTTTTTACCATGAACGTAATTTTTCTTGCATTAAAATTGGATGAGAATCATATAACGTTGTTATATACCCAACATTTAGCTGTATCTATTTCGAACTCGTATTAAATCTAGCAACCCGGGCTATGTAACAAGAGACAATCGCGAAAATCCTAAATAGGGTCGAGTAATCCTTCTGTGAACTCTCTATTTTGTGCCAGAAGTATCTAAGGATTAACTAAGAAAATGTCTTACAGAATCGAGTACACTGTTGCTGCTAATTGAGATATCGGCTAGTGTAAACTGAGGAAATCGGTATAGTGTAGAGTTACAAAGGTGTATTTCGGTGGTAGGTATGTATAGTATAGATAGATATCTAGTAACTTATACTTGAGTACGGCCGTTCGAATAGGCAATATTTGACAGCTGTCAAAATTATATAAGGTGTAAAAAATCAACTGCAGCGAAATATGAAAAAATATTTGGACCTCCATGGATACAAATTGACAAGGTTGGCTGATACATTTTGTATGGGAGGGCTAAATTTTATTTTTCATATTTCGAACTATGTTCCTTGGGGAGAGTTGTTCAGTTTCATGGGCTGGTTCACCCCTTAAAATATTTGCAGTTGTTTTTTTGTACATCCTGTATAAATGCTACACAACTTATGGTCTATTTTTGTTTGTTGACATGTTCTTCTAGTATGGGTTTGACAGCTGTAAAATATGGCCTATTCGAACGGCCCTATTTCAGCTAACTATTGATATGTAGGTATGTATAACCACCTACTACACCGTGTAGGTCAAACCGGATATATTTGGGCAGTCAGATATAAGGAAAGATAAGATTACGACTAACTCCAATATCGCCATTTGAGTTGCTAAATACCACTGCGAGGTAGAGCACAATGGAACGATATTCCACGGCCCCGGGTTCAATACCTGGCGCGGTCAATTTTTAAAAACTATCCTTATTAAAATGTAAGTATGCTATGGTATCGGGGTACCATGGTGTCTAATACAAGAGAGATCTTATGATTGTAAGTCCCGGCTAATGATTTTTTCAATTTACCTATGGGAAAGTTGATGATGAAGATCTTATGAGTCGTAATCATAAGTTATGTATGACCCATAAATACTTCTTACAATAATTTCTTTTCAATCTGCTACGGCCGAGAATTAAACTGTGGTACTTCGAGTAGCAAAACATGTAACGCCACATCGGTTGGTAATTTACACAACTCAAGACAAAACAAACATTATAATGACTATACATTAAACGTTAAGACATTCCATGTCATTGTTTAAACAAGCAACACGTAGGTATTTAATAACTAATCAATAGCAATTTACAATCACTACAATTATACATGACCTAACCTAACGAAACACAGTACAGTTATACGTTTACGAGGAGCAAATTACTTAATACATAATAAGGACTTAAGTAAAGACAATACCTACTCAATGCATGAATTATTGAGTAAACTGAGAAATAATTTATGCAAATACGTAAATTGATGAGCTGTTTTGCAAATAGCTCGCAGTGCTAAATCGTTTAGAAGCATTGCGTACCTATTAATTCATCATCAAGGCACTTGCAAGAGCTCCATAGGGTTGCGGTTAGGTAGATACCTAAAGATCAAAATAAAGACCGAGCGTGACGGCGTCGTAGTGCGCCATCAACGTGACGCCTGATCTTTCTGGCATCTCCATACAAACCAGGTATTTTGACGGCACACCATGTCGCGTGAAGCTCAGACTTTAAGGACACCACTTATGGTGTATGCACGAAATGCCCATTTAGGGGTAAATCTTTTTGTTTAATATGGTGAAAAACGCCGTTGGCTGTGCACTAACATATTATCCAAAATTTGTATACCTACAGCTGTTTGGTGTTCCTTCCTTTCGTTTTTTTACGGATAGACAGAACAAGGCAGAACTGAATATTTTACATATAGAGATTTCCGGTAGTTTTAGTGGGAGATCAGTATGTAGGTAGTTTTAGTGATCCTAGGGGGATTTCTATGCAATCTATAACAATAAACAGTGTCTATTTAGTTATCTTTATGAGAATATAGTAATAGTTTTGGCAGATTATCACCCGTAACATACTAATTCTATATGTTCAAGTCTGAAAATCGTCTAAAACAGAAAATATTAACTTGCGTTATGTTTCTATAATATTTCTGACAGGTTTAATTTCGATACCTATTGTTCTTCTTCTCAGTGAATGAAAGGAATTCTAACAATGATGAAACAATGGATTGAATTTTAAACATTTAACTCGTACTAAATACACTGATTGGCTCTGGTGTGGTAGGTAACAACAGTGAGAGAGTAATTACAGCCTTGTTATATTACCTTATGTTTATATTTAATGTGGGTGAAGTTGAGGTTTCTCTACGAAATGATTATTACTTGTTAGTCGTGGGTTTCTCCATACGTTTAACTTGTCAAAATATTCTTCGATGAAACCTCGTAATTTAGCTATTTACGCTTTTTAATTATTTTGATATCTGCCATCAGCATCATCATCTGCCTGCCCTTATCTCAATTTATATGGGGTCGACGCACCGTGTCCTTTTTTCCATTAATCTCTATCAGCAGTCAAATCCTCACTTACGCCTGCTTTTTCATGTCGTATTTTACACAATCCACCCAAACTTTTTGAGGCCTTCCACTCCTTTTGCGTCCATGCTCTTCATCCCTCCTCATTACATGTCCATACATAAGATAAACGGTTCCCTCTCATCTTTTCTGTCACTGGCGCTTCTTTCAAACTCCCTCTATGTAAGTACCTGCCATTAAATTAAATTGTGACGGTTGATTATCATGATGATTGCTTGATTTGATGATGTGGCCAGGGCACATCGGTTCTAAAATATCGGGTTCACGAGTGGAGGCCACGCATCGCCGATGTGTCCTGTCCATGCTCTACCTATTGTCTGTAATGGTACCCTTATTTTCCAAGCGTCGCGACAACGACGCGTGTCAACGACGCCGTCAAATTTTGACGGCGTCAAATTTTGACGGCGTCGTTGTCGCTGCGGTCTTGTAGAAAAACCCGGCCGCATCCCATACAAACTCTGAGCTTCTCAGAGCGGTGTCAACGTGACGGCGTCGTGGCGTGCCGCAACGACGCCGACGCTTGGTCTTTCTGGTTCCCCATACAAACCAGTCATTTGACAGACGTCGTTGTCGCTGTCGCTTGGTTTTTAAGCCTACCATTACTAAACTTAAGTGTTAAGGCGTTACACAATTAATTACAGCAAAGATCAAACAATTATCATGGTACACCGTGGTGGGGGAGGCCTACGTCTAACAGTCGACTGCCATATGCTGAAGTGATGTGTAACCCTTTGATCACTGTAATGCGCCTATTTACACGTTACTCATCGCTTAATTGAAATTAAACTGTGGTTATAGACAATCATCGTTTAGTTAACAATGGCTTAATTGTTTCACCGTGATTAATCTTTTGTTGAGATAATGCAAATTGTAGGCTCTTTGTCATCTCGGATTACTGTTGACATAAATTATGTCCCCAGATCCTTTAAGTGATTATCTCTATGGGTTTGCTACAGATTCAAGTATGGCACTATTAAAACGAAATATCATTACATCACGTATAAGAAAATTCGTTATACTCATAACAAAAGGAGGACTACAGCAATAAAAAATCATAGATCAATGAAACAGTAGGTACAATAAGCCGGCTTTAACTCTGTTTTGCATTCTCTACCAGACAACCTCAGGCAAAAGAGACAGTGCGGCAGTGCAATATTATAGTAAGCAAAATTTTAATTAAGTGTATGCTTGTATCGTAACCAGATTTACTGATTACCTTTCCATAAACCAATTTTTTACATCAAACGAGTCAAGTTCGAGAAATCTTTAAATAAATATTCTTAGTACAGTTCCAAGAATCCTTTGTATATAGAGGAATTTGTTCCACACGTCACGTATAGTTACGTATTGTACGTTCATAAAACAGATTTTATTGTTAGTTTTACACGCCGAATAAACGTTCAAAAACGTCTCATCTGTCTTCATACAGCCATAATACGAGTACACCGGTCAATACAAGTCAACTTCGGCAAAAATAACTCGTTTGTTTGGGCTAACATTTACTATAACAGGATGAAGGCATAAGCTGAAATAGTAGTGACTGATACTAGTCAGGATGGTGAGTATCTATTCTACAGCAACAATCCAGGAACTTAGGTTGCCCTTATCCCAATTTATTTAGGGTCTGCGCAATGTAATTTGTACCCAAAATTATGTTGCAATAGAAAGCTGCAGGTGTGATCTGGTTTTTCTAGGGAATAAAATGTTGGTAAACATACAAACAAATATCACGCCTATATTTCTTGCGGTTTAAGCAAAGCGTAAAAATTTTAGACCGACATTCAGAAGATTGTATATCAAAATAGTAACAGGTTGTCAGCCTGTCGCCTTAAATTGCAATACACATTAACTATCCAATTCGCTTCTTACGACACAATCTGGGAAAGATATGGGGAGATGCTATTCTAAACCAGACAGTAAACACTAAACATCCCTTGCAAAGTCAGTCAGCTCAGCTGATCGTGGGAAGTAGATTTTCTCTTGTTCCGTAGGGAAAGTTTTTCAGTTCCATGGTTCGATAAATTTTCAGTATATTGCCCATTACACCATCATGATCTTCCTGCCCTTATCCCAATTACTTGGAGTAGATGCAACATGTTTTGTTTGAACATAAAATCACATTGCAAAAGGATTTGGCTTAATTTTACGACTGCCTGACGTCAACCTTCTTAGAGAATGCTAAGGGTTGTAGTCAAGGTCAAAAACTTCGTCGCCTTTCTACACCTTGAGTAAAATAGGGGTGGTAAAATTCTTAGCCGCTACCACTCGACCTCTTGCACCCTGTATAAAATATTTGCTTATACACAATTTATGCGTTCAAATTATAATAATCGCCATAGGCTTATATATTATCGGCGCGCATGTAAATGCGGTGCCGTTTCGCGCGCGAGCGGAAGGAAGCAGCCTTGCGCTTGCGCATGCGCCTTGGCCTTTACACAAACCGGTATTTTATCAAATTACCGTCATTATCGACGCGACGCGGGAATGACCGCACTTTGAACTGCCAGAATTATCCGGGTCTTGTATTTGTAATAATTACATGGACTTGATTCTGGCAGCACATTTCATTAGCTTATTCTTATGTAGGTATTCTTCTTTTTCATCGAATCGGTGGACAACAACTAAATTTTATTTGCCTAGCCCGACTGTTAGCCTCTAGCAGGTTTTGCATACTGCATTTACTAGGACAGTTTGGTATGTATGAAGAAAATGAAAAGAGAAGATTTTTGGTAAACCGAGTTTTAATCAGTTGATGAATTTGTGTTGTGATGAGAGCGTTAGTTTCGCTCGGAGATCCTCTTTTAAATAAACTGGAAAAATACACATGCAGACATACCTACCCACCCATGGTAATTTTTTTTGAAATCTTAATTACGCGATAGGAATTTAATAATGCTAGGTACCTACCTAAAAATAAAGTAAGAAAGTGTTCTGTCAGAATCAACGCTATTGACTTTTTATTGGTTTTGATTAACTGTCAGAATTATCGCACGCAGGATCTTAATTACCAGTTTATTTAGGTAACTGTTACTCATCGATACCTACTTATCTAAGACCATACAAATATAACTATCTCGAAAGGACATCATGTTTACTGTTTAACAACGTTAAAAAATATTTTGTTTGTTAAATTCAATGCCGGTCAGCAGGAACTTAAGCTTACCTATTAATTATTGTTTATGTGTGATTTTTTAGATTAGATAGTAAAAAACCCTGAAATATAATCTAAGGGCATATCTACAGACAGGGGCAGGCACACAACATGATTACAAAACCTCACTAGGTACAACCATAGTCTAGTAAAACATGGCCTTACATTCCCAGAGAAACACTTGCCTACGTCACTAGTATCGCCACTTTATTTCAATAAAATACGTTATAGGGTAAATTCAATCTCAGAAAAATGAGCCAAAACATTTCTTAATAATTTTATAATTTTAATTTACGTGTGTATTAACTTGAACTTTACAACAACACTTAAATTGTATTTATTAGCTAACAATATCTTATATTATTTACAAAAAACATCATAAGAGTGGGTAATTCTGGTAACCCACTAGCATGATGACGTAGGCAAGTGTTAGTCACGTGGTTCACGAGTCTCGGAATGGTATACCAGGCGGAGTATCTTATTATACCATGCGTACAACCAATCAGACAGAATAACATTAAGATCTGCAATTAGTTTATCTACTGTTGGATGGGCAAACGCAGGACATCTCTGCTGCCCATTCCCTGGACGAATTCATCCCTAGTCGATACTTTTTAGAACTGATCCGTGTGATAGCACCCCTTGTCTATTCAGAGTGTTTCGTAAAAGGCCACGTTGAGTTTTTGATGGTATCCATAGCGGTGATACCACCTACAGTAGCATTCCCAAAGAGGGTTGACGTCAGGCAGGCGGTCGGTCATAAGACACTGTCAAATCATTTTGCTACATACGAGTAATTTTGTCCTCTAACAAAATATGCTGCGTTGCACCGATCTCATCTGATTTGGGATAAGGGCAGGTAGATGATGGTGGTAACGAGTTGAATTGGGGTGTTTCTATTTTGAGAGTAAATACATGTAATTTTATTTAACCACGACCAATGAGAGTAAATACACGCTATAAATTATGGAACAACTCAATCATTCTGAACGACTGAATGAATGATATTGAATGGAAATGAAATGAAAATGCATTTATCATCCTCTGGTCACGACAAAAAGATCGTTTTTCTTTTTTACATGATGATGGTAATTATAGCATTATTTACTAAGAAGTATAACTAACTATACAGAAGAAAACAAACAATAAAATAAACACCAAGGGTTTTCATACAAATTCGCCTTTGAAAAATTTGCATGGATTTTCATTTGTCATTCATTAACATACACGATGGAATAATGCGATTGCAGGTGAAATGTGTGAAAAGCGTACTGCGAGCAACATCGTTTGGTTATGTTTTTTAAGAGTAGTCTTAGTTACTCCTTTTTCTATCGTTATTCCATGGTTATTCCCATTCAAATACGGTTTACATCAAACGCCTTCTTCGCTAGCGCTGCGCATCGCACAAACCATTTGACATACTGTATTTGTGTAAAAATAAGGTGGAACAATCGCATTTCCTAATGCATGTGATAGCGCTGCGCGAAAATAACACAGAAACGTACGTTACGTGTGATACATACATACATATAATCACGCCTCTTTCCCATAGAGGTAGGCAGAGACTACTTCCTTTCACTTGCTACGATCCTGACACACCTGTTTCGCTTCCTCCACAATCATTAATCTTTTCATATATGCTCGTCGGTTTAGGGTGCTTTTGACCTGTCTTTTCTTTAAGACGTCCCCGATTTGATCGAGGTACGTTCGTCGAGGCCTTCCCCTTCCAACGTTCCCATCCACGTTTGCCATACATACTTGTTTCGTCAATCTTCTTTCGTTTATTTTTTTATTTATTTATTTATTAATCTTTATTGCACAGAAAGTACAAAGGGCGGGCCTAATGCCACGCGGCATTCTCTACCGGCCAACCAAAAGGTAAACTGAAGGAGTCAAAGCGGGTGCACTGATATAAAAAAAAAAAACATGAAATCAGGTTAAAAAAAGTAACACAATACATTAATAATATATACGAAAAATAACATCCATTTATCCTCTCAACGTGTGATTTTCGCCTTAATTTAGAAATCTACTTTACTTTTACCACGTCAAGAAAGACACGATAATCCTGATTGTCTACCAGAGCCATAGGGCGAACGAGGGTATATTTCGACCTTATTTCGACAAATTGACAAAGGGCTGAGGCAGGGACGGTTGTCGGTTGATTTTGGCGTTCTGGGCACAATTAAAGGTTGCTTCGCTATTAATTTGTGGAACGATAAGGGTAAGGTAGGTTAGGTACAAAGGGTTGTATTGTGGAAGGGACTCTTGACAGGCTGATTACTATTAACGATATAAAAGCTTATAATGTAACAATTATCTGCGTATAAAGCTAGTATATTCAAGGATGTCGTTCAGATTTTAAAATATTTTTTTTTGGTTTAGTTAAAAAAGTATGGTTTTAAAATTTTAATGATTTTCAAAATTGAAAGTTTGCGTTGTTTGTTTATTTTCATATAATTAGCTAAGTTTTCCAACCACAACATTAATTAAATATCGCGTTCATATAAAAAGTACAACGGTATTGCGTGCTAATTGAGCTACATTATTTTGGGAGAGTCAGAATTTATTTAAACAAAATGTTACGCTTCAAAAACTCTTAGTCGTAAACACAAATTGAAATAATTTTTCGCGTTTATTCCATTGTATCATACCATACCTAGGCCTATATGAATACAGAGAGCTAAATAAACATGTGTTGAGTAATAGAAGACATGAAGGTAAATAACTTTCACTAAGCGAGAGCTCGGCAAATATGTATGTACCTACCTACGTTATTAGACGTCATCCTGACGAATGAATTAATGCATTTCTCCATTTTTCGTGGGTGTCCTGCGAAATAAAGACAGGTATGTCCCTCTTATTCCTCAAATATTTATTCTCATACATTCTTGGTTGGAATGAAATTTTGTTTAATGAACATTCACGATACTGTTACACTTAGATAAATGGTAGGTGTTGCTGGCGTTCCTGTAACATTTTAGAATCAGGTTTGTTTTCTCTAATAGAACTGTATGGGCAAGTATGGGCATATTACTTACTCCAACAACCGTCTTCAAGTACAAAAACAAAGCGCACTTTGTGGGGTTATAGCGAATAGCTGAGTGAAGTAAACGACATATTGTGTTGCGCTGCGTGTGGTCTATAGTGGTGGCCATATGCTTATTGGAAATGGATAACGCTAAAAGAAAAGAAATGTAAGTAAAACTTTCTGTTTTTTCCTGCTTCAGTTGCAGTAGCAAGGTACTTCATTAGGTATACTAGTATTTAAAAAAATATAGAACAAATCATTTTTAGTTTCTAGGTAATGTAATTAATCATGGAGGAAATATACTAGAAGAGAGTCAATCTAGAACTAAAAAAAGTATCATAAAAACCCCGGATAGATGTAGATGGCGCAGTAAATAAAAGTTGCAGCGGATACAAACTAGCTTAGTTTCATAAGTTGTAAATTGAATGTGAATATTTAAGGTACCTTTTGTGTTCTAGATTGACTCTCCTTGTATATTTCCTCCATGATCTAATTCAGTATATCCCAAGTGAGACAAATCAAAAAGCTACACTTGAAAAAGCTACACTGAAAAAACTATACAGCTACACTACTGCAGCGAAACACGAGTCGTTCATCGACCCAACAATAGGTAAGTGAGTGACCGTGATAATACCTACAGATATTTAATGGGTATCAATATATTAAGGATGTAAAAGTTGGTAAACAAATGACTTGCACATAACAAGCACTATGAAAAACAAGTGCTATTACTTGCATAAACAAAGAAAACAAAGATTAAAATTAAACAATAGAAAGTACAGAAAGAATGAACAAACTAGCCAGGAGGCAACTGGGAAGAAGTATTAAAAACTTATTTCTATAGTGGCTCTTAAATAACAGAATCATAAGAGAATGAAGTTGTTACATTGCTTCCTCTTCGAAGTAAATTTAAACTGAGTTTGCGAAGCTTAAATAAAGTTGTTGTTGAAATGAAACTTAACTATATAATAAAGAACTTAAAAGTTGCTATCGGAAGAATGCAACGAGGCGGGAGTAATAATAAATGTATGTATGTATAATTTCTTAGGTATTTTGTGTTTTTTGCTTTTTTTTATCCGCATCTTTATGTTTTTACTCAAAATATTAATTTTATACCGTGTGGTAAGTAGTAGTAACGGTTTAGAATTCGCCCACCCTTAGTATACTCAGGGTGTTTTATAAAAGGCGCCGTAGAGTTTTTGACCTCGGCTGAATATCTGTTGACTATGGTCAACACAATAGCTTTCCCAAAGAGGGTTGACGTCAGGCAGGCAGCTAGCATAGTACATAGCCAAATTCTCTTTTCTACATGATTTTGTATTCTAACAAATACGTGTTACGCCGACCCCAACTGATTTAAGATAAGTGCAGGTAGATGATGATTTAAATATTAATTTTGTTTCCTATATAATTTTCATCTTAATAAAATAACTAACAATGATTGACATAATTACATCCTCAAAATGATGTAGAACCTTTATAATGGGGTTCCTTCGAAATATGTAGGGTTTCTTCTCCCGACACAAGAGCCTCTGACGGAAATTATTCATGTTCGGGAAGATTGCCTAATTCCTTATTCATTCTCAGTACCTTGCTTGAGAGCTAATTAGAACGTAAGTACCTACCTAACCCAGTTATAAGACCCTTTAAGGAGGCTTATAAGAAAGAGCCCTTGGGCTTATAATATGTTAGCTAATGCGATACCATTTCAATATTTGTTAGTTCGACCTAAGTTTATTATATATGCCCCAATATGTACCTACATAAGTCAAGAGAGTCGTATAAGGGATGGTGCAACAAAAAATTTGCAGGCATGATAACTTGAACTTTTTACCAGAAACATTTGTTGGGAAGTGCCAACTATCGTTTTCGTGGTCGTTTACAAAACTTTTCGTTCATTACTTTATATTAGGTATGTTCCTTGAGAAAAGTTGTTGAACTTTACAAATTGATATGCCTCCAAAATTTTCACACCCTACATCCAGATTATTACAGATAAGAAATTATCATCACCATGGTAATATCAAAACGCCTACTCCAATTCTACAAGCAAAAGTACAGACTAAGGTTTCGATCGTGGAAGTTATACGAGTAGCAGCACGGGCGTCGGGCCCCCACAGCCGCATTGGCGTAAGAAGGTAGCAGAGGCCATAACTCTACGACCCGGTATCGATCAAGGTACGGTCATGTCAGAGACCTATAATCAGAAGACTACTAAAGCTATGTAGTAAGTGAAATTAATTTTAAGAATCTTTAGAAAGTGAGAAACATTTCTAGGCAGACACAGACTACACACATCTTTTAAAATGTTATAGGTACCTGCGCAACTTTTACCGTGTGAAGCCGATATAAAATAGCTTCATCCCGTTTTTATAAGAAGGTATGTCATAGAAGGCTGCGAATATACAAGACATGGTCTTTAACGTTTCTTGTGAAATAAAGCACCTTGTAGGTAGGTACTGTTTTATAAACTCGCCTGCCAATCTTGATGAGCTTATGTCCAGAGTGGACTATTGTGACTAATGATTAATGTATATAGAACCTTTTATGTGTCGAAAAAGAACTTTATTTCGTCTGGCACCACACCTACCGTGTTCATTCAAAAAAGTTTGTGCGTAAATTAGATACGATAGAAAATGCATTCTTAAATTCCTCACATTTTGAAAGATCACAATCTTTAGACAGACTTATCTACAGATGCTAGGTTTATGATGTCTGATTTGTTTCTTCTTGGGACCAGAAATATTACCCTTTCCGTTCTTTCATAGAACGTACATTTTTGTTAGTAGGTATCAGTGATAAGGTTAGTTTCTAGTAACTATATTACCTGTACATTTACTAGGCAAGAAGATGAACATTTTGTAGGTTCCTTACTAAATTTGTACCTTACAAAATTTTTCTTGCTGTCCGTACTTTGAGGTATAATAAAACTAGCACCTTTCTGATTTTTCTGTAAAGCTTGCCATCTTATAGTTCGTAAGTAGTAATTTAACCGCTTTCATAAGTAATTTTATCTTTGAAAAAAAAATGTACTTAGTAGCCTAAATTGCTTACCTACTCAAGCAAAACGGCTTTAATTTTTCATTTGTAAGTTTTGTGAATAATTTGCGTAACAAACTTCATGACACATAATGAAGTAAACACGTCTATCATTAAAGTTAAAGAGCATAATTTATTGTGTTTTAAATCTGCGACATTTACAACAAATAGTTTTGTTAAGATGTGAAGACAGCGGATAGACAAGAAGACAAGACAATCAATAGAAAACTAATGGGAGTACCTAATGTAAATGTTAGAATATTAGTACCTACGATTATTAAGTACTTACGACAATTTAAGTGACACTTCTGTTAAAATTACACGACTTTGGTTTGGTTTTTGCTTCATATTTAAATATAGAGACTTATTTATTTTCTCACACGATGACACTACTGCCCATCAAACTAAATCTATTTTTAACCGACTGCCTCAATAGGACGTATGTGTTTCAAACGAAGGTATGTATGTATGTCAACATGTAAATTCTGTCACGGGCTACAGCCGAATTGACGTTTGAGGCGTCTTTAGATTCATCAGCAGCGCGAATGATATTAAACCTACTAATCGATCCGCGCGTCGACCCGATAAAAACAAAACAATAGGTAATGTGTACAAAGCGCAAAAGTCTCAAACAAATGATATTAAAATGTCATGAATTCAAAACTTCAGATTTTAAACGTAAAATATAAGTTTGGAATAACCGCAGTTGGGTTATGGTTTTTAATAATTAAGCGTGTGTCAGTTATCAGGAAGTTCTTATAAAGGTAATATTTCCTTTTGTTTGCATAACTATCAACACCATAAATAAGTTCCTTACTTTATTACCCTGAAGTTCGAAATAACATGACAATTTCTCAATTGATTCCACACTATTAGTAAAGGTAAAGCTAGCGAATAAGTGTCATTATATTATCATTGATAGCGAATAAGTACTAATATAATAAAATTACAATATATACCTTACAGGGTTACTGGTAGGTAATTAGTTCCGATAGGTAATTTGCAATCGAAATCACCCTTAGGTACATGGGGCAAAAGAGAACCCATACCGAGGTATTTAAGATTTTTAAAGGAATATTGGATCCCACACACTAAAAATCTTAATAAAAAAGAAAGTACTAAATGTAATCAAAAACTTTTAATGTTGAGTAAGGCTGATTTCGATTGCAAATTACCTATACTATCACTCCTTAACGTGATCGGGTCCAATTACCAGTAACCCTGTATAGCTTTATTATCATTTTAATTTATAACCTCTACTTAAATAAATGTTTTCTTACAAAAATACCTAAAAAAATATATAATGGTGTTTTAAAACTTCAAAGTAAATGATGAATGGATTTGTTTTGTAAGATTAGCAAGGCAAGCAAGACTCACGAATGTAATATTTCACGACCGAGGAAGAGTCGCGATCCACCTTGTACCCACTTTTGCGGAGGTAAAGGTCAGATATGGATCTGACCTTCTGCTTTCGTGGTAGACTGTCCTTGATGGTTCGGAGGTAGGGTTGCCAGGTCCTCATGCCTTAAAGCCGGGAAGACCTGCGAGTTTGACTTTTTTAAAAACTTTGGGTAAAAAACCGGACTGCTTACATTTTCAATGATTTTCAATCCTCATGTAAAAAAAAGTTTTTTCTTGGCCTAACATTTTGGTTAAAAAGACCAGAAACCTCGCATTTGTGAAAATTCGGTCAGAATTTCAAAATATAAAAATCCTAATAAAGCTGGATGGCAAGACACCACTTATTTTGGTCAGACAGGCAATCAAAAAGCTTGACAATGTCCGGCTTTATTCGGAAGCCTGGCAACCCTACGTGGGGGTCATAAGTTCGATTCCCTTCAGGATTAAATAAATTGTCAGTCGCCATTTAGTGGTTAGTCAGTTTTGCCTTTGAAGTGAGAGAACCATGCTACGCTGATATATTTCGTATTGAAATTAGCTGATAAGCAATGTCACCCATAAATATAAATATACTACTTACATACATACTCATACATAAAGTACGTAAGTGATATAATATCTGCGAACAAGATCTTAGAACATATGATGTGTTAATATATTGTAATTGTAGTAGCTTTGCATGTCATAGATATCGTAACAAACAAAATTGATTGAGAAAATTTACTATACCTATTTAATAGTCAGTATATTATGTTATGATGTCGTTGTAAAGAATATACCTAAATGATGTTTATGACTTCAATAACGTTATTCTCCTGTCTGTCTAGGATAAGTAAGTATTTACCTTTGCAAGTGTGTTTACGTCTTTTAGTAGGGTTTCACCGTATAGTATTAGTCACACACAGGTATTAGTTTAGGTTGGTCTTTTTAAACCATATATCTCCGAAAGTACCGTAAAACAATACAACTATGGTCCTACGCTTACAACTATGATCCAAACAAACCTGCACTTAAAGTACACATTTCTCGTTTATCTCGTGTGTGGTGATAGTTGTTAAAGTCAGTGTTAACCATACATTAGGGGTCCTATATAGAACGCCCCACACAAGAGAAGTAAAATAAAAAAAAAAACATACAAGTTTGTTTGGACCATAGTTGCAAGCTAGGACCATAGTTGTATGGTTTTACCAGTACCTTCTTGATTTACGACTAAGTACTTACACTTTTGGTGTATAATATTTTTATGCTTAATCGATTGCATTATGTTTTAACTCTTGATGAGAAAAACAACTTTTTTTAGTTTCATGGTCACCTGCTATGGCAACTATTGTCGGACACCCTATACGTCAAATTTTACGTTAGACCTTGATATCAAACATCACGAGTAGATAGGTATGTCTTGCAAGTTTGGAGTGAGTTTCGTTTACGTTCAACTAAATTTAGCCGACGACGTGTGTTTGAAGGAGACGTCAGTGCTTTTGACTGAGGAGCAACTTTGATCGCATCATACCGACTCATATTATTTTGATCATGTTATTTTAAATCAGACCACAAAAAATAATTTTACATTATCAAACTACTAACGAGGGTTTGTCCGTATTTTGACTTAGGTCCCTTATGATATTATTTAACCATTTATTGTACACAAATACAGGACAAGTACCTACTTACAAAAATGAAAATGACAAAACATGGTCTAGTTACCTATTTCTAACAAGAAACTTACATCAGGCCTACAGAAGTGAGATAGCATTCATCGCACCCTAGGAACCTACTGCACGATTTTGAGGTATTTTGTGGGTCCCAAAAGGAATACTTAGTATGAAACCTCATGTAGACGAACATGCATCGCCGCACCGCTGTCACAGGCTGTCATTAGTTACTGGCTGTCAAATGCCGCAATATCGTGCGGAACTTCTATGACAACCAACCATGCTAACGGCCTACTAATTAGGTAAAAAAAAGCTTACTTGTAGTTTTTACTTTGTCATTGCAAAAACCGCAAGGAAAATACCTAATCATAGAAACGTAGGTAGTTAGTAGTTTCCTAATATGACTAGGAAATAGTTTTTAATATAATTTACTTAATGTCATTTATTTTTTACTGAACAATGCTCGCCATGAAAAAAAAAATTACATTAACTTCAGTTTTTAACACGCTTGCTTATGAGCTAACTTAGATACTTAAACAATATCAACGTAGCAAAAAAGGAAATACATAGAACAATCATATTAATTATCCTGAAATTTATTATAATAATTATTATGATTCATCGTATTCTGTTTGTATTTTCTTTTGCCATTTTTTATTTCTGTACCGTATCAAAATGTCAGATAGGACTATGGTTAATATAACATTATTTTTAACAGATTTATGAATAGTTTATTTTTATCTTATCGTCATAATATTCAGTGTCTAACCTTATTAACTCGTATGGTATTACCGAAACTAATTTACAAATCGCGTTGTAATGCATGACGGTCGTAACTTCTTACGATAAAATAAAAATTGTACTTACCTACCTACTAGGAAGGTATTTCAAATGTAGCCAAGATTAAACAAATCTAATCGTCCTTGTATGTAACTAATTTTAAGTTTTCACCAATTGTTATTCTTATTAAGTTTACAATAAGAAATTCATATATCTTACAATCGAATTTTGCTACCCCATTTCTTTTTATTATTAACCTACTCAATCATCTCCTTACGACTTCGGTATACGTAAATATATTTGGACGATCTTGCGGTTCAAGACAGCCAATAATGAATAACCTGTGACATCCGTAATTTAATGTGTGCCATGATCAATGATATCAACCTATTTATCCGTCTTTTATTTAGACGGATATTGTAAACTCCATTCACAAAAAACCGGATCCGGCAAAACACCGGAAAATCACGCGGTGCGTGTGAGGATGGACAGCCACAAGATATACAAGAAATGTAAAAACCCACATTTGTCATAATAACATCTGCCATCATCTGCTTAGAAAGACCGTCCAATACCAACATACTGCTAGAGTAGTGTTGCCAAATTATCGATAGCAGTTCATTCGAAAAACCCTACACAATCGATTGTATCGAGTTCCAACTGACCTAGTTCAAACTGTATAGTGCATTCAAAATGTCATGACCAGCCTAAGCGGCAGGTCAAGTTACGCTGGTTGCGTACTTATTGCGACCAGCGTAACTTGGCCTCCCGCTTAGGCTGGTCATGTCAATTCATGACACTATGACTGCGAATGGACTATATCAATACTAATAGGCACGAGCAATACTGTTAGATTGAAAAAGAATCGATACTATCGGTTGTTTTGTAGTGAATTGATAGTATCATATCTAACTGCCGATAGTTTATCGATAGTCCACTATCGAACGGCAACACTAAGCTAGAGCTGTGCGGCCGGAGCTTTTGACTCAGTTCATCTTTTGATCTCGACTCGTTGACCCGATTCTGAATCTTTCCATGCGGCACTTCATTTCAAGCCTAGCACGTGTTTGAGGAGAACTACTTCATTAATTAAGATTGTAGACTCAACGTCATAATGTTGAGTACCTACTTAATTGAATCAAGTAGCCAAGTGCCACTTAATCGTTATATCAAAGCATAATATTGCTTATGGAGGAAACTTTTCCATAATTGCAGCTGATTGTGCATACTCAATCGAATTATTTTTTAAGTGTTGTGCAAAGATACGCTCGACAAATTTTCAGACAACAAAGTTAAATATATTATGTACTTAGGTAGGTAGTCTAAAATATCCATTAAAGTTATTGCCGGTTTCCTTCAAATTTGACGGAAATAAATCCGAAATTATTCGAATCAATAAATCATTAAAAATATAGGTATTGTCCTGCTCATCTCTCATCCGTCCCCACCCTAGCTTTTAGTTTTTCTGCAGCAATCCGATATTCCAATATGGAGAAAAACAGGCCCATTGCCAGATGCGATTCTTTTGAGGTCGGTTTTTGCCGACATACGCCCCGATCGGCATACAAAAACACACCTACCTACCTCCTTAGACAATAGGCAGATTGGGCATGCTTAAACATATGTTTTACAAACTTTTTGTTAGCAGAAGAATGATAAGTAGCCTTAACAAAATATCAGAATAAAATACTGTTAGATAGGATAGTAGTTTAAAAAGTAAGGTTGCTAATATAGGGGTACCTACATATTTATAATTTCCCATGAAATTGGTTATGTAGATGCCATACTTGCCCTAGTTACATTGTTTGTAACGAGGAACCTACGTACGACAGAACAATGACATCACAGTGAAAGAGTTAAGAAAGTTGCATGCGTTGAATGAAATAATGTGTATATAGCTAAGTACAAATCTGAAAAGAAAATTACCTTCACTTTCTTCGGAAAAAATGCATAGAAGCACATTAATATGAATGTTTCTTGTAACGTATTATTTAAGGGCTTTGTCACGTCACATCTTGTGCGTTGAGCGGGCTGGCTGCAAGTCGATAGTCAGTGAACGACCCGATGGACTCTTGGACCATGTGCCAGTCCTCAATAAATACCTACTAAGTTAAAGACATGCTGTCACCGTGTTAGCCAATGCCTCCTCGAAATGTGATATTAGGTAGGCAAAGATTAATCAGAAGCTATGCTTATTTAGATACCTATCATAATCACTGACAAAAACATCATTTAGAGCAATTGGGACTAGTCACATTTTCTAGACTAACGTAATCTAGAAATTTCTAGGATAATTATTATACTTCAACAACGATTGCAACATGTTTAGCCTCATACCCTACGTCAAATTATGCTAATTTGATGAAACTGAAAAGTTTTACTTGTAAACATCAAGGCACAAAATAATGTAAACACTAGACAAAACAAAAATCAACTCACGCGGCGAATACCCCGAACTCCGTCTCGAGAACAACTTTCCCATATTATTCACAGTTTTCTCAAAGAACACATACACGTTGGCACCTAAACGTTTCACACACTCCATTTTCCATGGTCGAGCGATCGACTCCTGCGCACAAAAGGAACTCGACACCGATCGCAGTGGATCGAGGGACGCGGCAGGCCTGCCATAACGCGACAATAACACTGAGAAAACGGCGGTGATCGATTTAAATTTTATCGCCAATCGCGCATTATGCCCATTGACGACGAATATATTAAAATGCTATTAAAACAGCGGGTGGTCTCGCGGACGCACGTGTCTGGTTGTACACATTATACCGTAGACAAGCCTGATTTCTTGACGGGGTAGGCGTATTTAATTGTACCTAATATCAACAAGTTTTGTACCCGTAGCCAAACAAAAAATACTTCACATCTACCTACCAAACTGACAATTTTAGCTAACTGCAAATCTATGAACCTAAAATGAAGTATCACACAATTTCCAAAAATAGTGCTAAAAATTACTTATACCGAAACATTTAAAAACATACTTAGTTCTGAATCTGAACTGGCTTGCAAGTAGGTTACTAAAATAACTCACTAAACTCGTATAATTTATTCCTTTGAAGTTATAGCACATATAATATGATCTACCTACTTTTAGGCGCGGAACACACGCAACGTCGGTTTGTGCGTCGTTCATTCGATTCTCCACCCTACCTGCATATGAATACGGTTTGTGTCAAACGGCATCGCACAACGCTGCGTTGTCTGTCAAATCGTTTGACATAAACCGTATTCGTTTAAAAATAAGGTGGAAAATCGAACAAACGACGCACAAACCGACGTTGCGTGTGTTCCTCGCCTTAGGATAAACGGTGGAAATCTCCGAGGAAATATATTTAATGTGCCTCGGTTACTAGAATCACTTTCGATATTTGAACCAGAGACTATTTTGTGAAACGATATACCACGGTGAACAGTAGCATCTCAAGCTACAAAGTATACATCAAATTTAATACACTTCCCGTGTTAAGTACCTATACAATTTTGAAATCTTGCAAAATTTTCCACCGTAAGCAGGATTTGATCCAGCCATGGTCCAGCTTCTTTCGTCATCTATCTTTCGTTTTGGCGGCGCCTTCAGTGGCCGCGTTTTTGGCCAAGATACATTTGCTTTTAATTTGGAGGGCATACTTAATTTTGCAGGCTAAAATTGAGCCGCGGTATATCAACATATTCGAAATAATCAGAATAAGATTCAACATGCTGCTTATATTACTTTCGCAATAATTTCTTTTTTATTTACTTTCTCTACACACTGTAGGTGTTATTGCGTTCTGCTGCCTGCTGGTGTGGCGCATTACTTTAAAAGTGGAGTAAAATAATTACGGTTACGGTGAGGTCATAATACCTTAATGAGTATGTATCAAACCAATGCATAAATCATCAAAACACCGCCGCAGCAAATCAAAAGCAAACCACCGACAAATTAACCTCATTAAAATTAATGTCACTTTTATTCTGTAAAATACAATTGCGGGGACAACTAGCGTAACCAGAAGTAAATTGAAATTGTGTACAATTAGCTATAAAATTTGCGAACGGCGGCGTTAAGGCTGACCGGGCTTGGTAATGAGCGGTGTTGTGGTCCTGCTATATTGGAAGCTATTTTTGAAAAGCAATGAGTGATAATACCGAATATCGTACGGATAAAGTAACCAGTAAAAACGACATTACAATTTTGAAAATCCCGCATAGATTTACTGCATTGCCTTCTGGTGAGTTGTTTGCGTAGAATTAATTCAAGAACATGCACCAGTCAAATCTAAATCCACCACTGAAACCGCATAAAAATCGGTGGTTTACCTATGAAATAATTGGCAACATTAATTTGCACAAAATATCTTGAAGTTCTTCGCGTTGCGTCTGATTTCTAACAAATAAGAGTAATTATTATAGTAAGTACAGTCGTTCGGAGAGGCCATATTTGACAGCAGTCAAAATCACGATAATGCTATGACATAAGGCGTATTTTTCTTTGTTGACATGATGTTGAAAACGAACGCAATCTAAAAATGCATTTATGGATGTATTCGAAAAGGGTGCATCGTAGAGCAAAAATAACTGTATTTTCATGCTCAAAAACGCTTGTTTGATAATCTTAAATATAAAATCAGGCCTATATTCGGTTTACAATCATCCCATGACTTACCCTATCTCACATAGCGTCCTACGCCTCCATAGCCTTCAATGTCTCCATAGCGTCCGACGCCTCTATACCACCTGGATCCTCTACAGAGTTCAATGTCTCCATAAAGACTGACGTTTCCATAGCGTCCGTCGCCTCCGTAGCGTCCAACGCGTCCATAACATCCAACGCCTCCGTAGCGTCCAACGCCTGCGTGGCATCATATCTCAATAAAGTAACGATTTCTTATATAAAAAACTAATGCAAACTAAAAGCGTCGTACGGAGCCCTCACCTTTCATAGCGTCCAACGCTACCCCCCTCACCATCCATAGCGTTCGACACCCCCGTAGCCCTGCCCGCCGCTGACCCTTTTATTGTAGCTTGTTCCATATAGCGTCCGACGCCTTCATAGCGTCTGACGCTACAGCCCACTCTGTATCTCGCCTGACGACTCCGTAGCCGAAGCTATACCCAATTTAACCAGTATTTATACATATTTAATTTTAGTTTGCATTTGCCCTGCAGTGGGACACTAAACAGGCTACGTAAAAAAAATATTTTGAAAATGAAAAAAGCCCTTTACAAAATAAAATACTTAGGCAATCTCTTTAAAAAAGAAAACAGTCTATCCCTTTATAACGAATACACACAAATTGAACGAATGAAACAAAAATTGAACGAATGACAAACACGGTCGTTCTCTTTCGCTCTCTCTTTGAGTACATTACTCAAAGTTGCGAAACCGGCTAAATTGGGTGCAGCTTCGGCGTCGGGCGATATACAGAGTAGGATGTAGCGTCGGACGCTATGAAGGCGTCGGACGCTATATGGAGGATGATGGGTACGCTACGGAGACGCTATGAATGGTGAAGGGTAGCGTCAGACGCCTCGGACGCCCTGAAGAGCGGGGGGTACAATCATGCGCCCTAGATGGTGGGAGTAGCGTCGGTACGCGTCGGACAGAGGCGTCGGACGCTACGAAGGCATCGGATACTACGGAGGCGTTGGATTTTATGGACATGTCGGACAAAACGTAGGCGTCAGACGCTACGGTGGCGACGGATGCTACGGAGGCGTTGGACGCTATGTTAGACAGGGTTAGTTGTGAATACCAAATAGGAGACTAATTTTAGGTTGAAGATTATCAAAAATACGTTTTCCAATAAGAGTTCGAAAATACAGTTAATTTTGCTCTACGATGCACCATTTACGAGAAAATTGCACTTTTAGTTTGCTTTCGTTTTTCATATTAAAATTCGTTACGTTATTGAGATATCATGCTACTCAGGCGTTGGACGCTACGGAGGCGTCAGACGTTATGGACGTGTCGGATGATACGGAGGCGTCGGACGCTACGGAGGTGACAGATGCTATGAAAACGTCGGACTTTATGGAAACATTGAACGCTTTAGAGGATCGGCGGTTTAATCAGACACTATGGAGGCGTCAGGCACTATGGAGGCGTTGGACGCTATGGAAGGGATTTGGTAACGTAGGACGCTTATCGTTGGACGCTACGTAAGATAGGGTAAGTCGTGGGATGATTGTGTACCAAACAGGAGACTGATTTACGGTTTAAGGTTATCAAAATTAATTTTTCAATAAGAGTACTAAAATACAGCTATTTTTGCTCTACGACGCTCCGTTTTCGAGATAATTGCTCTTTTAGTTTGCATTCGTTTTTAGGGTTTCGTAGTCTACTAGAAACCCTTATAGCTTCGTCATGTCTGTCTGTCTGTCTGTCTGTCTGTCTGTCTGTCTGTATGCCGCGCCCTCATATCTTCGTCAGTTTTAGAGCTATCGACATGAAATTTGGTGAAAAGATAGATCGTGTTGACCCTAATATAGAAATGTTAAGAAAAAAATATTTTAAATGTTTTTTGGACCCCCTGCCATACAAGTGAAAGGGGGGGCAAAAATTTTTTTTGTCTTCTGTAATATTGAGTAGGATATCGTTGAATAGGTCTTTTAAAACTAAGGTGAGGTTTCTTTGAAAAAAAGTCACTAAAATGTTTCTGTCACGAGATGACGAGATATTTGCTTTTAAAAAGGGCGTTTTTGACCCATAATTTGTTCCAGCTGTAACTTCTAAAGTATAAACGCTAAAAATTTGAAATAAATATGGAATATAGCTTACAATCTGAAGTTACAATGAAAACTATAACGGATATCGTACCCTTAAAGGTTTCGGAAAAAATTGAGTTTTTCTATTTGCGGTTGGTCGTCATACTGCTGCTAACAAACCAGCAACAAAATTAAGTTCGTAATGCTGAAAAACCTGATATTTAAACGTTGACTACGAAACCCTATTTGTGGGCGTGTCTGACACGCTCTTGGCCGTTTTTTCATATTAGAAATCGTTACTTAATTGAGATATGATGCTACGGAGGCGTTGGACGTTATGCACGTGTCGGACGATACGGAGGCATCGGACGCTACGGAGGCGACGGACGCTATGGAAACGTCAGTCTTTATGGAGACATTGAACTCTGTAGAGTATCGAGAGTATTATTAGACGCTATTTAAGCGTCAGGTGCTATAGAGGCGTCGGACGCTATGGAGACATTGGAGGCTATGGAGGCGTTGGATGCTATGTGCGACAGGGTAAGTCATGGGTTGATTGTAAATCGAATATTGGCCTGATTTTATGATTAAGATTATCAAACAAACGTTTTTCGATTTGAGTATGAAAATACAGTTATTTTTACTCTACGACGCACCCTTCTCGAGATAAATGCATTTTTAGATTGCGTTCGTTTTTTATATTAGAAATCGTAACCTTATTGAGATATAATTGCGGTTTCCGTTTCAACCATCGTTTCAAGTTAATTTATGAGGACTTTTTTGACAGCTCTTTAATGAATGCCTAAATATCATAGTGTCCGACGCCTCCATTTTTTTATTTATTTATTAATCTTTATTGCACAGAAAAGTACAAAGGGCGGGCCTAATGCCACGCGGCATTCTCTACCGGCCAACCAAAAGGTAAATTGAGAGAGTCAAAAGCGGGTGCAGTGATAAAAACACATAAAAACTGGTTAAAAAAAAAGTAACACATTACATTAATAATATATACGATAAATAACAATATATACCTACGTAATAATTAACACAAAATAGAACCATACTATAATACATAAACATTATAAATATATATATATAGATATATATTTAATACATATAAATAAATAAATATGATATATCTCTGACTAAAAGCAAACAGAAAATAGTAAGTCACAAATACATACAACGCCATCTACCAGAGAAACAAAGAAGGAGGGTGGCAGGAAATCAGGATAAATGGCAGTGGACGCCTCCATCCATAGCGCCTGAAGCCTTCACAGCGTCTAATAAAGCCCACGATCCTCTAAAGCGTTCAATGTCTCCATACAGTCTGACATTTCCATAGCGTCCGTCGCCTCCGTAGCGTCCGTAGTCTCCGTAGCGTCCGACACCTCCGTATCGTCCGACACGTCCATAACATCTAACGCCTCCGCAGCGTCCAACACCTCAGTAGCGTCATATCTCAATAAAGTAACGATTTCTAATATAAAAAACGAATGCAAACTAAAATCGCAATTATCTCGAAAACGGTGCGTTGTATTGTAGAGCAAAAATAACTGTATTATCGTACTCTTTTTCAAAATCATTTTATGTTAATTTTTTAAACCTAAAGTCAGTCCCTTATTCGGTACACAATCATCCCACGACCTACCATGTCTCACATTGTGTCCAACGCCTTCATAGCGTCCGACTTTACCAACTACCTTACATAGCGTCCAACGCCTCCATAGTGCCTGACGCCTTCATAGTGTCTGATAAAACCCCCGATTATCTACAGCGTTCAATGTTCCATAGCGTCTGTCGCCTCCGTAGCGTCCGACGCCTCCGTATCGTCCGACACGTCCATAACGTCCAACGCCTCCGTAGCGTTCAACGCCTGCGTAGGATCATAAATTTTTCGCGAATAAATTAAAATTATTTATTATTTGAATAACGAATAAAATCAGAATTTTTATTCGTTATTCGAATAAATTTTGCCCATATCTGAGCCAGACATGTCGTACTGCAGGAAAATGCCTTTTTAAATATTACTTTAAATTAAAAAATACAATAATCTTCATTCGACATGTTTATATTTACATTCAAAGTACAATTTTTTATAGTCGTTTATGCTACTGTCTTATAATGGGAGGCATTAGAATGTGAGTGTCTGGTCTGTCGCAGCATACATCCTACTATTTTATCATTTACAGTTGCATACAGAATTTATTTACACTCAAACAAAGTATAAAAACAAACTAGGTAAGCACACTTTACCAGCGCACCGGCCATTCCAAGGTCCACTCACAAAATTACAAAACTAAGCAACCTACAAAACTGAACAACTTACAAAACAGACCAACTTTAAGCACTAAACAACTTTTAAAACTGTACAACTCTTAAAACTGATCAACATAGAAAACTGAACATCTTTCAAAACTGAACATCTTTTAAAACTGAACAACTTTTAAAAGTGTACAGCTTTAAAGTCTGAACAACTTTAAAAACTTAACAACTTTTAAAACTGAACAACTTTTAAAACTGAACAACCTATAAAACTAAGCAACTTTTAAAACTGAACAACTTACAAAACTGAACAACATTCAAAAATTATCAACTTTCAAAACTGAACAACTTTTACAACTGAACAACTTTTAAAATTGTACAGCTTTCAAAACTGAACAACTTTAAAAACTGAACAACTTTTAAAACAGAACAACTTTTAAAAGTGAACTGCCTTTAAAACTAAACAACTTTTAAAACTGAACAACTTACAAAACTGAACAACTTTCAAAACTCAACGACTTTGAAAAACGAAGCCACTTTAAAAACTGAACAACTTTCTACAACGAACCTCTTTGAAAAATTAACAACTTCCAAATCTATATTTTGAAATTGAACAACTTTTAGAACGGAGACAACCTTGAAACTGAAGCACTTAGAAAACCTGAACAACTTTAGCAGCCTTTAAATCTGTAATAGGGTTTGTAAGGGCTACTTTATGATACAGATAGCAGTGTCATAATGAAAATCTGTATCGTAATGGTAACTTTATGATACAGCTAGCAATGTCATTATGAAAATCTGTATCGTAATGTTTTTTTTTATTACCATGAAGAGGCACAATGCATAAAGCAGGTCATCATACAACTGCTTCCGAGTTTGTAATCCGAAGTTCGAATTACAAACACACGTTTCGTTGAACACAAAATCGTGTTGCAAAAGGATTTGGCTGAATTTTACGACCGGCCGCCTACCAGACGTCAACCCTCCTTGGGAATGCTTTTGTGGTGGATTAACCGCCACCATACGGTTGGCCCTGGCTGTTTGGGTCGGGTTTATCCCTCGGTCGGAAGAGAGGGGGTGGTGCTATTCTACTCTGCCGGCACCACACGGCATAGTGTAGATAAAACAGTAAAATAATCCGAGTAATATGTAACACAATAGTTATAGTTTGAGATGGCTACTCGCTGCATTCGCCGCCAAATGACAGTGGTAAGGCGCTTCCATTCCCACAAGTGTTTAGCGATCGAGAAATACATAATTAGTTGGCGGTGGACATGACATACATATAGAGAAACACAAAAAGCGATTTCATTGCTAAAATTGTAAGTATATTTTGTTCCTGCATGAACAAATACTTAGATTTTATTCTTTTGGTTTAGTCGTGTTGTCTATCGCGAAAGCGAAAGCCTACCTAAAGCAACTGGTGTGATAATAAATCGTCATTCACCTCCCAAAAAGGACGTATCTGACATACAAATAAGTACAGAACAAAATTATATCTTATGTTGTCAGCAATAAAGTGTTTTATCCATTAATCCGTCCTTGACACTTACGTCATTAGTAAAATCAGCAACGCAATATTTACGAAAAATATTTCATATGCGTCGCGGGAAATTTTGACACAGAACCGTCGCTGGCAAGAGCCAAATGGGTACTGGCGGGGAGACGGGCGGCGCGGGAGGTCATAGTAAGGCTGGTTTCACCGCGGAGGCCGTTCAATTTTTTGGAAAAAATTGATTTGTTGAATGAAAATTAGTTGATTAACGAAAATCTTTTACTAATAGCGCTCGGGAATCAAAAGAGGAATATCGTACTATAAAAAACTGAAGGAAAATAGTAGTAAATGTTACTTAAAAATTGAATCAAAGTTTTTTATTTGCGCTGTTTTTGTGATTTTTTTAATCAAAATATATCTATCCAACCTAGAAAAAAAATAGTAACAACCCTAGAGCATTTCTTTGGGTACGTCGTGAATTTTTTTGAGGTCTCGGTAATGACAGGAAAATGCTTAAAAACTGAATCGAACGTAACACTTTTCTTCATTTTCCCCTCGTTGCACCGCCTTAAATTCATTCATTCAATTTGACAAAGAAATCGTTCGACAAATTGTTTTTGTATGGTTATTTTTTTACTCGTCGACGCTGTCGCCGTTGCATCTCACATGTCTACACAAGAATTAGGTACCTATCATTTTACTTTTGATAAGGTACCTCCATTTTAAATCCCATTTCTAAAATAAAAGAAAAATAGAGTAAATGTAATCTTAATTTTCTCAAGTTAAGAGTTTATTTCGAATAGAACGTTACATGGATTTTGTTTAAAGACTAGGTACTATACCTATTTATCGTATTCTTTGATGTCATAGTGGAAATAAGTCTTTGTGTTTCGATTTGAAGCTAAATAGCGAGCGGCAATGTCAAGAGCACATAGTCTTCCGTGACCTCCACGGTCACCGATTGCGTCAATTGAAGGGTTCAACTAGATCTTACTGCTTTTGATAAATATAAAGCGCATCATACAAGATCCGCACATGGTATCTAGATTACACACATACATACACACATACATACATAGTTACTTGTCCCTACAATGCACGGCCACTATCGTCTAACTTTAATATACTTCCTTGGATACCTCTGAATAAGAACTTAGATTATATACGGGGCAAAAAAAATACAAATCTGAATATTCAAACTATTCGAAATTCCGCGACTGATCCCTAGTACTATTATGTATTCTGTGACTGATCTAAGATATACAAACTAGTGTGTGTGTGGATTCTTACATATGGTGGGATCTGACCTAAAACCCCAGATATCAGGATGAAGATTTACATCACAGTTATCAGGTAGTAAGGTATGTAATGTGAACAGTATTATTATAAAAAGTGTTTTATATCATTTAACAGCAGATTGGGTAGATAAATACATGGCATACCTATTGATCCTCTCACTAGGATACCCAGTGTTGTGAGTAACCAGTCTCTTCCTGGAATAACAAATCTTATAACAAGCAGATGTATTAAAAACAAAAACCCGAATACGGTAATTTCAAAGTTGTATTTTGCAACAAAAGTCCGACATATTGAATTTAAGAGTTTTTTATTCCTATAGCCAGTGTCACTCGCGCTGCTGAGACGAATCTAACGACACCTCATAATGTCAAAATCCTACTATCCGTTTGGGCTGTAGCTCGTGACAAAGAATTTTCTTGTCCACATACATACATACATACCTACATACCTACATACCTACAAAATATTCTCGAAAAACATAGCCCTCCTTCTGAGGCAGTCGAGTAAAAACATAACCAGACGATGTTGCTCGCAGTAACGTTTTTTAAGTTCACACCATTTCACCTACAATCGCATTATTCCATTTTTTATGCTTTTTATGTTAATAAATGTCAAATCTTTAAAAAAATTTCAAAGGCGAAATTGTATGAAAACCCTTGGTGTTTATTTTATTGTTTCTTCTGTATATTTAGTTATACTTCTTAGTATTTTTTTATGAAATGAAACAACCAGTCACAGAATATATATAAGTATTATGACCAAGGAATACTTATTATGGACTTAACTCTCGAAAAAAAACCCTCCTTCTGAGGCAGTCGGGTAAAAACATAGACTATCCCATGGCTACGATGTGTGTGTGTGACATGAGTTTTACTGTAAAGAACAAACTATACGACTATGACTAAGCATCTACAATACAACATATAATATCATTGCTACAATATCTACAGCTGTGTCAACGTTCACGGTCAAATAAATAAGATAATACTCTTATTGGATCTTTAGTGAGTGCAATATCATGCATTTGAAAAGACTGATGAAAATTATTTAGAAATAACTTTATCAAACAAAGTAGATATTTTTTTTTCTTAGCTGGTCGTTCGTTGACTCGGTATCCTACACAAAAAACAGGCAAAGTTGACTCAAAGATTATAGTCTGACTGAACAAAAAAATCAAACAAAGAAGTTTTTTATCCATCAATCTTCGCGATCTCCATTAATACTAACATCTTATCAAAACTATTTATGTTCATCGCCAGAAAACTTTTATGCTTTTTTACTTAAGTAATATTAGGTTTATCAAAGAGTTTCATTTCGACACAGGTCCATTACTCTTAAGTAAATAAAATACTTGCCTACTTAAATAGTATCTACTATCGCCAGTAAAACCTCCTCGTTTTTCTTAGTATTTGTATTAGAAACCAGTATAAGTACTTAAATGGGTAGGTAGATTTTCTGGTGATAGTAGGTACCTACATGAGCAACTGCTCGACCTATAAATTTCAAGGATCAGCTTGCACTGGTGACCCTTAAAAACTGTGGATAACGACAGCTAGATCCAGTATAAGATATTTAATAGCATCAGCTACCTACTCGAGTTACAAAATATTAAGAATAATCAGTAGTTTGATCTCTGTAATGGAACATGAGCTGCGGTCAGAGATGTCCTTAAGTAAGTACTTTAGTACCACAGTGTACATCAAAAATAGCGTAAGTGATTTCTCGCTTGTCCAAAACAAAACACCGGCGGCAGGCAGATTGTCAAGCGAGAATAAAATATTCTTGTGATGTTACGGATTATGAATGGATAATACAAAAGTGTTTGTGATGGTAATCAGATGGCGACAGCCGCTGACCGCCGCCGGCAACGGACAGAAACATCTGTGAATCGCTAATTTAGGTACTATTGGCGGCAAATTCACTTACCCCTTATCTTATACCTTTAAACCAGCGAGAATTATTGCATATAATCGAGATCTCGGAAACGGCTCCAACGATTTTCACGATATTTCGTAAACAGCGGTTTTTGGGGACAAAATATCGATCTAGACAGGTTTCAGTTTCCACAAAATGTTACTTCACCCCTTTTTGCGAGTTTTTTATAAACTAACACCGCCATGTGTTGAAAAACCGAGGAATCTCGGTCAACCAGGTATTAGAGTATATATAAATGCAAGCTACAGAGTGCGCGTTACTGGATATGAACGGTTGGCACTATTACGAACACCAGCTGTCTGTCCATCAGTAGTAAAATGCCAGTGACAACACTATCATACTACTTATGCTTACGCTTGACAGTACGGGGCGAGACGATACGCGGACTCTATAGCTTGCTTTTCATACAAAGTTAAATGGAGTTACGTCTTTAAATGAGACAAAAATATGATTAAAAAACTTGATCGGAAGTCCCGTGCTTCTATAACATTTTCAAAATAAAGAATAAATAATTTTTACCATCAGATTTCTCTGTAAAAACCGTTTCGCCATACATAGATGGAGCTACTGCTGCAATAAACACGTTTAATTTTTCTGTGGGAAAAAATCTTTATATTTTTTTACCATAAGCAGTTTTGTGACAAATTTACGTGTGCCTTCATCATTTCACATAAAGTTTTTTGATAAAATTGTTGTTTAGCTAATGTTCAACCCCTTTTTAATATATATTTTAGAGACTGCCGAGAGTACTTTTTGTCTAGGTGACTATGAAATTTGTCACTACGTCTCACCAGGAGCCGGAGTGTTACAACTGGTAAATGGCCTTGAAACTAAATTATCTAACTTCACATTAAATGATTTTTGTGTAATACTTATAGGCGATGCAGATTTTAAAAAGACTTATAATTACTCGGAGATAGTCAAATGTTTAAGACTCACGTTAAAAAACGTACAACATACAAATATTGTCATCTGCTCCCCTCTATTCAAATATTCAAAATACGCTAACATGTTTAACTATCGAATAGAACGATTCAATAATATTCTATCTTATGACAATCTGACCCACGAATACGCGTTCATAATAGATAGCAATAAAAACTTAATATACTCAACCAAAATGTTTTCTGGTCCTGAAGGTACCTTATGTAACCAAGGTTTTAAATTAATATTTCGTGACATTTCTAAATTAATTTATGACATCTTAAATTTTAATCAATGTGACAATTACGAATATTTTCAATCAAGCATAAAAACTCCTAAATCCAATCATGACGAATCTTTGAATGACAATATTTTTTTTTCGTGCCTACAACTAGAGTGACTCTTATGCATCAAAATATACAAGGCGCTATAAGCAAAATTGACAATATTGAACCCCCTAATAAAGACTTAAGTATTTCATCGAGCCTTATCTGCACTTATAGCGATAAAGCTAAATGTAAAAAGGATAATTTAAAAAACGAACATATTAATATATATTTTCAAAATGTATGCGGCATTACCACTAAGCGGGATAACATTGAGGTGTATTTGGAGGATCTTAAGCAGAAACAAAATATTATTTGTATATGTGAGCACTTTTTGAATAGCCAGTCGGTTGAATGCTTACATTTTGAAAATTATGAACTTGTGACTCACTTTGTAAGGAAAAATAAAATAAGGGGTGGCGCACTTATTTTATCCGAGAAGGGAAGAGAATTGCGCGTTATAGATTGCAGACAATTTTGTAGAGTAGATAACTTTGAAATTTGTGGGATTATTGACATGTCCTCAAACATACACATTTTTTGCTGCTACCAAAATAATACAAATTTTGATGATTTCATTGTGAGGCTCGAGTTGTTGTTGCAACACTTTTTCAATAAGCGCTGTGTGATTTGCGGCGATTTTAACGTCAATATGCTTGATGACAAGGTTCATACGAGTAAAACTGATCTCATTAATTTACTAAGAAGCTACAACTTTAGGCATCTGGTAAATTCTATTACTTTTCGTCGAAATAATATAGAATCATGTATAGATAATGTCTTTACTAATTTGGATGAGGATACCATAAGCGAGGTGAAAGTGGATCATAATGGGCATTCTGATGGTCATGCTGCTATCCTCACTTCTGTAGTCCAAGAAAAAAGCTGCAAAAAGAAAGGGATAGAGTCTGTAGAAAAAAGAAAAATAGAGCTACCTTTCGCAGAAAAATAGAGACTGAAATTTGGTCTACGCTAGGATTAAATACGTTCATAAGAAAGTTTAATAAAATCTTTCGTAGCAGCTTTAAAAAAGTAAAAGCTAAGATCAACCTGAAGAAATGTAACAAAATAAGGTGGGTTACAAAAGGTATACGAAGCTCTAGTAAATTCAAACGTGTTTTATGTAATATTAACAAAAAATATACTCATGTTACGGTTTTAAACTACAAAAACAGGTACATGAATATATATAGAAAGGTACTGCGACGTGCTAGGTTAATTTCTGTACAGAAAGAGATACAGCAAGTAGATAACTCGTCTAAAGGCATCTGGCAGATTGTAAATAAGCACATGAATAAAAAATCTTATCATAAGCTTGAAAAGATTATTCTTAAAGTAAACAATAAGGTAATCAGTGATCCTCAAGATATTGCAGAAACATTTATAAGAAAATTTGACTACAGTAATGATACATCTGACTTCAATGTAGATGACTCTGTTGCCCTTCTCACAAAAAACACTGAGCGAATTAGTAATGACTTCTACTGCAGAAAGACAAATAAAAAAGAAGTTCACAATTTAATAATGGGAATGAAAAATAAAAGATCCTGTGGTTACGACGATATTCCTATCACCATTATTAAAGAAAATATTGACATCTTAGCTGAACCGATTGCCTATCTGTTTAATCTGTGCTTAGACCAAAATATATTTCCTGAACAGTTTAAGATCGCCAAAATAGTTCCTATTTATAAGAAAAATGTTAAGTCTGATCCTAAAAACTACAGGCCTATATCACTGCTTTCAGTATTGGGAAAAGTTTTTGAAAAGGTATTAAAAATACGGTTAGTTTCTCATCTGAACCGTAACAATTGCTTACACCTCAGGCAATTTGGGTTTCAGAAAGGTATTGGGACTTCTGATGCTGTTGATACCTTGATAGGTGATATTGTGCTGGAAATTAATAAAAAGAAAAAAGTTGCTGGACTCTTTCTCGACTTAAGAGGGATCTATAGTCATTATTTTTCATACAAACGCTTTCAACGTATCCCTTTGTCAATTCGCAACCGATCGACTCAATTTTTGGCACGGTAACTCTTCTGGACTAGTTTTATGCTCCATATTCTTTTTCTGGTTGTAATAATGCATTTAAAAAGATATGGCCATGGCAAAATGCTCTAAAATTATCACTAAGTTTACGCCTTGGTATCTCCTAAATATGACAATAATTTCAGCAAAACAAATGATACGGGCATATAATATTTTATTGGCAGTAAAATAATGCCACTATCAACAAATTTGGTGGCGATTTCGAACGGGGAACCTGGTAAACCCAGAACGCAAATTTTCCGGTAGGGAGCTATAACTGTCTCTTTTACGGTTGCGGGACGGGTGGAATGCATAAATGAGATAGAAATATTTTTATCAACTGACAGCTCACGAACTTTCAGCTCGGTATAGTAGCCTCTTAAGTTCAGCTTTCGATTTAGTCAGGCATGAGATATTGTTAGCTAAGTTGGAACATTACGGCATACGAGGTGCATCTTTGCAATTATTTAGGTCATATTTGGTTAATCGGTATCAGTTCGTCGAAATTAAAGATGTATCTCGTAATGGTAAAAAAAAAGTCTTCACCTCGAAAATGAGAAAAGTAACACGTGGTGTTCCACAAGGTTCAGTGTTAGGACCCATATTTTTCATAATTTTTATCAATGACTTGTTTAATTACATGCATAACAGTAATCCTGACATCCATATAGTTAATTATGCAGATGACACAAATTCAATAATATCAGCGGACAATATATGTAATTTAAATTATAGTGTAAATAGAGTATTAAGTAATTTTGACATATGGTTTAAAGCAAATTCCTTACAGGTCAATTCATCAAAAACAAACATTTTATTATTTAAAACTACGGCCCGCAATACTGACTCTCTAGTTGTATCCTTAAATAATGAAAGTATTAAATTAGTAAAAGACACCAAATTCCTTGGAATATACATTGACGATTTACTACAATGGAAAACTGAGGTAGCGTCCATAGAAAAATCCGTGAGCTCTGCGTGTTATGCTCTACGCGCTCTTCGTGATGTATTGACATTAGAGCAGTTAAAATCAATTTATTATGCATTGATAGAATCGAGATTTAGGTATAGTGTAACTCTGTGGGGGAATAGCTATGAATATAATATGAAAAGAGCATTCATTATTCAAAAGCGAGCTATACGTACAATGGTCCCCACCCTGGGAGTCATGTAAGGAACATTTCATTAAATTAGGCATACTGACGTTGCCATCCCTCTATATACTGGTTCTATTAACGGGTGTCTTGAAAAGAAGATACATTTTTGAAACAGATACAGAAATGGAAACTCGAGAACAGACTAGAACGAAAAACTTAAATAATATAATTGTTCCTCACCTAAAAATTGTGAAGCACTGCCCTCACTACCAAGCAGTAAAACTATTTAACAGGTTGCCTATTGAATTTAAGCAAATAAGAAAATTGAATGTCTTCAAACAAAAATTAGAAGCCCTCTTATTGGAAAAGTGTATTTATTCAATTGACGAATTTTAGTTATTTTTTAATTAATTAAATTTACTTGGTGACATTATATTGACTGACATTGAATTTATAGAACTGAACTTATTATTTTTGTTGTAAATTATCATTAGAATATTAGATGTTAAGTTATTTTCTTGTTTGATTTGTTGTATGTAGTGAATAATTATTTTTAACATGATAAATTTTTAAGGTAATTGAATTTCAAACACAATGATTGTATTGTTTATGAATAAATAAATGAAAAAAAAATTTTAGGCGACCAACTTATACTGATTTTGAATACAAATAATTACTAAGAAAAACTAGTAAAAGCTGATCCCATAAATGGGTAAGTGGATTTGCTTGCCATGGTACTACGAATTTGGATTGAAATTACCTACAAATATTATAATTTAAACGGGTGAATCGCTATGATTTTTTTTGGCATCAAGGTAAATGGTTATGGTAATTTATATATTTACTTCATAGTAGGTATGGTAACCTAACTTTTATTGTTATTTATAGCAAACAAATATCCACTTACATATACTTCGGTACATATTATTTTTGTATTGAAAGTAGATAACATTATGAAATGCTTTCATCTTTGTTTTAAAATACACAATGTGTTGTAGACAAATACAAAAGCTGGAGTCTGCCGGAAGCTCAAACATGCTCAACAGATGCGTAATTTGTATTTGCCTACCTGAACATAATTTTGTTCTATATTCTGTTAGGTTGGTAAACCGGGCCCATATTCTGCTGTTTTAAAATCATCGCAGTTGTATTTCCATAAAGTATTAGTTTGATAGTTTTGTCTTTTAAAAGCGTCTCAGTTGTGTGGCAAAAATATTAGTAATGTTGGCTTTTTCTTATTCCGATTAAATTTTTAGTCATACTGGCATTTATGGGCGGATTTTTCAAACGTTGTATGTCACGTAATGGAATTCCGCAATTTCGAACATATTTATTTTCCCTGCATTTGTGTCTAAATTGAATCTCTTTTTAATAACGTATTTGGAAAATATAATTATATTCATAAGCATTCGTTAGTTTTCGCGTAAATCGGAGTCAAAAATGTACTCAGTCAATTATGTGTTCCATTACGTCACAAAATTAAGGGGTTATTAAAGATAAACTATTTACTTTGTTGCAAAATTAGTATGTATTATCGAGAGCTTAGGACAATAATAATCAAAAGAAACATCACAATCTTGAAAATCTTTTCACATTAATGACACAGAATCAAAAATGTAACATTACGTCACGTTTGCGTACAAAACACCTCAAAATAATGTTGGTTATGCTGCTTTAAACGACATCTAGTAAAATGATGTGATAATAAATATAAACTACGTTTTATAATGCTTTCATTAGTGTTAACTTTGCAAATATTATTGTAATACTTATTTTATAATTGATTTTTTAAATTACATTAACAATAGGACATGTCACGGTAATGGAAACTGAAGTGACGTAAAGGAACTGTAAGGCACTAGTCACATTGAACTATAAATTACTACTTAAAAATAGTTTTTCTTTGTTTGTACGTATGCATTCAAAAAAGCTACAATTTCCTCAAAAAATAAAAACAAATCTTACCTCTTTATAATATAAGTGTAGATGTAGATCTTACTCAAAAATACTGCAATTTTGAGACAGTGAAAACATTTTTAAAGTAGTGTCCGAGTTGATTATTACAACCAAAAAACCCTCATTATAAATACTTTCCTAGCCGAGAATCGAAACAGGTCCTCAAAGTAAGCACATTTATCAACAAGTCATTTATTAATTATTTGTGATAAGAAGAATTAAATGATCAAATCCTAGTTCCATTCCTTGTGAACACATCCTAAGAATTCCATACGTCACGAATTTTGATTCCGTTGTACATCACGTCACGTATTGAAGTGACGTAAGACGATCCATCGCCAATCAAATGCAAATTTTGAGTAAACTAAAGCAAATAAGTGCAATTATCTAGTTCTACTAAACAAAAGAAAAGACAAGGAAACACATCACATAAAAGAATCAAAAATAAACAGTGATCTTACCCTCGAAAACAACCGTTCGTAATGGAACACAAATTTTGACCAAGCTACGAGCTAACACTTCGAACCCGGTTTTTGGCAACACCGTTGTTAAAAATGAAACATGGCGCCCTGCCATAGCGTTAAATTGTTGCCATTTATCAAGACAAAGTAATGTTTGGTAGAATTTCACATCTGAACTGGGAAAAAATTGTCCGTGACGTGTTGTGGAATTTCCATCCACCACAATCCATCACAATTCAAGGACAAGAAAATTAGTAATTTATTTAATTATTTTTGTATGAATTTGTATAATATGAACGAAAGATTCTAAAACTAGGATATGTGGTCTATAAATATAACACAAAACATTTACGGTATGAGTGTCTATTATGAAAATATAACACAATATATGCGTGACGGTCGGCATAGGACACACCAAATTTTGATGTTTTCTAACTTATTTAATCATTTTTTTCAAATATTTAATATGAACCGTATCTCTATTTTATACATTAATGGATAGTTTGTTTAATAACGGTAACGATCAATGTTAGAAAGAAACATCCCTATGCAACGTTTCGGTAAAAAATAAGTCTGAAGATGCAGGACACGCAAATTTTCTCCGGACAACGTTTGAAAAATCCGCCCTTATATTAGCAGTTGTGACTTGTTGGAAATTGTAATAGCATAAATGTAATAATTATATCCTATGTTTTGTTAAATTTAATGTGGTAAACTAAGGAAAAATATCATCTTAGATTATGGAGAGTGGACGTTTTTATTGTCACCACAAAGTAATTAATTAGGTAGGTACGTCTATGTAAGGAAATAGTTAGATTTCCATATTTTCCTTATTATTGAATTGCTAATTCAGAGTATTTCGATATTCAATACCTTGGTTACTTAGCGCTAATTTATTCAATAAGTAAATAAAAGTTATCTGAAGGACTTTTCTGTCTAAAATGTTTTAGGAGCTTTAAGAGATTCAAATACTTAGTACCTTTTCGTCCATAAAAACACGCAAGAAAAAATAGACGAATTGGCCAAGTAGGTGCCTAAACAAACTTAGAATGCATTAGGCTTCCTTTTTCAGACGTGTGGGACACCGAGTAGACGAAAGACCCGATGAATCCTGTTATCAGAGATTTTGAAACGCTTACTACCTAGGTACTTAGTTCGATATTTTAATAACCGGATACAGGAAAATATAAAAATAGTTCATTTAAAGTGTTATTTATTTTGGCAATCATACCATGTACCCTATTTGGCACCCGAAGAGCTTTACCACCGTCGAATTTAACCCAAATTTCAGTTGGATGAAATTTGAAAAACTATTTGCCACAATAATTTAGATAGGTTGTACTACTTCTAATAGTTTTTGGTTAAGAACTACCAATAGAGTAACATGCTCTACCTACAAAAAAAACCAGAAGAGTAGGTAAGAAACAAATAAGTATTAATTTAATTACCTACTGTATGTTCCTTTCAGAGCAGTAGATTGTTTTCATTAACAAGACACCGGCATCGCATTGTTAGCCCCGATCACATGCATGCCCAGACATACAACAATTAAAAGCTTTGACACTCCATGTTACGAACGTGATTCAGTTCGGCTCCCGTCATTTCCACTGGTATAACTGACACTGCACTACACAAATCCTGAAAATTGGCGCTGGTTAGTGGCTCGTGAAGTTCGCGGGTCGCGGAGCTTTTATGAGGTGGGGTAGCTCGGTAGCGGCATGTCGTCGCGCGAGGCGAGCGAGCGGCGGACTGCAAGCGAGCGGCGAGAAGCGAGCGGCACGCGACGAGGCGGCTCGTCGGGCCATGCGCGTGCCGCCTCTGACTCTACACTAGTCTATGCTCATACCCACTCATGGTCAATGCTAACGGCTTGATAGCTAGTTCCTGCTGCCCAAATTCATGTCCTCTGCAAGCTTAATTTGGCCGTCTTGATATAATTTAATCTATGTCAGCTGATTTCATGATCTTTTTTCGTGCAGTACAAGTACGCTTCATTGCGGATTACGAAATTATAGAATAGGCACAGACTGTTGTTGGGAGAAACGTAAAATTCCGTGTCGTAAGAACTTTTTGTTACTCCAGACGTAAGAATAATGTCATTTTTCGAAGCTATTTACAGACCCATCGTAATGAATGAAGCAATTACTTTAGAACATTTAGACTAAAGTAATAAGTATTGCTAAATAGCCCATTTGTCAAAGCTTGGTAGACTTTACAAGATTTAACTTACAAAAGGTAGGTACCAGAGCGACGACTTTGTATTTGTGCTTGCGTTTGTATTTATTCATGTATGTAGACCTACTTACTTTACCTTGCCAGAATAAGTTTACTCCGCAAAGAATAAACTCCTTCTTTATCCATCTTCATATAAGTAGGTATACATATCTATCTATCCTATCTACTGTTTCTTGGGAAAAGTTATTCCTTATACAGGTCGTCCTGTATTTTCACTATTGGTCACTACCTCTAGAAAATTTTCACCTATGTCCTATGTATACTAATGAATGTTTAGGTACTTCAGTTTTGACAATGTCAACCTAGGTTGTCAAAATTTTTCAGCACCTGATTTACATAAATTAGCATTTATTATCTTTGACTTGCGGACGGGATTCTAACTAGGTAGGTAGCTACCTAACTAGAATTACCGTAATATACTAGAAAGCATTTAGTGGAAACATTTAATACACGTTTCCGTTCCGATTGACATTTGACTCCTACTTGGAACGGATAAGATGGAATATCTCTATCTCGAGTTCCCGACGAAGAAGTCACGATGTCAAGTGCAAATAATAACGCGATAAGCGCACACTTTGATTCTGCGAATCTTGTGTCTCTCTCTACACTCTGAAGATAAAGTCAAATACGGTTGCTCTGAGACTCGCACAAAAGCGTGCTTAAATGTCCGTTTTATAAGTCTGCTAGATGTCGCTGAAGATCACTCGTTACACGTGGAATTGGTTCTTGGAAACATTGACAGCAAAAAAAAATATTATAAAGGTATTTTCCAGGATGTTTTATGTTCCTACTAAGATTGTATTCAGTTTCAGCCAGCACAATAATAATTTTGTGATAAATCTCCTACCTATGTACCTAGGTATTACCAATTATCGGCCATGTTCTTGCTCGTTAAGAAAAAGAACGATGCAGTGATGAAAAGATATATCTAGGGTAAAATTTTACTAGTGACCGATAGCGAAAACTCTGAACCTGCTGGTGATAAGAACAACTTTCCCCGATGAACATAGGGCGAAAATAAATAAATTAGACCTCCCATTGTAACTCAAATCAGCTGATCGGCAATTTTGTATGGGAGGTCCATTTGTTTAACATTTTTCGCCTATGTTCCTTGGGGAAAGTTGTTCTTTTCTTATCACCAGCCGGGTTAAAGTTTTCGCTATCGGTCACTAGTAAAATTTCACTCAATAAAATCAGTCGCACAGAGTTACTGCTGTATTTTCTAACATAAATCTTGCACGGAAGTTGAGATGTTGGAATATCCTGGTTCACATCATGTGTATCATTAATATCCACCCCATAACACGGCAGATCTCATAAGAAGCAGCAGGTGCGATGACTCGACAGGACCCACGGATATGAAACCCATTTCCGACGACAATTACGCGAAAAACACACGTTATAACGTCATTTTATTCGGTATTTATGCGCAGCGCTGTGGCGGCAACCCTGGTTTCCCTGGTCAATATTTGTAAGTTTTCTTTATTAATATCATCTAATTTTCAGCAGCGTAAATAAATCATATTATGTAATTTATTTTAAGCTTCTCATTTGCTAAATGCGTAGCCATAGCGCTATCGCTTGCATTAGAAAAATGCGGTTTCCCATTTTTTTTTTCATAAAAATACGATTTATGTTAAACGGTTTGATAGACACTTCCGTTAGCGTTGCGCACCTCAAAACGCTGCGTCGTCGGATGCATCTGTCAAAATGTGTGACATAAACCGAATTTGTAAGAGAATAGGGTTGAAATTCGTATTGCCCTAACGCATACGTAACGCAGCGCAAAAATTAACGCTCAAATGGACGTTACGTGTGTTTTTCGCCTTACTGTCCCGGCCAACCAAGGCATTATATGTACACGGCTCTAAGCGTTCTTTGGATAAAATTAGGTCCTCCTGACCCTCTGGAATGACCTGCCTATTCTGCTAGGTTATCAAACGTAAGTTAGGTTCAGCTGTAAAATCAACATTGTTTGAGGGCTATCTATATCATGGCCATTGCAGATACTTCAGATAATTGATAGTTACCATAATGATGTACGTACCTTCTTACACCACACTTACATAAAGATAGCTTCTTTCAATTTGTCCTCACGAAAGACCAGCGTTGCACTTAGTCCACAACTTGCAACATGAAGTGAGTGAAGACCATTTAAAACCAGCATAAATTGGATTTAAAAGATAAAGGTATTTTCTTTTTATTTTTCTTTACTTCACCCATCAGTATTTTAAACAAAATTTCAGTGTCGCGCAACTGTAAAACTCAACCAATTTAATATACCTAAATCAGCCTTTAAAACAAATTTTTAGCTGGCGTAGGCGAATTGAGTAGGAGTGATTTTAGCTGTGTAGGTGTTTTAGCTCCGTTTATGTTTAGATAAACCCCCAAAGTAAATAGCTAGACCTGCCTACAGGGATCCTAACAAATAATCTTGCTTGTTTAACCCTAACTCGATATTTGAAGTCAGTCAAGAGAGAAAATACCAGTACCTCCAAGAGTTAATATATTACCTAAGTACCTACTTATTATACCTACTCTAAAGAATTATTACTCCGACGGAACTGAGACGGTGTACGCGTTTGGGGTAGAGAATGTTTTTGTATGCGATTGTGCAAACCAATGTTGCCAATTAACTCCAAAATCATTGATCCGATTTTGATTCGGTTTTCTGCGATCGATATGGATTTCACTGGTGTAGGTATGTTTTAGATTAGTGTTACGGAACATCTTACCAGGGGGCGTTTTAAACCATCGTGGGCTTTTTCAAAACTTAAACTATTTTTACTGTTAGGTATGTTTCAATAATAGTAAGTTATTTATCCGCTGGCTATGGAATTCTCCTAATGGAGGAAACTACCTTGTCACTTGACAATCATCATAACTGTTTGTATTTGTACTACACTACAGAGCCCGCATTTCTCTTCTTGTCCTACTTTCATAATTAGTAGACTTGCTACAGCGATTTATTATAGCATAGATATAGGTAGGTACATACTTACTGCAGGTAGGTACTGTATTCGTCAAGTATATTGTGCTTTTGTTATCAAATGTCTTGGGAAAGTATTTTTAAGTCGCTACTGAGTTTGCGTAGCTTCGTTGAAAAGCATCAGGTGTACTGGTATGCCTGAAGATGTTTTGATTTAGTTAAAGAACTGAAGTTCTAAAACTTAGTTAAGAGATAGATTTTCTATTTTCCGAGGAAGATTAAAGAAGATACCTAAGTGTTTTCATAGTAGCTCATTTTGTTCTCAAGTCACCCACAATACACTTAATTGTATTTTTTACAAAGGATCATTTTCCGCAGAACATAGTTGTTCAGACTTAAGGTCTAAAAAGGTTTATTTATCAAATAATACCTAGTATGTGTATAGGGTGGTTCGTACTTGGTTCGAGCATAGTACATAACGAAAGCTCAGTGCCATGCCCTAAACAACGTAACAAATGCTACAAACGAACACAACAGTTTTTAGTTTCTACGTTACGTAGTATCGCCAGTAAATCACCAACCAATTTAAGGGACCAACGTAGTTACACTAGTTTTTCATACAAATACTAAAAACACCAATATAAGTTGGTACCTCAAAATGAGTAGGTGTTTTTGTTGGCGATAGCACCAGGAGAAAGGTCAACATTTCTTTCAAAGAACTTGACGACGACGACGTGACTCAATTTTTCAATACTACCAAAGTAGTTCCGCCGGGTCGCAACTAAATGGCTCAATGCCGTTTACGAAACTAAGTACCAGCTCGGGAGCCAGGGAAGGGCAATATTTCAACTAAGGAATAACTGCTTGCTCGTAATTTCCCTACCTGGTGCGGAAAATAAAAATATAAGGAGTTCATTTCCTCTGCTTTACAAGCTATTCCCATTTTGTTTTTGTACTGTTTCAAAAGTAAGTACCTAATTATGTTCTTAGAATAAGAGAGAAACATATTTTGTATTCAAAAAGGTCTTTTTTGTCAAGCTAAAGGGCCAGAACACTTTCCAGTTCAACGGAACGCAATGCTGAATTTCGTGGTGTTACAAACTAGCTAGCTAAAGTAAGCTACCTTACCTAGCAGCAGCGTCTCGTTGTCGATATTGATGCAGATTGTTGTCGTTTAGATACATGTAACAGACTCACCTAGCAGCATCTATGGTGACGACGAGGTGTTGGTGCTGTCGATGCTGCTACCGCAGTCTGCTGGCAAGAGCCGCGCTAGACAGTTGGCACCTTAGATTATACGGGGTGTTAGGGACGGTTTAACGAAAACATTGCAGGCGTGCTCAGACCATGAAACTGAACAACTTTTACTATGGGGTCAATGATGGGAAACTAAATTTTTTTTTCCAACTCTCATACAAAATCAGTCAGCTGATCGTGAATTTTGTATGGGAGGTCGAAATATTTTTTTCGTTTCCCACCATTGGCTCCATAGTACAAGTTGTTCAGTTTGATAGTCTGATCATGCCTGCAAAGTTTTCAGTACACCGTGACTAACACCCTGTATACTTGGCAGAGACCTCACCTAGCAGCAGCGTCTCAGCGTCTATGGTGGTGACGAGGGAGTCGGTGCAGCAGGTGTTGGTGCTGTCGCTGCTGCTGCAGTCTGCTGGCTGCTGGCGCTAGACACTTGGCACAGACTCACCTAGCAGCAGCGTCTATGACGAGGGAGTCGGTGCAGCAGGTGTTGGTGCTGTCGCTGCTGCTGTAGTCTGCTGGCGCTAGACACTTGGCACAGACTCACCTAGCAGCAGCGTCTATAGTGGTGACGATGGAGTCGGTGCAGCAGGTGTTGGTGCTGCTGCTGCTGCAGTCTGCTGGCGCTAGACACTTGGCACAGGCTCACCTAGCAGCAGCGTCTATGACGAGGGAGTCGGTGCAGCAGGTGTTAGTGCTGTCGCTGCTGCTGCAGTATGTTCATCTCTAGACACTTGGCACAGACTCACCTAGCAGCAGCGTCTATGACGAGGGAGTCGGTGCAGCAGGTGTTGGTGTTGTCGATGCTGCTGCTGCAGTCTGCTGGCGCTAGACACTTGGCACAGACTCACCTAGCAGCAGCGTCTATGACGAGGGAGTCGGTGCAGCAGGTGTTGCTGTTGTCGCTGCTGCTGCAGTCTGTTCCTGTCTAGACACTTGGCACAGACTCACCTAGCAGCAGCGTCTATGACGAGGGAGTCGGTGCAGCAGGTGTTGGTGCTGTCGATGCTGCTGCAGTCTGCTGGCGCTAGACACTTGGCACAGACTCACCTAGCAGCAGCGTCTATGACGAGGGAGTCGGTGCAGCAGGTGTTGGTGCTGTCGCTGCTGCTGCAGTCTGCTGGTTTCTAGACACTTGGCACAGACTCACCTAGCAGCAGCGTCTATGACGAGGGAGTCGGTGCAGCAGGTGTTGGTGCTGTCGCTGCTGCAGTATGTTCCTGTCTAGACACTTGGCACAGACTCACCTAGCAGCAGCGTCTATGACGAGGGAGTCGGTGCAGCAGGTGTTGGTGCTGTCGATGCTGCTGCAGAATGTTCGTTTCTAGACACTTGGCACAGACTCACCTAGCAGCAGCGTCTATGACGAGCGAGTCGGTGCAGCAGGTGTTGGTGCTGTCGCTGCTGCTGCAGTCTGCTGGCGCTAGACACTTGGCACAGACTCACCTAGCAGCAGCGTCTATGACGAGGGAGTCGGTGCAGCAGGTGTTGGTGCTGTCGCTGCTGCAGAATGTTCGTTTCTAGACACTTGGCACAGACTCACCTAGCAGCAGCGTCTATGACGAGGGAGTCGGTGCAGCAGGTGTTGGTGCTGTCGCTGCTGCTGCAGTCTGCTGGCTAGACACTTGGCACAGACTCACCTAGCAGCAGCGTCTATGACGAGGGAGTCGGTGCAGCAGGTGTTGGTGCTGTCGCTGCTGCTGCAGTCTGCTGTCTAGACACTTGGCACAGACTCACCTAGCAGCAGCGTCTATGACGAGGGAGTCGGTGCAGCAGGTGTTGGTGCTGTCGCTGCTGCAGAATGTTCGTTTATAGACACTTGGCAGAGACTCACCTAGCAGCAGCGTCTATGACGAGGGAGTCGGTGCAGCAGGTGTTGGTGTTGTCGCTGCTGCTGCAGTCTGCTGGCTGCTGGCGCTAGACACTTGGCACAGACTCACCTAGCAGCAGCGTCTATGACGAGGGAGTCGGTGCAGCAGGTGTTGGTGCTGTCGATGCTGCTGCAGTATGTTCCTGTCTATAGACACTTGGCAGAGACTCACCTAGCAGCAGCGTCTCGTCGTCGATGGCGGTGACGAGGGAGTCGGTGCAGCAGGTGTTGGTGCTGTCGATGCTGCTGCAGTATGTTCCTGTCTATAGACACTTGGCAGAGACTCACCTAGCAGCAGCGTCTCGTCGTCGATGGCGGTGACGAGCGAGTCGGTGCAGCAGGTGTTGGTGCTGTCGCTGCTTCTACATTCTGCTGGTTTCTAGACACTTGGCACAGACTCACCTAGCAGCAGCGTCTATGGTGGTGACGAGCGAGTCGGTGCAGCAAGTGTTGGTGTTGTCGATGCTGATGCAGTATGTTCCTATCTAGACACTTGGCACAGACTCACCTAGCAGCAGCATCTATGGTGGCGACGAGGTGTTATATCGATGCTGCTGCTGTAGTCTGCTGACAAATGCGGTGCTATATACTTAGGGCACATACTCACCTAGCAGCAGCGTCTCGTCGTCGATGGCGGTGACGAGGGAGTCGGTGCAGCAGGTGTTGGTGTTGTCGATGCTGATGCGCACGGAGGCGCAGTCCGCGGGCGAGTGCGGCAGCTGCTCCGCCGACTGCGCCGCCACGCGCCCGTTGGCCAGCCGCAGCGACGCCGTCCGCCCCGCCGGCCCTGTCGCCGCGCCGCCTCCACCGTCGTCGCATCTGAGGACAACAAACACTCATATGAGAATAACGTCTTAGGATCCCCCAAAGATGGTTCCGTGCTTCTTAGGGCATGTTAACCCGTCGGTCCCGGTTGCTGTCTATATTGCTTAGACGGTGGTGGTTACACGACTGGTGTTTACTCCAGGGTTCATCAAGGTCTTTAGACGATTCGATGTCTCATTCGAAAAGAAAGAGACTATGAACTTGAACTTGCAGATGTTACTGATGTGTACCGAATGCACCAGTACCAGTAATGGAGCAAACGAAACTATTAAGGTACTTTGTAATTCAAACACTTTAAATACCTAGGTATTCGCTTGTACATGCCACAATCGACAGAACAAATGTAGAACAAATATATACTCTGTACCATCTGCCTACATAACTTTCAGACTTGGGTGTAGGTTAACATATGAGTTTAAATAATGTAGGTAATTATTTAAAACAAATGTGTAAATATGCGTACTTAAACATTATGTCTGTGGGTTAGTTATGAATAATTCGTGCTTGTTTGTATTCCATTCCAATTCAACAAAGTCGTATACCTACTTCAAGAAATCCCCTTGTGATTCCCACTGGCAGCGAAAGTAGCGGAGCAGAGGTAATATAACACGCCCACTTAGAAAGAAAATACTTACCTAGTAAAATTATTCCATCAAGATTTAGCAAGCGAATTTGTATGAAATAGCTAGAAATAGCGTTTAGATAATTTTCTTCAAAGCGGTAAATGATTTCATATTTTAAAGAAACGGAAACCTAGTATACGTGTACGTAAGATAAATGTATATTCTTTACTATTCACCCACAGCATTTATAAGGTTATCCTGTGCTGTAGGAGTTCGTCCTACGCCAAACCTTCTAGATAATGTTAAATTGAATTTTCTTTATAATTTCTTATATCTAGTTCCTATCATCCAGTTTCATTTAAAGAGTCTTAAGATGCAATTAAAGCTTCACTGCTGCCAATGCAATGACGTTCATCACGCTAATAAAATTTCTCAGAAATAGCTGAAGTAAGTCACTTTATGCGTTTACACTTCGCCTCAGCTCGTTAAAGCGACGATTAAATGGACGAAACCAGCTTAAATCATAAATCCGATTGGATTTTCCCACATTTGCGGGTGTAAAAACGCAATCCCAGTGCAATGAAATCTCAATAAACAGCCGACGTGGGTCACATTTTATAAAAAGCTTCAAGACACAGAGATCTACCGCTATAGGTTGCTTACAAATAACTGTATGTACCTAAAACCATGCTGCAAATAACATGCTGCAAACAGTGTAATATGTCATCAACCTGTATTTTATAGCTAACAGAACTTAATAAATTAAGCTCAAATTTTTATAAGTAAACAAAGAATTTTGTAAGTTCCTTAATATCTGCTAAGGCGCAAGGGTCTGTCGTAGCACAGTCGTAGCAGTATTTAATGCCTTTCGTAGTCAACACCTTTAATGTATTTGAGTGTCATTTATACTTAGAAACGAAAGTATGTAAAAGCTTCTATGCAACAATTTTTAATAGTTTCTTTCTAAGTAGTTAGTTCTTACTGATTTCTTAGAAAAAGATTTAAGTATCCGATTTCTTAAAAGAGAAAAAAGAGAAAAAGAGATAAGCTCTAACCAACTGAACTGAAAGCCTTCTGGTGCAGGCGTTTGATGCTCGATTTAGTACTCGGAAGCTATTGTTCCCGGAATGCAGCCACCCTCGCATGTACCGGGAAACTCTTCCCACGCAGCTGTTCCCGGGATCTCGGGGTTTCCCGGAATTCGTGCTCGGTATCCGGAACCATTTTGTAGAATAAATGAGTGGTAATGTGATCGGTAGCATCTATGTTTAAACTAGGCTTAATCTGATCGAAAAGTTCGTGGCTTATTTATAGCATAGTTGAGACGGCGTTGGTTGACAATTATTACAGCTGGTGGTAAACTCAAGCTGGTGGTAAACTCATACAACTGTCATTTGGCTATGAATGCAGTGAGTGGCCGTCTCAACTATAGGCTGCATTACCATTATGTAGACGGTGCAAGTAATTATGTATGAGTAAAAGGAAAGTGCTAGCTAGATAGGTAGCAACTATTTACATGTATCTGTAGAATCAATCGTAGCGAGGCTTAGTTTACGTACTTATTACTTTGTCTCTTATCCGCTTGGACTGGACAAGCGAAGTATGCTCTCAAATAAACAAAACCTACATTCATTTAGGTTTCAATTGAAACAAAACAAAACAGTAGATACGTAAGCTAAACGAGCGCACTTACTAAATCCATTTTGACAATGGCCACAATTTTTTCCAATTAACCGCCACGCGAAAAATAACAATGAAATCGTGGATATACGGCGAGCAAGCCGCCCAGAAGCATCTAGCGTTTATACAATTTGTATAAGAGCTATTAGTGGGCGGTAACCAATCGGACTTGACCTCTGGCAGTCGATTAGCGGCTTAGGGCTGGTCGTGGGAAGCTGGGATGGAGGGTCTGGTTAGGCTGGTGATAGTCTGAGAGAATTCCCTGTATCGGGCAGGTCAGCCTACCTCGTTAGAGCCGGCCATACGTCATGTTCCGGCGTTCCTCTCTTGGGCCCGAGAGGAAGAGTACAGTCTGGATAAAAGGAAAGCAGTACAACATCTAGATTTAGACAAGTAAAATGTATAAAAAAGTATCTTACTGTATCTATATCTTGGCCAGCTCGCTTTATCTGGCCCTAAAGTTTCTATACCTACTAGCCCGCCAGCATTTTTTTGTAAAGTTCCTAGTGCTATGGAAGTGATAAAATTTCTTACTGCTTTTAATCCTACTGTGGTCAAATTGACTCTGAATATACGATTCAGTTTTCCCTCAAGAGAGAGATCCAACAATTTTGTAATTAATTTATCTCATTTAATTAATTTTGTATAACATTTTATGGTAATAACACGGGTAACATTTTAGGTAAACAAACACCTAGTAGTCAGCTGTTCACAGATGCAAGCCTACTGTATGGTTAAAACTGATTTGACAACTGTCATAACATACACGAGTGTCGTCAGTAGAAGTTAACTAGTTTTATTACGGTAAAATCTTGTGGAACCCGATTTTACCTATATAGATAGGTACGTCGGATATGACAACTACTACAAAGTAAGTATTGGCTGGCGCTGACTACAGAGGTAAATCTTTGATGTCATACCTATTCAAAAACAAAACACATATTTTTACCCACAACGGAACGGAGAAGGTAAATGCGTTTGGGGTGAGAGATGTTCCTGTGTTTGTGCAAACCTATGTCGCCAATTATCTCCAAAAGCCCTGGTCTAAGTAATGGTGGTCGTTGGACGACTCAGTGTCCTACACAAAGAGAGAGAACTGATGAAAAAATAAAATTAAAAGGACGAGCGGTTGAATCTAGTAACTACTTACCTACCTACCTACCTACATAATAGATCCGACATGCAGGAACCGATGGACATACAAAAGATTCACGGCCCACGTTCTGGAGCCATTAAAACAGCGAGTAAGTGTGAAATATTGCAGCGGAGATAAGTTTTTCGAGCGCATGCGTGCCGCGGTCCCTGCGGAGTTTTTAGCTTGGTTCTAAGCCAGTTTGACTAATGTGTGGGTCGTTCGAACTGAACTGCCGTTTTTCTAACGCTTATGCTAAAGATGTAGCTGCTTCCTTATTTTGTTGAGTGAATTTTCTTGTTCAACGAAACGAAACAAAACGCAGCTTTGTGTAAGACGCTATACGAGTAGGTATGAAGGATTTTAAGCGCTTATAGGCATACAAATACTAATAGGAATATTATTTTTGAGTAGGTTTTACCCTTATTAAGACTGCACTATAGCAAAGATTACTTAATATAAAGAAAGGGTGTTAATTTAAATTCGTGCCGTGCCGCAGATTATGCAGGTGAGTTAATATCCTTTATAAGTACCTACCTACCTACTACTTATTTACATATTTTACCGTGAAAAATAGCAAATTTATTTCGTAAAGAATATAGCGGCTATCTAGAAGGTCGTATAGACCTGCAAAGTAATATTATTTGTCATAAGTGTCTTGTCGACACCATGCATAGGTTTCGTCTTTTACTTTAATAGTTCGGCATTCATTGTTTATTTCATTTGCCGTGTGGCTTAGAATAGCATCACTCTATATCTTTCATGCCTATTCCATGGAATGAATGAATGAACATGACAGGCTGACAACACAGTACGAATTCAGATACCTACACAGTCTTCGGAATGACTCTGAAACTTGTCAGAAGTGCTGTGAATGTGCGCTTTTTACAGCCATTTACACTCTACCGTAGGCGTGATAAATGTATGTACTACGTATTCATCATTTCATCTCGGAAGCCTTCATACCGAAATATTAATTACTAACGATTAGCGCAGATATGTTCGCCAATAAGCATATGCTAATCTGTACGTCAATTCATAGCCCGTGGGACTCGAGTGGAGGGGGTGAGGTAGCGCAGTTAGGGGGAGGGGGGGTTGCATATCAGATGTCTAATCAATAACATTATTGGACTAATAAGCCTAGATATGCCGATATAGTATAACCAAGGCTGAATCAGTTAGTTCCTATAAGTCTTATGTAGGTGTGTTCTATCCTAGACTAGACTATAGTGTCAAGGGTAAACAAATCAGTAGATAAGGAAAAGTTATATCTGACTGGATTTCACTCAATGTTAAAATTTAACTAATATGCACTTAGAATAACTGATGCCGTCTTAGAATGGCATCACCCCAATACTACCCGTGGGTGTTGTAAAAAGCGACTAAGAGATAATCATCCAGGGAATGGGCAGCAGCGTTCCCTGTAAATGCAACATCGTGAACCGTAATCGCCAATCCGCCTGCCAAGCGTGGTGAGTATGGAAATACCCTCCCATATGGGGAGGTCCAAATTCAGCAGTGGACTGTTGTGACTGTTATGGTATACAAAAACACCATAACAATAAAAAGTATTTTAATTTTAAGAAAATTCAACGAATTTATGTAAAAGTATTTCTGATATGAATATTTTTGTGCCATGGCTTGTATTAAAAGAATGAATATTAAAAGCATTTTACACGAGAGTATTTTAGTGTACCTTTACCGCCATAAATATAAACATGTCTAATTATTAAACAACAAAAACCCAACTGCAGAATTTCAAACTCATATTTTACGTTACAAATCCGCCATTTTGCATTTGTAATTGAACAATGTCGCTCGCGCTGCTGAGAAGAATCTAACAACACCTCATAGGTACATTAATTTCCACCAAACCCATTAAGACGTAGCATACTTTTCCCCATACAAACATACACTCGAAAAACATATCCCTCCTTTTGAGGCAGCCGGAGAATAAACTAGCCTAAAAGCCTGTGGCAGTAAAATATCAACGAAAACCTCATTATCTTGCTCGCTTTGAGCGCAAATTAGAACTAACACGAACGAAATGACATTCATGAAAGCTGTATGGGAATAAATGCTACACGTACCTACGTACGCTGTGATGAAATTATTAGTTTCAGCCATTATTAGTTTTTGACAGCCGATGTGGCGCAGTGGTTAGTATGACTGCCTGCCACGCAGAAGGTTCCGGGTTCAATTCCCGGTGGGGTCACTCACAAGGTTGATATTCATCACTATGTGAATTTGTTCCCAGTTTGGTTAGGACATTGTAGGCTGAACCACCTGATTGTTCGAAAAGAAAGATGGTTCCATGCTTCGGATGGGCACGTTAAGCCGTCGGTCCCGGTTGCTGTCTATGATGGCGGTTGTTACACAACCATGTCAGAGGCCTGCTACTTGCAGAAGGCGGTTGAAAAACTCTGACACCAAGGTTTATCGGGTCGTTGAACAACTTGATGTCCCACACGAAGAGAGAGAGAGAGATTAGTTTCATCTATTGCGTGACTTCAAAAGTGTTTCTGCTTATAGACAGGCACACGCACGGTCACCTGCAGTGTTACTGACCCCCTTAGTCGCGAATGGGGGTAATTATTTTTGAAGTCAGTTTCAGAAATTTTACCTAGGCTACGTTACTCCTTGGTTCCAAATGTTTTTGCAATATACTTATAATATTTGGACGCCTAATAGCAAAGTTTCGGTTTCTTATGATGTCTTGCCGCGTGATGCAGGCTTAGAATAGCATGGTGTCGAAAAAACCGAGTAAGAGATATTAATCTAGGGAATGAACAGCAGCGTCTCCTGTGAATGAAGCATCTGACAAGCGTGTGGAGTATGGCATTGCCCAGCCCTCGAATCGAGAAGGCCCATGTCGAGTAGGTAGTGTTGTAAGTAATAAACACCTTTTCTCTAGGTAATACATCAAAACCGCTACAACTTTACTTTGAATTTCCTAAAACACTGACATTATGAGTACCTATTGAGGTCAATTCAAGAAATTAATTATCTTAATTTTCTATCCGTTTCTAAACCTAGGTATTTATTTGACAGAATGTGACAGCGAAAATTTAAGGTAAATAAGAGAATTTTATTTCCCGAATTGCCAGCATTTAACTACCTGATATATTTTTTGTTTTTTAACAAACTTTAATAGGTAAGTACTCGTCTGAAGATACAATTAGGCATCATTAAACAAAGCACGCAATCCACGTATTAAGAATAGGTACATCCACCTCCGGATTTCATTATATTTGATTGAATTTAATTTGAATGTGGTTTTTGTGGATTTTATGGAGGTATTATTTGTTCTACTTGCGAGACGCCTTGCCTTTCTGAGTAAACCAAAGCGTTTTAAAAATAATAAGTATTTACTTTATTTATGTAGGTGTGTATGTTTAATAAAGCATAAGTGTTGTAAGGAAAGATCAAACGTTTTAAGCTTAACTAGACCATGAAACTAAACGACTTTGCTCAAAACTACCTTCCTTACATAGTTATGAATTTAGAAGCTTTCTTTCTAGCGAAGCTCGCGTGGTATTGTTCAAATTTGGCCTAGCTACTGCAAAGCTCTTTTGGCCTAGCTACTACCTTTCTTACACAGTTGTGAATTTAGAGGCTTTCTTTCTAGCGAAGCTCGCGTGGTATTGTTCAAATTTGGCCTAGCTACTGCAAAGCTCTTTTGGCCTAGCTACTACCTTTCTTACAGAGTTGTGAATTTAGAGGCTTTCTTTCTAGCGAAGCTCGCGTGGTATTGTTCAAATTTGGCCTAGCTACTGCAAAGCTCTCACCTATCTGACTCGGCCCTGACCCCTTCACGCGAGGTCGCGTGATCATCCACGGTTGTATCGTCGATCGCAGCATAGCATAGGTCACAGGTATAGGCTGGGGATTTGAGCAGACCGACTGCATTTTTAGCCTAGCTACTGCGAAGCTATCTTATTTTACCTACCCCACTTCATCCACAGTTTTATTATCGATCGCAGTACAGGTATAGGCTGAGAATTTGAGGAGACCGGCTGCATTTCTAGACAAGCTATTACGAAGCTATACGCTCTACCTACTCCGCCTGACAGAGACGCGTGATCATCCACTGTTGTATCGTCGATCGCAGCATAGCATAGGTCACAGGTATGGGCTGGGGATTTGAGCAGACTAACTGCATTTCTAAACAAACTATCATGAAGTTGTATCACAAAGTATTGGCTGGCGCCAATCCAGAGAGCCGGCTTTAAGGAAACCTCGCTTTACTCACACAGACATCCCCACGCCGTCGTTTACGCGCAATCTCAAACCGGTTCGAACCGGTAAGCAGCGAGTGTCAACAGCGTTCGGTGCGGGCGGACGGCAAAGTTACGACTCGCAAGTGCCAAAAGGCACAAAAGTAGGCATAAATGATCGGAAGAAGGGGCGAGCTGTCCTTCTGTAAATTCTCTATTTTGTGGTTATCATTAATTGTAGCATAGCATAGGTCGCAGGTATAAGCTGGGGATTTGAGGAGACCGACTGCATTTCTAGACAAGCTATTACGAAGCTACACTGCTCTGTCTACCCCAACTGACAGGTCGTGTATCGTCAATCGCAGCATAGCATAGGTCACAGGTATAGGCTGGGCGTCTGTATAGACCGATTGCATTCATAGCCCAGCTACTGCGAAGCTATCATGCTTTACCTACCCCACTTGTCAGAGTTGCATTTCTAGACAAGCTATACGCTCTACCTTCTCCGCCAGACAGAGGCGCGTATTTATCCACGGTTATATCGTCGATTTGAGCACATTTTGATTTGAGTAGTCATAGATAATATAAGCTGGGTGGGCGTCTGTGCAGATCAACTACATTTATAGCCTTAGTTACTGCAAAGCTAGATTGTGATTGTCCACTGATGTATAGTCGATATAAGATATCACCCGCAGCATCAGCAGTATGAAAGTAAGCTTAGAGCACAGTTTTTAGCTGGGATTCTATGTAGAGTGCATTTTTAGACCAACTACTGCGCAGTTCTCAAGCTCTATCGAAGTAATATAATGTCGCTTGTATTTTGATTTCATTTAAGTAATTAAAAATACTTTATTTAATAGAGAACAGAGGCAGTCTTACGATGCAGTCATATTGCAGTCCGTTTGCAACTATAAGCCTCTTTTGTTTACCTGTATCGCTACTAAGTCTTTGCATAAGCTAGGCCTAGGCTTATCTATACCTACTATATAGGCTGTAAAATTGGAATAGGTACAGTTTAGACACGGGTGTGTGTTTGCTGGGGGTTGGTGGTAGGGTGAATTTTTGTAGTTCTTTTTTTAAATAATGTATTTTGTTATCTTATTATCCTTAGTGTACGACTCAATATCAGAAACTTTTTCATCAGACAAATAATTAAAATGAAGGAAAGTGTGAAAGTGGGTGGTGGTTACCTTATCATCGCGCCAGAAATGGATCTCTCGACCGTTTTGGCATTCGCTCTACAATTGTAGTACAGCCTACGCGCGAACCTGCCTAGAAATAGCTGTGTAGTTGGATACAATGCTATTCTAGTGCCAACACTACGCTGACTATAATCGACCGCAGATTCGTTGTTCCGTATTTAGACCGGAAACGATAGAAATAAAAACCTATTCAACTAACTTCTTTAGTAGGTCTAAATAAAAGCGTTGATGTGAAATACAAAAGATAAATTTAGTATAAGGAGGCACAAAGATAAAAAACGCTTTATTTTCTCACCTTTTGTGTTCTTTTGTTAAGAACATTTACATTGTACAAATTCCATTTAAAATGTTCTACAGGCGGATTTTACTCCAAACTTTTATCAGCGCCCTCTACGAGCGAGTAGCGGTACTACTGAACTAAACCTGCTGACGACGTCCGCCGCCGACAGCAATGCGCGTGGCGCTACCGTCACTTTGTTTTGACTGTAATCAGCTGAGTGGGGTTGAAACAAGTAGATATGTTAAAAACAAAATACCCGACTGCGGTGATTTTAAAGTAGTGTTTTGCAGTAAAAATTCGCCATCTTGAATCAATACATTTTTAATATAGTTAGTGTCACTCGCGCTGCTGAGACGAATCTAACGACACCTCATAATATGTCAAAATCCGTTCGGGCTTTAGTCCGTGAAAAAGAATTTTCTTGTCCACATACATACATACTCTCGCAAAATATAACCCTCCGTTAACTTCCGGCCAAATTCGGCCTTTAAAAAACCGAATATTTTTCTTTTACATAAAATCAGTTTGTAAAAGAACAGTGTAGAATTTATGTTATCTGTAGGTAAGTGAATCGTAATGCAATATTCTGTTTGGTGACCCAGAATAATATGGGTCGCCTGAAAGAATACCTAGCCCCGAGCTAACCAACTAACCTCGTACGACCGAGTTACCTACAATCCGGCGAGCTTCCGAAAACTGATTTAGTTTATTTATGCTGCATGTTGTAGGAAGAACAAAACCACCGGTTGTTCTACTTGTACATTTCTACATGTACCAATAGAACCATCGGTTGTTGTCAATTAACGTATGTCAATTGATTCACTACTAAATACTACAACTGCCTACTGCTACACAACAGTCCACAGCTGGATATGGGCCTCCCTCTCTCGGGGGGTACTGCAATACTCACTACACTTGGAAGATAGACGGATTGGCGAGCGTAGAGCAAGATGTTTCATTCACAGAGACCGCGCATGCCCATTGCCTGGATGAATATTCGTTAGTCGGGTTTTACGACATCCGTGGGTAGAATTGGGGTGATGCTATTCTCAGCTGGCACCATGCGGCATTATTTCACACTAAACGTTGTTTTATTCAACTCAGCTTACAAAAAGTAGTTTACTAAACCAGTTCAAAATCTGGCGGGTATCACAATGACGTCCGTTACTGTGCTTTTTTATCACATCCGTAACGCATTCATCTTACGCACGCGTTACGGATGCGATGACAAAATCGTAGAAACGCACGTCACGTCTGATTATTAGAGTGATCACGTAACACGTTACATACATAAAACAGGTAAACTTGCAAAATATTCACCGCAGGCTGGATTTGAACCAGCTACCTTCGCCATCTGTATGTACCGGCGACGCCTTTACCAACTGGGCTACAGCGCAGCGGCTCACTCCAAGTTCGCAAATTAAGCAAGTGTATCTTGACTTTCTTTATGCTATTTATTTTCCTTTTCAATTACAGCGTTACATTACCTACTTGGTACAGATTTATTAAAGTTATACATTTTTATCCACATTCAGAGAAAAAGTAGCCCCGCCAGCTTCATAATCTTCTTATCTGGGAGTGCTAAAAATATTTCAACTAAAACACCCTCTCTACTGTTCCATTTCATGGATTAACTTCTCCTGTTGTAAGTAGCTAAATAAACTTACTTACTTAGTTATTTTATTTACTTACCTAGGATTAAAATGAACCTATGTAATTTTTTAACAAACTTGCTACCTCAAACGACCTTTGGTATGGTTTTTGCATAAAATAATTAGGTAGATTAACTTAATAGATGGTTTTAGTGCATTGATTGATGACCCGGTAATGTGAACGTTATTTATTACTTCAAAGAAAAGAAATACCTACCTATACTTGGTAGTAATTAGATCGCCACCCTTTGGTACCGTAACTCTTTGGTCTACCATGACTTTAGGTATTATATTATACTATACTATACTAAATTAGGTATATTGGATATTAAAAGTATAAACCTATTTGTTTAATGTTGACTATACTTAACTGCGGGTATGCATATATTATTTTTGCTTTTATTTCTCTCTTTTCTGCATATAGCATGATTAGCTAATTTTACATGACATTGGCTGAATGGCTTGTTGGCAAAAGCCATAATTAAAAAGAAAAAGAAGACTTTATTTCGTATTTCTTACTGCTTTAGTAAAATTTTCTCTTCCAGGTAATTCTATTTTACTTCGCCTGTAACACAAACAGCGTACCGGGGACGTTGAACTCAAAATCAATACACTACGACTCTATTGGCTATTTCCAAAGTAAAGTAAAAGTGGCTGCTTAACTGGCTTTAATGATTTTTCTTGGAATTGTGTTTAAGTTGGAAGAAAAGTGTTACATGTTATATAAAGTTGACACGGCCACTCGCTGCATTCGCTGCATTACAAAATGTTACGGGTGCTTGAGCTTACCACCAGGTGGGAAAGAGAGCGCCATACAACTGTCATACAGCGGCGAATGCAGAGAGTGGCCGTCTGACCGAGTATATAATGACTCAAATAATAAGTAACACTTAGAAGGACTTTAGTTAGATGTACTACATTTAAACCAAGAATAAAACGTAGGCGATCTATTTCTCAAAGCTTGGCCCTACGTGTGCTTTTGACCTTCGCAACCACTATCGCAAAGACAAACCTAGCTTCCACTTTGAAATACAGCTCGCTCGCTATCAGCCAGCGATAAATCTATTTGTAGTAAAAACAAACAAAAATAGCTCGTCCTTGCAACAAAGTCAATACCGTGGGCGCGTGGGCGTCTGTCGGTCTGCCGCCCTGCGTGCTTCTATGTGCCGCCTACTAGGGCATGCATTCCGGAATTCCGGAATTTCGTAATTCCGGAATTTCGGACGGTTTTTTCCGATATTACAATTCCGGAATTGGAAGATGTAATATCGTTATTCCGATATTAGTATATTACTATTAATTAAGAAAAAAGCGTTGGTCCTGAAAAGACTAACAGCTACTGTGACCTTTGTAAATCTATTGTGGCTGCCCGTTTTTGTTAGATGACGGGCCATTTCAAGGAATATCACAACCTGTTCTGGGTCAAGAGATTAGACCTCCTTCGAGGACAACTAGTGGCCAGTGGCGGCTCGTAGTCCGGTTTGCATCTTATTTGCACAAGTGCCTCACGTTCGCAGAGATCGTGAAGCTGTGTTTCATCGTCCTCAGCTCAAAATTTATAGTATGTAGATTTGGCAGATGAGCTTACTGTGCCGAACCCGAAAGGGTCCTTGTAATCAACCTGAGGTTATTCCGAAACTACGTTCATACGGTTTACCGATGCCTTGCAAATTTGCACCAGTAGTCCATATGGACGCAGTTTCGAATAACTGCCATAAGGTATACTTTCTTACCTAAAGAGATGAACTGAAATCGAAACAGTTTCCTACTTATTTTGCAAATATAGTTTTCGTCTTTTGTTCTCTTTCACACGTTCAGAGTACAAACTGAACGAAGCTAATTACATGACGTTATTTCGGTTCATTAATAGTATCGCGGAAATATATTTCTGTGATAATCTCCGGATCAGCCGTTTAGAGCGTGTTAGGCTTGCTGATCCCTTCTAGAGTTCTTCGGCTTGTTGGTTAACCCATTTGTTCAAGACACTGCGAGTTGCAGTTATGTTGATGCCTAGCTCCGTTTCCTGCTATGTCTAAGTGCCATGCTGGATCACATATCTGTTGGCGAGATGGTTCAAGAGCTCAATAGTCTATATAACTTGAAGCTGACGACGTTATTTTTTTTTGTGTTGACCGACTCTGGAGTTTGCTTAAATTCTTATCTCATTAGGATATTCTACGTGTTTACTTTTACCTGTGTGTTCTTAGGAGCAGACGTTATTGAGTATCCTTATTCCTTTGTATGTCAGGTTAAGACAGACGTACTCAATCTCGGTCTGGAAGACGATCGCAAAATATTCCAGGTCAGTGGACACACTGAATTTGGCTCTATGATAAAATACACCAGAGCGAGCATGTCCCTCTCTCCTGAGCCCATTCGTGAACCAGGTTAATTCTGCATTTCTAAAAACAGTGCATCCTTTCATTCTGCCCCTCCAGGTAATATAAATTTTTAAAACGTTTCAAAATTAAGTAAAATTAATTTACCCTTAATGTTTCCTTACATACTTAGCTGATTTGTTCTCAAAAAGTGATTAAAAGACTAATTCTACGTAAGCATTAGCTCAATACTTAGTAACGCTATTTAAAATTGAACACAATCAAAAAATTGTTAATTCCGGAATTGGTTCCGGAATTCCGGAATTAGGCATTAATATCGAAACTCAGTTCCGGAATTGATAAACTTCCGATATTGCATGCCCTACCGCCTACGTAACGTCACCGCGTGCAATCTCGTTCAGGCATTGCCATAATGCCTCTTGCGTAAGTCCCAAAAAAGGCGGAATATATACATACACATATCACGCCTATATCCCTTACGGGGTAGGCAGAGCGTGAACGGCTGAAAAAACGGCCATATACACCACGTCTGACAAAAGTTTGAGAGTCACTCAGAAGACTGTCAGCCCATAGCCTAAAATTGCAATACACATTAACTCTCAAATCCCTTAGTCGCTTTTTACTACACCCACGGGAAAGATTTGAGGTGCTGCTATTCTAAGCCGGCACCACACGGCAGATGGGTGGATGGGTTAATTTTCCGATATTACAGCGATCCAATTCAGAAATGTTGTAGGTATATTAACCTTATATTGACACGTAGGCCCTTATTGGGGACAACGGCCACCACACAAATAAAGAATGTTAATTGTAGCCAGCTAGCTACCCCTACAAAAGTCAAGCATCTTTTGAATTTTGTATCGTAATAAACTTTTACAGATACACGATTTATTTGAATTAGTCCTAAAATCTTGTAAGACGTGGCCTGGCGATGTTGACCATACTTTTAGGATCTTTAACGCCCTGTCTACCCTCCGAACGATAAAGCCGTAAACTGTGTTTGTATGTGTATGTTTCCAACATTAAAAAGATGAAATGAAATGAAGTGATATGATTGATTACATTAGTTAAAAAGTTGTATGATGGGTTAATATTGATATCAGTTGACTAACCAGACTCTCAACCCAAGAAAACGCTGCTACCACAGGATGTAACAACAAAGTATATTTATTCTAATTAACAATTCACACAATTGAATTACAATGTACCTACAGAAAGTGCACCATTTATTTCGTTAGTGCAATCAAATGGGAGCAGTCTCTAGTTACGTCAATGGACAATTCAATTTCAGCGACATAATACAGTTAAAAAGATGTATGATGATTGATATCGATATCTGTAGACTAACCAGACTCTCATCCCAAGAAAACGCTGTTACCACAGGATCTAACAACAAAGTATATATTTCGAATTAACAATTCACACAATTGAATAACAATGTACAGAAAGTGCACCATTTATTTCGTTAGTACAATCAAATGGGAGCAGTCTCTAGCTACGTCAGTGGACAATCCAATTTCAGCGACATAGGTAATCCTGTTTGCCAATTGCATTGAATTGTGATCCAAAACACGCAGAGAAGAGAATTGTGGTTCCATTGTAAGCTTGTTAGGTAGGTTCTCGTTTTGCCGTGTGATTCCGGCTTAGAATAGCATCACTCTTATTCTAACAGTGGGTGTAGTAGTCAAACTAACTATCCAGGGAACGGGCAGCAGCGTTCCTCGCGAATTAAACATCTTGCACCGCGCTCGTCAATGCGCCTGCCAAGCGTGGTGAACGTGGCAATACCCTACGATACAGGGAAGCCCATGTTCAGCAGTGGACTCTTGTGGCTGTTATAGTGGTGGTGGATTTTTCGAGGTGTTGTTGATAGCTACTATGCAATAGCACAATCACAATGAGAAACGATACCTACTCAAGCACCAAATTTTATAATACTTCCCGTATAAGGGCCCTTTTCCTGTCATGCGTATTTTCGCACGCGCGCGGATCTGGTCCGCATGCGGATGATAGCACGCTCCTGGTCACACGCAGGACAGGGGTTTCGTTTGCGTCAATCCGCGTTCCGCGCGCGTGCTAGCCGCATGATAGGAAAAACATGTATCAAAAGATAAGATGCGTGCGGCCCGCATGCGGACCAGATCCGCGCGCGTGCGAAAATACGCATGACAGGAAAAGGGCCCTAAGGGTCATTATTCAGATTTCGATTTTCCGCGTAAGCTGCGTGGCAAATTTTAATTTAAGCAATTTGAAGATGATGACAATGAAATATGATTCTGCATACTTTCACGATTATAGAACAGTTTGGTGCTCCTTGCTAGCACAATTACTTTTCGAGAAATTTAATTTTAAAATTTTGTGTGCCACGCAGATTACAAATTAAGCCACGCAGATTACATAGCCAATTTTATCTTTGTATTTCCATTAGTTTTCTATAAGTTTTACTTGAAACATAATTATTCTTGACTTAAGTCTAGGTTATGAGGTAAAGATGGAGTCTGTGATGGAGACAGGTCATGGAAAATAAGTCTTTATTCACTACTACCATAAAAAGATTATAAGGTTTTATGATTTTGAAATCGACAGATTTTGATTTTGGAATCAGCAGGTAATTAGTTTCTGTCTTTCAGTGTGCATAATGAAAGACGATTAGATTAGATTAGATTTGAGATTCAGAGTGCTTAGTCCAAATTGGTGGATTGGCAACTAAATATGGATGGTATCCCGCCAAATATACTTACAGGTGTTCTATGGTGGAAAGGAGCTGGCGGAATAAGATCGTGGAGGTCTTGTTTCAGCATAATTTTGAATAAAAATATGATAAAGACTGCTAGGCAGGCCATCTTGCGACAAAAAGCAAGGCTGTGTAGATTGGTATTGACCAGATATGTGTCGTATTGAGTTCCCTCAAATCAAGAGCAACTTATTGACCAAGTCATCCATGGGGTGGCCGGATTTCTACACACAGGATCAGGCTTGAGTTTTATATGAATTCTTTAATGCAAACATAATAAATAACAATTGGTGATACTTAAATTTAGTTACAAGGGTGAGTTTGTAGGCTTAGTTCTATAAGAAAGTAGTGATTTTTAGGCTCCGAAGTGAAATCGAAGTTCAGGATTGATGACAACTCAATGCCCAGTCAAGCTATTCGCAATGACAGAATACTTACATAAGTGTACTTCAGAAAAGTAGTTGCCTAGTCGAGAGGACTACTTTCAGATGCAATAAAGCTCCTGCGTCGTGGTAGCATTACATGAGACCAGGGCTTTCTCTATAGAAAGCAATTTCCGCTCTGCCAATTTGGACTTGACAATGTCTCTGTGACGGTACTGTCCTGCATACCTATGAATACCAAACTGAAGTAGTTAAAAGCTGTTCTGAACCTTGAGGAACACAGGCATCAATGGCCATGAGGTCAGAGAGATAACTGTTATTGATTACAAAAACCAGCTGGGTTGTCATAAACAGGAAGCTTGCTGAGGTGCCAGGTCAAGGTTTCTGTCAGACCTTGTCCAGCTAAAAGCCTTCGAAACGTCAAGTGAAGTGGCAAGTTCGCCACGTTTGCCCATGCTTACGCATAAAGATTCCCAGTAGTCTTAGGCGATATAATAATGTCATTAGGCGAAAGTCATATTGACGGCCGCAGTTGGTAGGGGCAACTAACAAGTTAACTCACCATGGCCTAACTCCGTCAATTGCAGTATATTTAAATAATATCAGGAAGATTTGACTCTCCACAGACATCGTGTCGCCCAGGACACGGTTATGGAATACGCACGGTTGCCTAAGCCCTATGCGACCCTCTCGGCCTCCCTGGCTGGATCCGCAAGAAAGACAGGTCAGCTGCAGATGTTTGCTGCACATTAGACTTATATGACACGCGTTATGACGCGTCTGATGGAGTAAAGGGGGCTTTGGCATTGTACTTCTTTTAGAAATAGGTAGTGCAAGCGGAGATAAATTTAGCAAGATTGTCAGCACAAGAGATAAATCTGGAGCACTATGTCTCAATACAGTCGCTGGCATATTATCGGATCTACCTTACAGTTTTGACTTTTGGCCTCAAAATACACATCAAGCCTTTACGGTAGGCTATGCAGACGATCTGGCTATTCTCATTACGGGTCCGTTTGAGAGTACGCTCTGCAACCTTGCTAGGTCAGCATTGAAGATCGTCGAAGAATGGTGCACAGTGCACGAACTATCAGTGAACCCGTCTAAAACGGAACTTATTATGTTCACCCACAAACGTAATCTTGAATGCCTGCGGTTACCGCACTTGTTCGGGACCGAATTGTCCCTGACAAGTGAAGTCAAATATCTGGGCGTTATAATTGACAGTAAGCTGTTATGGTGTTTGTTATTAACAAATACCTTGACAACAAGATTAATAAAGCTAGCATAACATTTTGGCAGTGCAGAAGACTCCTGGGGAAAACCTGGGGCCTAACGCCGAAAATAACTCAATGGCTTTACAGAGCTGTTATCAGGCCAATAATCACATATGGTGCAGTCGTTTGGTGGCCCAGAATCGAACTCATTACCACCAAGAAAAAACTGCAGTCATTCCAGCGTCTGGCGTGCTCGGCCGTCACTGGATGCATGCGAACGACGCCATCTGAAGCCTTGGAAATTCTGCTTGGCCTGCCGCCACTGGATCTCTTCATTCAGCAAAAAGCCAGCATGGCTGCTGTCAGGCTTAAGCACGCAGGCTTCTGGCACTTTCGTAGGGGCAATCATACCATAATATGGAACAGAGCGCTGAATAACGTACCACTTATTGAGGCGCCCTGTGATAGGATCCCTAAAACACTAGTGTTTGATAAGCTATATCAAATACGGCTATCTGAGACCGAGCGAGACCAATCAGGAGTCAACGAGGTCCGTATATATACAGACGGCTCTAAAACCAAAACCGGTACGGAAGCTGGGGTTTTCTCCTTGGATCTCAACATCAAATTATCACAACCGCTAGGGGAACACAGTTCTATTTTTCAATGTGAATGTGTAGCTATCACCCTAGCTGCCAACGCAGTCATGCAAAGGAAAATGGCCAACCATGGTATAAGAATACTTTCCGACAGCATGGCTGTACTCATGGCCTTGGAAAGCAACACTATATCTTCCAGCCTAATTTATGAATGTCACCTTGCATTGCAAACCATAGCCACGAATAACAAGGTTACTTTGCAATGGATCAAGGGACATAGCGGATCTCTGGGCAACGATGCGGCTGATGAACTCGCTAGGAGAGGTTCGGAGGTGGAAGTGGCTGGTCCTACACCTTACCTACCCATCCCCTTCAATCAAATAAGAACCTGGATACGTCATCAAACCCTGACCCAACAGAATGCCCGCTGGGCATCAATCACCACCTGTAGACAGTCAAAAGAAGCGGTCCCTGCACTATCACCGCGAATGACCAAAAGACTCCTCAGCTTTCAACGATCAGACCTGCGCATAATGGTTGGCATGCTCACAGGGCACTGCCAACTAAATAAGCATCTTTTCATCATCAACGCAACAGACAGCCCATTGTGCAGGGGCTGTCTGAACGCGGAAGAAACGGCCTCTCACGTAATCCTGGCATGCAAGGGAGTAGCAATCCACCGGGCAGAAATCCTCGATAGTCCGGGGTCGCTCCAAGAAGCCTGTGAACGTCCCAGGAGACTTCTGAGCTTCTGGAAGGAGCTGGGTTGGCTAACATAGTCAACCGTCCCACCCAACGCATAAAGGACCACCTTTGAGTCTAAATGCGGAAAAGGGAGCCCACAATACAATACAATACACATCAAGCCTATGATACAAGCGATCACTGGCATCGAAAAATTGCTGCGAGACATAGTTAGGTGGTTGAATAGAGCCCGTCCAGTATAATTTGACAAAACATGCACTCAAATCCATCAAAATTGGTAAAAATTCTTTGTCCAAGTATAACGATATGAAAACTCAAAAACTTGATGATATTTGCCAAAATAATTCTTTTCATGTATTTTTTAATGAATATTAGGTAAAATAATAGTATTTAAAATGGTTATTTCAACCTTTTTTTAACTCTTAGAACCATTGTGTAATCTGCGTGGGAAGAATTGTAAGCTGCGTGGGTATTTTGCCACGCAAATTACTCCATGCAGATCAGGGTTGTTGCGGATGCAGATTTTTTCACATCCGCGGATGCGGATGCGGATTTCTGGGTGCACACATCCGCGGATGCGGATGCGGATGCGGATGTGTACAAAATACTTAAGTTTTGGGAGAAAAATTTAAAAGACAAGTCTTACTACATATTTTACACTGAGATTTATCTCTGTCATTTTCAACAGGTTGAACTATTTTCAATCCATATTTCACTTTGCGTAGGTGGAGGCATAATTCAGTTCACACAAAAGCAACACTTACTTCACTTGACGTAATTGTTACCTACGTAAACAATTACAACGCAAAATACAATAATTAAAGCAAAAAACTTGATATTAAGAAGAAAACAAACGAGCACGTCAAAATCTTGTCACTACACAACACAAAAACAAAAGTGAGGCGCGAGGCTTCCCCGGCGAATAACAGACACCGAAATTAAAATTATTGATTACTTATTGGTCAATTAGCACAAACGCGCGACACGCGCCAATCGCCGGACCCGCCCCTTTCTTTCTTGTCCCGACCTGCTTCACATCCGCATTCGCATCAGCTCCGCATCGATTTTTGCGGATGCGGATGCAGATGCGGATGTCTAAATTGATGCGGATGTTCCGCGTATGCGGATGCGGATATTCGCAACAACCCTGATGCAGATTACAAAAACAGAGTATTTTTGATAATAACTCGGCCATCTTTGATTGAATCTAAATAAAATTATAGACCAATAGTCCCGACTATATTACAAATCAGCCCTGTAAATGACGAATCTCTCAGAGTTTTAATTCTAGAAGAAATTTGAATCCACGTAACTTACATGCAAGGGTAGTAAAACTTGTGTCAGCCCTTATTTTTGGAAATATTTTTAGTTCTGGGCACTGAGGTGCCCATTCACTCTGCTTGATTATTAAAGCATATCATAATAATTTTAGGAACAAAAACTCAGCTGGATACGGTTATAATCTTAGAAGTTATGACCGATTTTACCACGCTTGGGCTAACTGCCCGAAATCGTGTGACCGATACATATTCGGGTTTATTTTTAAAATTACACGCATTACATATTTTCTTCATCATTCACCTAATATTTTGCTTTATGACGATTATTTTGATATACAATAGATACGTACAAAACATAAGGAAAGTAGTAAAATCATAATTTGTAAAAAGTTAGTGCGAGGTGTGACACGCGGAGAACACCAAAAATCCTCCCGTTTTCAACTTTCAGACTGGGTTTTGAAATACTAAGTGAATATAAAATAAGACTTTTTAATCGATTCCACATAGGTATTGAAGTGTTTAATCAAGTCCAATCGATCGATATGTCCAAACTTGTCTAGTTTAGCATTTACAACCCTGTGACCGAAATTTTCGACCTTTTGAAGAATGACCCATAAGGTAAGTATACAGTTTATGGAAGCTAAGGGCCCTTTTTTCCTGTCATGCGTATTTATGCACGCGCGCGGATCTGGTCCGCATGCGGATGATAGCACGCTCCTGGTCACACGTAGGACAGGGTTTTCGTTTGCGTCAATCCGCGTTCCGCGCGCGTGCTAGCCGCATAATAGGAAAAACATGTATCAAAAGATAAGATGCGTGCGGCCCGCATGCGGACCAGATCCGCGCGCGTGCGAGAATACGCATGACAGGAAAAGGGCCCTAAGTCTCCACCGCGGACAGAATTTGAATTTGTGACTTTCGCCATCTCTACTGGCGATAAACCTGAAAAAAGTTTGCCAAACGTTGGAAACCTACACTATTGTGTTTTGGTGGTGGTAGGTACTAAGTAGTACCTACCCAATGACTTTCTGAATGCCAAGAACATGTTTGGCAACAGAAACGTACTAAAACTTATTTGGAGTGTAATAGAATACATTTTAAAGGGTAAACTTATCGTCAATCATCCAAGAAAAAGATTAAGTTTTCTAGAAATAAGACTACTGTTTAGAAAACTTGCATTTTGTATAATTAATCAAAAATGGTATTCAAATCTGAATGCTTTTTTCGGTTTGAGTCCTCAGGTTAACCTGGTAAACAAACTGCCATCTTAACTGAAGTTGACCCGCAGAAATTGCATTTTCTGGGCAATGGGTAGAGCGTGGACGATACGGCTCTATAGCAATCAACATCACCTGCCTGCCCTTATCCCAAATCAGTTGAAGAATCAGTTTTGATAGAGCACAAAATCATTTAGCAAAAGGATTTGGCAATGTTTTATGACTGGCAGCCTCGAATGTTATTGTGGATGATATCAACGCCACCATGTGGTTGACGATAGTCGACAGACATTCAGCCGAGGGCAAAACTCTATGTCGCCATAACGAAACACCCTGAGTGGACTAGGGGTGGGAAGTATTCTTAGCCGCTACCACACGCTCTATATCGATGAGTTGGCTAAATTATTCTAGGCACTAATAATATTCATTTTCAAATCGATAAAACATTTAACCTTGTACATTTCGCATGGCGTCGGAAGGTCAGAAAGTTATACACGAGGGCTTAGCGGGGTTGATGGAAAGTGTTTTGATCTGATTTTCACTTTCGTGCGAGTCGCGTGCGGCCTCGCCGGTAATCACTAAATCAATATTGGTGAGACCACTTCAGCGAAAGTGTGGCGAAAGTATAAGTCCTAGGTTGGTATTAATAGATAGACCTACCCAGCGGCATCACCCGCTGCTTTTAGTCTTTTTTGTGTGATCTCTTATTTCAGAGCTGTCTTACACAAATAGGTGTCTGCTTGAACGTAGAGAACTTTAAAGGCACTTGTCAGAATTCCAAAGCCATATCATCGGCAAAGAAAATGAACTTAATCTATTTGAAAAATTATTTGCTTGCGCTGAGGTAAAGCTTAACTTACTACGGCGTAGCAGAACCGTAGAACCACCGTAGCAGCGTCAAGTTTTTTTTTAATGTTAGATGTATCAGAATCGTGCTCTAAAAGCTCTGTGTCCAGCAGTGGACTAATACAAGCTAAGGATGCTGAGCATCAAGTAGGCCACTCAAATAACTCTATGCTATAGATCTTATTCAAACTAACTTAAGCAGATTATCTTAAGACTCACATATATTGTTCTTACGAGAAAATAATTTCCTATGATATCCTCCGCAATCAAATGTTAGTGAGAAAACTACGTGCAAAGATTATCAACAGCGTCCCATCCCCTTTTGGATCATGCTCTCTTTGACTCCTTCGTTTTTGCCTTTTTGTTCTTCAATAGGTTTTGTAAGAATTTACTTAAAACAGAATTTCGATTAGTTAATCCTAAAGCTTTTCTTAGGAGTTGCCTTATTCCTTTTCTTTCATTTTATATTGAATAGAGACCTTAAATAAGACATTGTGGCTGGTGAATCTATTTTGGTAAATTGTTTTCGTAAGCTATTAGAGAGATTGCCTCCTATATACAAAATATAAACACAAAATGTTTGTTTATTCGTGTAAGCTCACTGAATCGCTTATGGGCAATATAATGGTTATAAATCCATCAACGAATGAGTATTATATATTCATTAAGTGATTCGCTTCCCGGAAAATAGTCATCGTAAAGAAAGGGAGTAGACATGTGAAAAAGATTACATTCATAGGCTGTTGTTTTGTTTGTGGTTCGTATACAGAATTTAAGAGAGAGTGTAACAAAACTGTTCACAAATAATATTTTTTTGAAATAGGACGACTTTTACCAAGAAACATGAATAGGGAAGTGATAAAACCACGACCACTTTCCAATGCAAGAAAGTTAGCGAGTTATGTCTCAAGAATCACAAGAAATGGCCCATGAAGGAAACCGTTGAGTTTCAAGGTCTTATGTCTAAGTATCTAGTTTTATTTACATACACCCCATATAATGTTTCTTTGTTGATGATCCATCTCGTATAACCAACAAGGTGGAGTTACATCACATAATAAACTCCCAACTGTAAAAAAAACAGCTTTATTTTGACAATCAATAACCCAACCTCTCTCACCTCCTTTAGGATTGTAATCTTCCCTTTACCAGCAACTGAAACTTTTAATCGATGACCTGCTATCTGGCCTAGAGACACAAAATAGAGAATATACAGAATAGAAGGTTCACTCGACCCCTTTAGGATTTTCGCGACTGTCAATTGTTACATAGCCAGGGTAGGTCTGTCAAAATCCCGAAGTCTAAGAATTTAAAACAGCAAAACTGTATACAAGAACATCATACATATGATTCTGAGCCAATGTTAAACCAAGAAATATGACGTTCGTGTCAATCCACTTCTTAGTTACCTTAAGTTCCCCTAAGATTCCAGTTATTTTCAGTAAGCGTCAATATCGGCGCTAGTACTGGGTGAGCCATCTGTATAGGCGCAACGCTCGCCATTTTCCTAATTTGTGTATTGGGTAGCCATCTATGAAAACCCCACGCGCGTCGTTTTCCTAATTTGTGCTAGAAGTGCCGGATTACGGAAAAACCTAAGTAACCTCTACATTCGATGTAAATCTACCAGTGCAACGGGCAAGATCCATCATTCATTAAGTATTATTTGAGCAGGCAGTGAGCCGCGTGGCACTTGGCAGATGTTGGCACATAAATCGACCGACCGCCCGCCTGAAGTTTATTTCTCTGAGACTCACTTTATTATTATGAAATATTCTGCCGGAGAAAGTTTATTGACTCCCTTGTAGATTATTAAAGTAGTTTTGTGATAGATGAGAGTCTGAAATTACCTGCGGAAAGTTCAGTTGCGGATACTGTTTAAGTATTACAAATTGTATAGAGGATATTTTGTGTCATATTATTTGATATCATATTAATAAAAATCTCTAATAATACATTCTGTACTTACGTACACAACACTACATCATACATATGACAACTTACGCTAAAATCTTTTATGTCATTCATTACGTTACGTTAACTTTTGCCATCGACACGAAAAGAAGAAGACGTTACGTTATTCAAACAATACAAGAAATTTATTTTAAATTGAGAGTTTTGGAAATCATGTACTTGCTTGTTATTTGCAATCATGTTTTTAATAAAGAAAGTTCTCTCGGGTCCGTAATCGAGAAAGAATTTCATAAATAATAAATTATTGTCGGTACAGCCACTGAAGCAAATTAGTATTCCCTACAACAGACGATGAAGTCGCCGCTTTTCTCATGGGACTGGCCGACCTTCAATATTAAATTGAAATGGTAAATTATTTTGCCTCGGTTGAATTTATAAAATGGAAAGGAAAAGAACATTATACCTATTGAAATGAGCCGAACTAAGGGAAATACATTTGTGAGTAACTTTATAGTGTAGGTACTGCTTTACAACAGCACTCAATTTAATTAGGTATATTCAACTGTGTAATGGCTAGCAATATTTTTTTACTAACTACCTACCGACCTACCTAAATTGATTGTTCTATAATCTACACGGTCATAATTAATTAAACGTAAAAATACCTAACTTACTTTAAATTTATTGCCTAGAAAAGCTAATTGTATTGCGGTCTAACGACATTTGGACCATCGCACCTAAATTTAAAACAACAATGATCTTCCATGCTACGACAGACAACAAAGCATGGATTGGAGGCATTTCCACGATAGGTTTGTACAGACGGACACGCTATTGTACATATAAACATAGGCAGGTTCTCATAGCATTCGAATCTGTTACATCATACACAACGCTGGCTGATCTGGGGGCACGGCAGTGCCCCCACCAAGTCGAGCTGAAAGCGGCACGGCCGTACCATCCTTTTCTCGAACCAGTTCAGGCCATTTTTGACCCCCCCATAACTCCCTTGTCGATAAGTTTAGAACCCTCATTTTAAAATATCTTATTAAGCACTGCATAGACACGATACATTTCAAATTTCATTTAATTTGGACCAGTAGTTTAGAAGTTATAGTTAGTCAAAGTTTCTTAATTTTCTGCCTGACTGACTGACCGATCATCAAAATTCTAAGGTACTTCTAGCAGACTGAGGAGCTTGAAACTTAGAATACACCTTGTATTTAGTGTATGAATAAAGGGAAAACTATAACATTCTGCAAATTCGGTTGCAACCGCATAACTAACTTTGTATTTCCATACAAATGTATAGGATTACAAAGTTAACTTTGCGGATGGGCTTTGAGGAAATCTGTAGCTAGGCTCAAGAAGTAGTTCCAGATAAGAGAAAGAGGAAGACTATCTACAAAAGAATGAGATCCACAAAAACATTTACTTGTAAAGAACCAAGTCTCGCTCTCAGTTCATCTGCTGTAAAGTTGTGAGATCCATGTAATGCCAAGTCGGTTATTGATTTATTCAAGGACTACTTCAGGGAACTTTCATCTTAAGCTATTGCGTAATTAGGTAACAGACATCATCTTACAGTAACTATATCGATATTTAAAAACTTTTATATTTACAATAACTAGAATGACTTGGCAATCGCACACTATTTGCTTGTGAGATACGATGGTCTAGTGCGATGGCCGGGTCATTCTAGTTATTGTAAATATAAAAGTTTTTAAATATCGATATAGTTACTGTAAGATGATGTCTGTTACCTAATTACGCAATAGCTTAAGATGAAAGTTCCCTGAAGTAGTCCTTGAATAAATCAATAACCGACTTGGCATTACATGGATCTCACAACTTTTTACAGCAGATGAACTGAGAGGCGAGACTTGGTTCTTTTTACAAGTAAATGTTTTTGGTGGGATTACTTTTTATCGACCCCTAAAAGTTCTGTCGCATGTTGTACTAGTAGAAATACTTATATCGGAATTCTGATTTTTATTTGGGAACGGAATATTACTCACTAGTACCTACCTGTTTAATTTTAGAAAGAACTATTAGAGGGTCCATAAAATACACCTTAATCTAAATAGGCAAATGCTGACGCAGGTACATTTATCTATGCATTAGCAGGTAGTGGAGTGAACGATTACATCGAAAGCGCAAAATAAAACAACATTTTGTGGACACATTTATTGCAGAGTTGACATAATGACTCGACGGGCAAACAGCTGACTGGCCGCAACGCTCGATGAATGGAAACGTGAAGGGAAATGAGGAAATGCGGAAAGCAAAGAGTATGAAACATCTGGCAGCTGCTCGTCGGCAAAACAAACTACCGCGGGACTCGGAATAGCCCCTCTTTAGCTTATTTTCCCGCTTCAGCTCTTGTGTGCGTGCTTCTCGTTTTTGTAACAAGTGTTTGCAGAGTTTTTTTTACTTTGCTCGTTACTTTGTAGTGTTTGTGCGCTTGTGCTAAAGCTTTGTTAGAGCTGCACAAAAGTTAATTGCGTAGTGGCTGTTTAAAATCAGATGTGTTTTGTGTAGATTGCAAGGAGAGTAAAGTAAGTGTAGAGTGAAGAAGAAATTACAACATAAAACAAGGATACACAAAACAACAAAGGCACAGACAGCGTAAACAGTTAAGACAGAAGCCTGGACAGTTGCACAGAACAGCGAGAAGAAAGAAGAGACATACAGATGGTTGGTCTGTTCATGGTCATTGGCATCCTGAGCGGGCTGCGAGCCGGAGCGGCGCAGTCGCCAGATCGCGTGGCGGGCGGCGACCAGCCGCGCGAAGCCGTGGCGCGCCACTCTTGGGGCTACGCGCGCATCGCGCACCACGCACGATCAACAAGTATGACACGCGCGCACGACACCACCACCCGCGCTCACCATACGCGGACGCAAGGATCAGGGGACGAGGAACAAACAGGAAACGCTCAACAAGTGAGGGAACGGTCTGGCGGCCGACCGGAGGACAACCCCGTTACAAATTACAATACAAACACACTTGTATAACAATCATGCAACAATCTACTAACAAATACGAGCAAAAAGCTAGCCTAAACGAATATATCACAACCGATTATCACATAAGCGGTGGCAAGCGAAGCTTCGTGGACGGCGGCTTACGTAACGCTAACTTATATTCTACGCTTGTAAAACGTGCAAAAATTGTTATCGATCACAGAAATAAGCCTTAACACTATGAGGTTTTTGTCCGTAAGGGTTGTTATGTAACGGAGCTGGGATTTGGAAGGATGTTGGTCGCGAGGGACATGCGCGCGGCAAGGGGGCCGGGTGAGCACTGGCGGCGCCGGCCCCGGCCCCCCGCGCCCTGCCGCACCCCGCCCGCGCCCTGGCCCGGTGACATAACCTCCCGAGACAGTTTTGACATTTCTCCATGTGCCGTATCGAGCTCTTGTAGCTTCCCAGACAGTGAAACGACCGACGTAACAGCAATACGTTTTTTCCCTTCACTTTTTCTAAACAAACAAATTCGTGCAATGTCTTCTTGGACTTGCTTTTTCTATGTTTAATGATTGGCTAACCTACTTGTAATTATATTAAAACAGATGTACCCACCTACCTACCATAATAAACCGGCGTCAGTAAGGCAATTCATACTCTAGTTTACTCTACATTCATGATTTACATCAATAAGTTAATAAAAGAGTTATTAAGACGAGGACTAATAAAGATATTGTATGTAATAATATATCTTCCTCCAAAAAATACTAATACATGTATAAATACACTACTGATGAGATATCCATAAAAACAATGAACAACAATAATCCTAATAACAATACCTACACATTTCCACTCCATTAAGTCGTTCTATCTTCCTCCTCGGAGCAAATAGGTACCGAAATAAAAGACTGTTACCATATTTAGGGAAATGCCGAGACTGCCCACAAAAAATATTATCCCGTCCGTAGTAGCACAGATAACGACTAGAAGGAGAATAAAAAGCTCATTTGTTTTCGTGGCCAGCCGTCGCTTTTTTACCGGGTTTCAGAAGGCAAAAGAAAATTTTCTACAGAAAATCTTTTCCAACTCACAAAATTCTTTTTTTTGTACATAATATAAGGACTTAACAACTTATTGAGAAAATTAGTGCCAGATGATAAAACTGTTTCGTTTCAAAATGTTCGTAGCCAATAGCTACGCGAGCTACCTACGGCCTATACTACGGCGTAGCCAAAGTTGGTTCGTCCGTAGAATCATAGCACAGAATAGAAATTAATTCTTGGATAACTTGCAAAATTTCCACCGCAAGTAGGATTTGAACCAGCGACATTCGTCGCCACTACCAACAAACCCTTTTAAAAAATAGTATACTCGTACCTAACAAGGGAAGATATTTTTTTTGTATTCAGAAATTAACTCATTAAAAGTCATATTATCAGGTAAATTATATATAAAATAAACCTTAGAATAAACCATATAAAGCAGGCAGTAACTAGGGACCAAGTATTATTCAAAACTGAAAAGAAAATCTACAGTCTATTTTCGGTAGCGCCCCGCCATCTACCGCCAACTGGCGGAACTATGATAACCACCCCTTTCCGTTCTTTCGCAACTTTGCAAGGTGAGGGCCACTGTTACCCTATTCACAGGTAAGCGGGCGGGCCACGGGGCTAATCTGCAATATCTGAGCTATATCGCAGACAATACAGGGTGTAAATAAATCGTCGTCTCAGTGCTTATTTGTTCTATCGACCATCCAGCGATCCTCACACCTAGCCAGTTTCTTTTCATTATATTTAAACAATCGCTGTTGATTTTTGCAGATGGATCAAACAAGCACGAAGAAGATATTCCTAAATTAGTGATTGTTTGGTCAACCTCCAAAAATCAACAGTGATTGGTTTACTATAATCCGAAGAAACTCGCTAGACGCGAGAATCGCTGGATGGTCGGTAGAACAAAAAAGCACTGAGGCGACGAAATAAGTACAAATATCTTAATCGCTCGTCTGTGGGAAAGTCCTATATAGGCATGTTAAAAATTTCGTCCTATGTACGTATGGAAGGTTGTTCTATTTCAATGGCTGAAAGCCCCCTTAAAATATAAGCAGCAAATCATTCAACACCTTGTATGTCCATCAATTCAAACCTTCGACGTAAGGCCGTCTCGTCCTTGAGCAGTGGCCTTTGTCGATCACAAAAGAAAATGCCTTCTTTGTAGCTAACGCAGGCAACAATCGTCTTTAGATCCACGTAGGTAGATATTGTTTTTAGAGGACGGCGGGCCCACTCCAAGCTTTATAAGGGTGTTTTACAAGAGTTTGGGCTTTAGTGTCCACTTCAGTGTATTTTTGTTAAGCTTTACAGCTAAAAATGTTTGGCATCTTGACATTGGGCTGTTTTATTGTTAGCTTTGCATTAAATTATACAATTATTTCTAAATTTCAGACACTGAAATCGTATCTTAAATTTAAGTTACGTATCAAAATAGGTCCTAGAATTGTAAACAACGTAAGTCCATATAGCAAGAGTTCTAATTTAAAAAGTTTACTTATATCTTCCGCAAAAATTACTTAGGAAACCTTTTTCTCATTTGCCTGAATGTTCAAAAATAAATCTGGTAATCATGAATTAAAACTTTTAAATGAATAGTTCTAAAACAATGTAGAAATATAAATACTAAAGAAAAGAGAACTAATGCAATGGAGAAAGCTACAAAGCTTACCCTCAAAGCTTCACGAGTAGTAACGCTACTCAACAACAGATGGCGTTACTTTATCGTATAATATTGTGTCGGAAAAACTATAGTACTTCCTTCTTAAACTATAAAGTTAATTATTTTCTATGTTAGGTCCATTAATGTAGTAGGAAACACTTATTTAATTGTTTGTTTGTTATTTATTATTGACAGATTTATTGGAATTATTCCACGTCGTCAAAGTTACATTTCGTAAAAATTTGGGGTAACTTTATTGTTATACCTTTATTCTTTTATTTATTGTTATACCTTTATTCTATTATTTAAGTATTATAACGGTTTTTCCTGCTTATCTCTTTACAATAAAAGATGTAGCTACTCAAATTGAATAGGCTTTGATGGAGGAAATAGCAGAATGTTTGTCATACATCTTATGTGTGTTATTTTCTGATAATAAAAGTAAATGTTGTCTACCTCTTCTGAGAAAATGTTCTGATGAAACAAATTATTCTTTTAACAAATAATTCAATTCGTTAATGGAAGTTCTTTTGTAGGTTACTTATAAATGAAACTTGTGTACGTAGATAATTTTCTCAAAAAAGAAACATTTTAGGATTAAACTTATATGCCTTGGTATATAAAATGTGATATTTCTTAAAAAATATGCTTACGTAACTTTTAAAGCAATCGCGATTATTTTCATTCACACATAATAATTACTTTAACGGGTCTTATCGCGATAGTTTTTTAGGTAAATAACCGATTTAAAGTAATTATTAGATATGCTTACGTTATAAATAGATGTAAGAAAGTAATAAGACTTTGCTTCACCTAGTTGCATTAATCAGTGGATATTAATAAAAACCTACTCACCCATTAAGGTTGTACTAACCGAGTTATAAAGCTGTTATTAAACTTAAAGCGTGGTTATCACTAAGTGCTGTTAGAAGAGCCTTTTCAAATAACAATTTTAAAGATTATTTTTACCTTATTTAGTTACGGAAATTAGTCCATTTATATGATAGTACTGTATTCACTTACCTGAAACAAGTTAAAATAATTATTTAAAGTGTAGTCTTGGTTTACATTATTATAATCCTGTTTATTACTGTGGGTTGTTGAGGTGAATACACATTGTATTTTATAATATATCAATTGAGGAAATAAAAATAGTTTTGTCACTTTCCGTCAAATAGGTTTAGAAAAGGATAGAAGATAGCTTTTCATGTCTTATAAATTTGACGCTAAAAACGTAGAGTTAAACGATGGCGACTAAATTAACTAGAAATAACGAAGAAACAAATCACATTTTTTAAACATGAAATAGGTTTTAATATGAAACACATTTAGATGTGTTTTTTTATTCTCTTCTAAACCTATTTGACGGAAAGTGAGAGCGCAAATTTTCCTGAAATGACAGCAATGACTTTTTATATCTAATCCTTTATAATATTTATTCGAAACAGTAAAATAAGATTTATTCGAGATAAGAGTAATATGCCTTAGTAACATATTTTTAGACCGGTAGAGTAATTATACTTTACCGTTCTAAAAAATGCTAAGGCAGAGGCTAATTACTAAGGCAGGGCAAGAATCTAAGACAAGCTACTTTTTCCCTTTATCTTTGCAGCTCGCATCGATAGCACTATTAATCCTTCCTCTAATTGCCTATTGTCCAGAATAATCTAACAAAAGATAAGAATAGACGTGCCTAGGTACGAGTATATCTACAAAAGGCCGTCGCCTCGCTGTCTCCAAGGTTCAAAGATTAAGATCTCGCAGAGTAAGCCCGTTAATTATTGAGCTATCGACCTTCGCCACACTATATCGATTTATTGTGCTACAACCTGTGTTTTGGTGAAACTTCACAATTTATCAGATAGTTGGTAAACTCGGTGTCTCCATATGACCAGAAAAAGTGAGATTCTGGATAAGCTTTATCTACATAGCCGTTTCTTAAATCCACGTATCGTGAAAGTAAATCTAGTTATGTCAAAGGTACATATTATGGTGTGTCAATAGCACTGTCAATTTGGAAAATAGTCCTTAGCCAAATACGCATACATCCCGAAACAAATTTCTGAAATGGTAAAGGTGCAATAAAATAATTAGATAATTTGGATTTGAATAATTTTAACAATTAATGTGCTCCAAGTTCTATATTTGTTGAAATTGCGAACGAGGGCCACATTTTGGCGCTTTCATCAATTATAGCTTTGGATTGAATTGAACTCATTAAATCTTTCAAATTACTTTACCTAAGATTGTATACCCGGTATGTAAACCTTGTGTTACCGAGAATACAAGGTTTGGTTTGGTTTACATAATTTAACAGTGCGTCGTTCATTTTCAGAATATTCCCCGTACTGCGACTTGAATCGCATCACACTCACTTTCTATTTAGATGGTGTACTAGTGACCGATGATAGCGAATATTCCGGACAGGCTGATAAGGAACAACTTTAGGAAAGGAAATTGAAAATTAAATAAAATTAAGTAGTTTGACCTTCTATACTAACTCAAATCAGCTGATCGACAATTTTGTATGAGCGGTCCAATTATTTTTTTCATAGTTCGACCCATGTTCCTCGGTGAAAGTTCATTCACCATTTCTTTCTTTTATTCTCATTCTTATCATCAGCTCGTCCTGAATTTTCGCTATCGGTATACAATTTCACATCTTATTGACAACAGTTGATCATATTGTCCAACAAGCAGTGTCACCCGCCTACTAAGTGTTTGATGTAGAGCGGTGTTTACCTACTGAAAGTCTGATCCCATCAGGATCACAACAAACACATAGTTGGTTAACATGTCAAATAACATTATTCTTAATTTTTAGCTATATGCCGTAGCAGTTCTTCACTTGTCAAATAAAATAGAATTTTGGCAAAATCCCTAAAATGTAATTTTTCTGGTAGTCACATTGGTCACATTCATCCAAGGCCTAGATTAGAATCTTTCGCCGTGAGTCGGCGCGTCGTCAATCATTCCCGCGCCAGTTTAACACCCTTTGTTTTCACCGGGGTGAATTGATGACGTTTACCCTTGCTTGCCCTTGCCCAATGCAAAAAAGGGTTTGCCTTTGTCTGGGCAAAGTTGTAGTAAAAAATATCTGAAAATAATTAGGATGTAATACACTTGTTCTTAGGTATTTTGGAATTATAGTTTTCTGTTTATTTGTTAACAGTATTTTAGATACCATCATGATTACACGGAAAGAGCCTTTTGCAGTCCATAGCTGGACGTAGACCTACACCAGTGTTCGGCATTAAACAGGATCCCTCGTTTTTGCGATCGTTGTCGTTGCTACCACCCGTCCTTTTTAAGTCATCGGTCCATCAGAAATCAGGTACTAAAATGAGCATAGACCCATTATATTGAGATTGGAACTTTCTATCCACATTATCGTATTAACCACTTGCTACATAATGGAGGAATCATTTTCCCGTATCGGTTACTAACCCACTCAGATATAATTACATAGCGTTCCCTATGGCATGATCGTATTAATATCAAGATGTGGTATGTGTTAAAGCTAATATACTGAACTATGGCTTCTTGTAGGGTTGTTAATGGTCTAAGGTTGTTAATGCGAAATAGCAGTAATAATAACAATCACACTAAGAAAATACACGTTGAGATTTTGTATGGGATGATGATTTTTATCTTATTTCCCACTATTGTAGACTCTAAAGGAAAAGTGGCTCCGTTTCATGGTTTAATCATGCCTGCAAAATTCATGTTCCACCCGGTATTTTAAAGTATTTTTTGACCTACTTTCTTGAGCAGCTGATCATATAAAATAGCCTAGTTTGAGTGGAAAATCTCTGTGAGCTGAGCTGGTTCCAAGAAGGCATTGTCTCGAGATAATCTTAGTTTAATTCAACGCTTAATAAGGCGTTTGTTCTCTGTCTGTTTGCTCTTGTTCCGTTCGAGACGAGAATCTTCGTAAATTGAACGACTCGCTTGCTTCGTTGAACGCTAGATATTTTAATTTCAGTCACATTAATGGGAAATTTTCTATTGGCAATTCTGAGTCAACGCCTAAATATCACACCAGAGAGCGTCGTGCTAAGCTGAGAAAATGTGACGTTATACAAAAAAAACACAAAAATTCAACTGGCGGCAACTACAATTTTGACCGCCTATCTGTACACTAAATAATACAAGAGATAATTCATTTTTTGTGAACAGTTTCTGCTGTGTCAAATAAAATAAGTAAGTGCATTTATGAAATGGGGTAAGCACGGTGTTAATGCTTTATTAATGTACATAAACTATTAAATTCTAAATCCTTGTAATTATAAACATTCAACAAAGTAAGGGTAAATTAATACCTCTACTTTGCACTGAGTAAAACCGAATGTTTATAATTTATGTAAAATTTTCAAATTACCGTTGTAGTACACATCGTACTCTACAGGGCAATTTACACGCCGGGCGGTTTGGGAGCTGTCCACCTGCCAGTCAGGTGGGCTGACGCGTCAATTGACAGGTGCAACTAGGTGGACAAAACCACGAGGACAAAACTACTACATGCATACCTACTGATGCTATCTGGCTCCAATGGCATACTCACGTGCCCACACTGTGTACGGGAGTTAGCTGCCAAGATTCATTCGTATGATATTTTGCCATCCAGTCACTAACAATATCTTAAGTCTATTTTTCCTCTACGATCATTGCTACGGCGTAGCGATAAGCTACGAGCTGTAAGAATAGTCTGGCTGGATCAAGAAATTATTAGGATAAAACAACTATTTCATATTTAAGCTGACTTATAAGCAACTTAGCGGGGAGGTTAGCGTAAAAAAAGCTAAGTCTTTGCACATCGAGCTAGAAAGCTAAAATTTGGCATGAAGGTACTTCTTGACTGATTAAAACTGTGAGTGATGGCAACCGGTAAAAGTTATTAAGATGGGGGGCAAGTGGTTTTCATCAGTAGGTCCAGAAATACATTTATGCCGCATTTCAGCTCTGTAGCTCGTGTTGAGGATGCTACTCTTCCCGCTATCTTACTGATTAGGCTCTCGTCAAGAAACGGGCTCGTATTGCTTACACTACACGTGTTTGACGCGCCACGCTCCCCCGACTTCAGCCGGTGTATTGAAACAAGACGCCGCAACGCGAGAAACCTCACAGCGCCTCTATTGTTTTATTTTCCCAAGCAACGTTCAAGTTCTGAGAAATTGTTGAGGATAGAGTAACTTCTCATTTACAATAGTGTTAGGCGCAAGCTTCTCTGACGAGACGTGAGACGTGACGCGTTGGTTGAAATCTGTCAGACAAGGGATCATTGACCGTCATCGATGCGAAGTACGTCTCTCGTGTGTAGCTTTGTCTCTTCTGTTTCATACATTTTATACAGAAACGGTCTCAAGCGTTGCGATGTCGCACGACTCACGTCTCTGTCGATTGCTTGTCTGAAAGGTGTAATTTTGCGTCCCGCGTCGCGTTTTTTTGTCGAAGTAAAAATAGGTCGACAACTTTCATTTATAATTACAGCCATCATATCATACGAGTATGTATGTACTGATAGGTTATTTTCTAACCTAGCAACAAAGTTTGGTAGAAAAGTTCAAAAACCCTTAGCTTAGCTCAACCGCGGTGAATTAACCAAATGTTAAATTAAAATGAAATTCTTATTCTTTGAAGTGGTTTAAACCTTAAGGTGACGGAAACGAGACGGAATTGTGACATCAAACGGAGAGTATCCTGTTATTTTTTGTTTTGGTAATTTAAACTTCTAAATTAGGTACGACTCTTTTCAGAGAGGGTTATTTATAATATTCGTTCACACACAGTATGCAAAGCACTATCCTAATCCTAATAATCCTAATCCTAATAATATTATAAAGGCGGATGTTTGTGTGTGTGTTTGTTACGACATCACGCTAAAACGGCTGATTAGATTGACATGATTAACCCGGCGCCATCCACGTTGGGTCAAATTGACCCGTCATTTTTTATTTTGCCGGTATTTTCAAGATAAGTTGTACACAGGATGTTGATTCTTTTAGTAGCTGGAGATAAGACTTTGTTTTATTCATTAGACAGTGCATCACAATCGTCGTGTGACATATACGAGAGATAGACGCCTGCAAAGTTCAAAAAGGTATATTTGACCCAACGTGGCTTTCGATGTCATCATTTTATGCCATTATAGCGTTACAACTTTTTTAATTATTTGGTCGAAAAATCGCCACCCAAGCTTCCAGGTGTCCACAAAAGGTGTCTAGAATCCAGCATAAAAAGACAGAAAGACCACCAATACCTGTCATGGATGTCAAAAGTTTATCAACACATCATTCTGATGTACGCAACATATGAAAATTTGAGGACTAAAAATAATTAATGTTACAGAAGATTCTCTCATTATAAAATGTACTATTTACATTAAGATCTAAGAAAACCTAGCCGTATTACCTAAAATAATTGTTAAAAAAACTATATTTTCATACTTTAAAGGGTCTAAAAGAATTGACCTATTTTATTTGTTACAATTTTTGAGTGATTTATAAAAACAGATAATAAAAGCTGTTACTTTTGTATTTCGATGATGTTTTTATTTTTCAGGCAAAATATATGAATTATAAATACGGGTTTTTTTGACCCAACGTGGATCTTAATGTAACATTTTGCCACCTGGACGACGCCGGGTTAACACATAGGCTACTTTTTACCACGGGGAAATGTCTTATTCCTAAGGGATCACGCATATTCCAATATTTTTGCAAAGGTGGCGTGGCTGAGCCGATTCGCGTTTTAAACGTTTTCGCCGAAAACTAACAGCGACATCTCTTGGCGAGTAATGCTTTTTTCCCGCGGAATAATAGGTTGCAGCGATATAAGGGGATATAAGTGTTCAGGATATGTTTACTTAGCGAGGTGAGCAAACATATTGCTACAACCAACGAACACGCCTTCCTATTTTACTGTACAAAAAGAAAGAATAAATAGTTATCGTTATATATATATTAATATGTCGCAGTACGATGGCAGAATCAGGTTTTTGGCCAAAAACCTAGGTTTTTGGCCAAAAGCCGGCATATGGCAGAATCGTAGACTTCCTTCGGTCATCGTCCTAAGCTGATCCAGGTTTTTGGCCAAAAACCTAGGATTTTGGCCAAAAAACTAGGATTTTGGCTGAAATCCTAGATTTGTTTAGTATTATGGCTTTTTTCGCATTTTGGGGGAACTTCTTCGTCTTCGAGTGGTACACCAAGTCGCCCAACGAGCTGATGGACCCTGGTGTCAGAGTTTTCAACCGCCTACTGCAAGTAGCAGGCCTCTAACATGGTTATGTAACGTCCGCCGTCTAAGTGATCATAGAGAGCAATCGGGACCTACGGCTTACCGTGCCCGTGTGGTTCGGGGGAACGAGGAGTGGAGAGGTAATTTATGATACACCTCCCTCTGATATTTTGAGGGTACTCTTGGACACCGTAAATGGACTTCCTGAAGGACGGGGGGTAACATCAGACAGTCTGAACAGCAGGATTGCCTCGGATTCCCTGAAGGACGGGGGGGAGCATCAAACACCATAAGAGCAAGACGTTCCACGGAACGCTCTAGAGGATTGGTGGTAGCGTTGGACGCCCTGGAGACCAGGAGGTAGCGTCGGACCCTCAGAAAATCCAACGCCCGTCATCTTACATCCTCCAGAGTGTCCGACGCTACCCACGCCCTCCAAAACGTCCAATGCTACATCCTGCCTTTCGAGGTGTATGCCCGAACTACACGGGCACGTTAAGCCGTCGGTCCCGATTGCTCTTTATGATCACTTAGACGGCGGTCGTTACACAACCTTATTAGAGGCCTGCTCCTTGCAGTAGGTGGTTTAAAAACTCTAACACCGGGGTTCATCAGGTCGTTGGGCGACTTGGTGTACCACTCGTAGAAGAAGAAGTTCCCCCAAAATGCAAAAAAGCCATGATACTAAACAAATCTAGGATTTCGGCCAAAATCCTAGTTTTTTGGCCAAAATCCTAGGTTTTTGGCCAAAAACCTGGATCAGCTTAGGACGATGACCGAAGGAAGTCTACGATTCTGCCATATGCCGGCTTTTGGCCAAAAACCTAGGTTTTTGGCCAAAAACCTGATTCTGCCATCGTACTGCGACAAATATAAGTACATGTGTTTCTAAAGGTGTGTAAGTAAATAAACTATGCTAGGTAAGAGAAGAAACGAAGAGGCCGTAGTTAGTAAAGACGAGGTGAGAGCTCCTTAAGAGCGGGCTAATTGGACCTGACACGTCAGCAAATATCACCAACGTGTCAGGCCTAAGTGTAGGTATACGTTGCCCAACAAACCTGACTTTTCTTTTGGAACAAAACAATTCTTTTATCTACAATATGGTATTTCATGATATACGTTTCAGGAATTTAAAAAAAATCCTAGGTTATCTTGCATTTGTTTCTAAACATGCCGATCGGAAAAACCAGTTTGAACTTCTAATGTTTAACACGCCCGCCACTTAATAGATGTATTACAAACAAAAACCCGACTGCGGTAATTTCAAACTTATATTTTTCGTTTAAAATTCAGCATTTTGAATGTTTGAATTTGCAATATAGTCAGTATCACTTGCGTTGCTGAGACTGAGATGAATCTAACGATACCTTAAATATCCAAATTCGCGTAAAAAGAAAAATTGTTGTCTACAAAGGTACATGTTCGGCGTACAGACGCTGATAGCAGTTACCTGACCCCCAACGATTTAAAACAAACATTCGAATATGGCCTTTATTTCTCAGTAGTTCAATTGGCAGTTAGATTCTGTTTATCCGTTCCGACACAGAAATGCTCAAGTCAGACTTGATGAAAAAGAAAAAAGCAATAGCTTGTTTTTTGATTTACGCTGAGATTTGAACTCGAGTCCTCAGGTGTCACGAGCGCTCAGCAGGCCGCTAGGCCAATTGACCTGACGTATGGGGTCGTGAATTTTTGCATAGCCTTCTTCCCCGACTTATTTTGCGTCTCAAGTAATGTTTCAATGATGTGGGTATATTCAGAGTTTTTGATGCGTTAAGACTACTTTAGCTATTAAACCAGACTGAATACCGTGCACTGTCCGGCATACATTGCTGGTTATCTTTACAATAAACTCACTCCGGACACAGATTAACGAATAGTTAAGATAACCAGCCAGCAATGTATGCAGGACCTATAGTGTAATAGTTACTTTTAAAAACGATAAACTAAAATGATCAGTCTACGTTTCGACAGTGACTACTTGAGCTGTATTTTTCATTTACTTACCTATTATTCAAATTCTAATTATTCTAACTGTTTATTGGTTTAACTTCTAAATCATGTCGCGTTTGACCGATTATCAAAAATATAAGATTATATTTTTGTATGAAGATAATACTCCCATCAAAAAGATTGCTCGTGAGCTCAATATAGCGGTAAGTAGTTTCTAATTATGAAAACCGTTATTTATCATTCATTATCATATTCTTTGTAAGCTATTGTGATCTACCTTATGCGTTTATTTAAAAATGGGAAAGTTTATAAGTAAGGTGATAGATTACATTATTTATGTGTCCATCCTTTTTTACAGAGAAATACCGTAAAGCTTTGGATACGCCGTTACGGTGAAACAGGGAGTGTGCAGCGAAACCGTACTGGTCCAAAACCCATAATGTTTACTGATCAATCGGAGCGGCATCGGGCTATTGTTGCACAGCATCAGGAGCACCCATTTGCAACTACACGATCCACTGCAGTAAGCCATGGAGTTTCTGTGCAAACAGTTAGACATCATTTGCATGCCGCTGGATTTAAAACATATAAACCAGCCCGGAAGATTAAGTTATCACCTGCACACCGCCAAGCAAGGGTTAGATTTGCACAAATGTATCAGAATTTTGATTGGATTAATAACGTCGTGATTTTCACAGACGAGAAGGTATTTAAATCAGACAAAGACGGAAAACAAATCTTATGGCGAAAGAAAGGTCAACGATATGAAGAATCTTGCATGTTACCTTGTAGAACGAGCTGTAGAATTTCTTTAGGCTATTTGGGCTGGATGTCGTCCATGGGACCTGGTGAGCTGATAGAGGTGGGTGCTCACTTTAATAGCCGTGAATATATAGAAATACTCAGGATGTTATGTTGCCATCAGTGCGTATCGCCTACCCAACTCAAGAAATTTATTTTGTCCAAGATAATTGCTCTATACATCGTGCACACATTGTTCGTCAATGGTTAGAGGAGCAGGAAGGCATTCATGTAATAGATTGGCCATCAAAAGTCCCGATCTCAACCCCATAGAAAATTTATGGGGTCTGATGACCCTTAATTGGGACCCTACTGAAGTAAGAAATAAAGAAAATTTGGCTGCAGTCGTAAAATCGACCTGGGATTTCATGAGAGGACGTGATCACTGCTGGAACATGGTGAATGGTATGCCTGGTCGTCTGGAGCAAATCGTCGATAAAGCAGGTGGATCATTACGATATTAACCCCCACCCTGGTGCCGTTTGATTTATCAAAGTGGTTTATATTTCTTTTTACCGAATTTCCCCCTCAAGCCTCTATGTTTTTTGATTGTTTGATGTAAATACCTACTCACAAAATCTATTAAACTTGTTTAACATAAGTAATGTTAGCTAGCAGTGATGTTATTGTTATGTTATGACATATGACATGTTAATTCACTGCAGTCTGCATAATATTATTAGATGTAAACAAGGTTTTAATGAGGTAGATTCATTTTATCAAGAATCGTTAGAAAAGGTCAACTATTTATAACGCAACCATAAAATAACGTTAATCATATTATTTCTATTAGGCATATGAAGTAAGTAGGTATTTACCTTTTAACTATACGTATCTGTTTATTTTGGTAATAAACTGTTTTTTACAAGATCTTTTGATTGTTTTGCTTATTTTATTGCCCCAAAAAATGTGCGGTAAAAGAATGGCTATGGCAAAGTAAGGCACTTCTGTCCCTCAGTAAGTAATAAAAGATGTCAAAAATCTATGATGAAATGTATAGTTCACTTTTTTCCCACGCCTATTCTTTAACCGCACAGACTTATTTTATCATATCACCTTAATCATCTCACCAACATCCCACAAACACTTATTATAATAAAAAACAAAAAACTAGAATTAAGCAATCGTGGTGAGTATCGAACCATGGTGTCAGTTCACTATTATCCTCTCGCAAGTAGTCCACCACTCTGACCACTACACCACATTAACATGCTCAAAACTTGTGAAATTAAGGGATACTTTATAGACTTACCATTTGTAAACAAGTATGCTAGGTTAATATCACCCGTATATTCACAACATAAGATGTATTATCCGTCCATGCTATAAGCAAGCATTACCACGCATTACTCATGGTTCAGTGGCGCCCTCTTCTGTTTATTTCTTAATTCAAACCACTCTTATACCCGCAATTCATTATATTCTTTGTTACAATAGCAGTAAGAACGAAATTACCTACGAACCTACCAATTTTGTAAGGGGGGTCAGATAACTCATATAGCCGTCTGTACATACATACCTACTCTCGCAAAAATAACCCTCCTTCTGAGGCAGTCGGGTAAAAAATTATGATTTACCTAGTTTTAAAATATTATCAGGTTATTAAATAATATTTTTTTATGCTACTAAATAGTAAGTAGAGTAGGAAAAAAAGAATTATGTCGGTATTTTAATTCTATTAGTAACCAAGTTCCATGCAAAGTATAGTGGCAAGAAAAACCGTATCGACTGGTATACGGAGCATAATTATAAAAAAATACGACCTTAGTAAATTATTCAAAAATACGTGCTATGCTTTTTATAATGGCAGTGCAAGCAGAAAATAACTCGTTTAATAACGCTTCATGGCTGCACGTACAGCATAAATTAAATACTTATGAGCATATGGAGAGAATTGTACTGCTTTAATACTGTTTTAACACCTTCTCATTGCAAATAGTTGCAGATGGGTAAGTACTCAATGTTCATACAATATGAAAGAAAGCGAGTAGGTAATAGGTAGGTACATCTGCAAGTACCTACATAGATCTTTAAACCGAAGTTAAAAAAATATCACCGAAATAAAAGGCGATAATATGGAATCAGAAAATATCAATTGGCAGTGGAATTAATTATCTTGGGGCAGATTTTTCGTGTAAGTTTTTTCTTTTACACTCAGTTAAAAATATATTTTTCAGTCTTAAGGAAGGACAAAATTACACTTTGTAAGCGTATATTGCTTTTCAAGCAAAACTGAAGTGATTCCTTTGCCCTTAAACCATCAAAGACAAAGGAATTCTTTGGGGAGTAGGAGCAAATCATATCCCTTACAAGTAGGCCCTCGGCTGTTGGCGTGAAGTTTGGGAGCAATTCGGAAACACTGTATATGTAGGGCGCTTAGAGTATACATAAGCAAGCTATAGAGTGCGCGTATCGCTCCAGGCCGTTGTGCCCAGCGTAAGCAAAAATTTCTATAGATTCTACCGCCAAATGTATGTGAAATATAGATATAAGTAAAGTACTACCAAACGCGAGCGACCTGACGGTCTCCCGATGAAGGTGTACTTATTGCATCGAAACATAGAGACCTTAGGTTGAGACTCTATAAACCTCGTCTTAATTCAACAAGATCAGTCGTTTTATTACATAAAAGATGTAGGTACAATAGTATTTTCCCTGACGTTTTCCTACTGATGGACAGAGAGGTTGTGTTCATACCTGTGTTAACCATTCATACTTGGTTAGGCGCTATCTATGTAGGGCGTTTATTGAAGGCAAGGTTGGAAGGTTATCGACAGGTTAAGAAGGAAATTTGAAGAAGGTAGAGTCACCAATTTATATCCATTTGAACGTACGTTGCTAAAAGTTCAAAGAGTCAGCTGACGGCTCCTTGTCATGTCTGCCAATAACCTGAAGTATAAAGGGTATTATTTAAGTAAGAATATCTTTTTTGGCTTTAAATTACCTACTGACTTTCAGTCTGGATTGGTAAGGAGGAACAAGTCAATAGTCTAGCAACAACTTCCTGCGAGATGCACTTGCACGCTCTATTACCATACTCGCAACAGTCCACTGCTGGACATAGGCGTCCTAAAATTGGGAGGTATTGCCTTATATACTTACCACGCTTGGCAGGCGGATTGGCGAGCGAAGTTCAAGGTATTATATATATTCTCTGGTTCCCATTTCTTAGTCGCCTTTTACGACACCCACGTATAAAAATAAGGTGATGCTATTCTAAGCCGGCACCATGCCATGACGTTCAGTAGAAAATAAAATAAAGTTTGGTAGACAATTTTAGTTTCGTAAATTATTTGCTCCTGTTGTGGTATAGGTACATACGTATAGGTAATAACTATGGTAATAACGTAACGCAACCTAGGTACAGATAAGTACCTTGAGATGTGTTAATGATTTAGGCAAAAGTGACAGGTCGTCGAGGGACTATGCCAATAAGATGGGATCACACGTAACTTCCGTTGCTGCGCTATTTTAGCGCTGCGTAACGCATGTGTTAGAGAGATGCATTACGGGGAGGTGCATTTTAGGGCTGCCAAACGGGTTTTAAGGTACCTAAAGGCTACTAAGGACCTTAAACTAAGTTATAAAAATGGTGAAGGGTACCCCACCGGCTATGCTGACGCCGACTACGCCAGCAACGTTATAGATAGACGCTCGTACACGGGGTACGTATTCAAGATGTGCAGTGCTGCCATCTCTTGGGAATCCAAGAAACAGCGCACCCCTGCACTGAGCACCACAGAGGCAGAGTACATGGCTCTAGGCGAAGCCTGTAAAGAGGCCATTTACCTCCGCACCCTCATCAATGAAGTATATAACGTCATACAGCCACTCACCATTCATTCAGACAATCAAAGCACCATCAAACTCACCCGCAACAACACATTCCACGCTCGCACAAAACACATCGACATTAGACATCACTTCATACGCCTACTCTCAGAACAGGACTACATAATTACATACATACCTACAAACAACATGATCGCAGACATCCTCACCAAGCCTCTCCCAAAAATTAAACATTGTAAATTTTCATGTGCATTAGGATTAGGCTAGGATTCAGATCATCGTTAGGTATGTAAATAGTTCTCTAGGTTAGGTGTATATACAGGATAAATTTTTTGGTGAAGTGTATATACAGGTTGATGTTATTTTTGTTTGTGTATAGTGTTAATTTTGTGATGTGTTATCGTGTGTTTGTATAGTGAATTTTGATATGTCGTTTATTTGTATATAATATAGGTACAGGATGTCCCATTACGGGGAGGTGTTGTAAATACTCTTTAGATAATGGCACACCCTGTCCATTCTATATTTTGAATTGACTCTGTCAGTTTGATATAGAATAAGAAACATCAGTCAAAACACTCTAATAAAATAAGCTGTCTTGCTTACATCTAAACTCGGTTTTAGTGGTATTATTTACATTTTATAACACTATGCAACAAGTAACAATCGCGAAAATGCTAAATAGGTTCAATTAATCCTATTATAAACTCAATTTTGTGGTATTTAGTTGGGTATAAGGTGGAAATTTGCATCTCTCTAACACATGCGTTACGCAGCGCTAAAATAGCGCAGCAACGGAAGTTACGTGTGATCCCATCTTATTGGCATAGTCCCTCGACGACCTGTCACTTTTGCCTAAATCATTAACACATCTCAAGGTACTTATCTGTACCTAGGTTGCGTTACGTTATTACCATAGTTATTACCTATACGTATGTACCTATACCACAACAGGAGCAAATAATTTACGAAACTAAAATTGTCTACCAAACTTTAAAAGAGTGCGCTTCACACCCAAAAACACGAAGATGCGAGACGTAAAGTCGTTTACCGTACCAAAGTTCATCAGGAATTTTGTTATGTAAAGCTTGGGTGGGCGAAATATTCTTTAAGTAAATTGCAGTATTTACTGCCTCACCCCAATACGCTTTTGGGAGTTTTGCGTCATGCAACATTGCTCTGGCCTTTTCTATTATCGTCCGATTAACCCGTTCAGCGACGCCGTTTTGCTGAGGGTTATAGGCTACAGAGGTTTGATGGATTATTCCATTCTCCCTTAAAAAGCAAGACATCGGTCCGTTCACAAATTCACGACCGTTGTCGGTGCGAAACTTTTTAATTTTTTCGCCTGTTTGGTTTTCTACAAGTTGTTTGAATTCAACAAACTTTGAGAAAACTTCACTTTTTGACTTTAACAAGTAGCCAAAAGCTTTGCGCGTAAAGTCATCTGTGAAAGTAAGTAGGTATAGAGCACCGCCCCACGAATGTGTGCTCATTGGTCCACAAAGGTCCGAATGAATGAGTTCACACTTTCTGTAAGACTTACTTTTTGACTTTTTAATGGCTTTTGCCAGTTTACCTTGGAGACAAGGGACGCAGGTTTCATTCAAACCTAAACTATTTATTTCGCAATTTATGCCAACTGTTCTCTTTTTTAGAGAAGCTAGCGCTTTGACATTTAGATGTCCTAGGCGTCTATGCCACAGAACAGCTGTCTCATTGTTGACATTTGTCAGCTGTGCTTGTTGTTGTGGCTCAGGAATTTGTAATTTATACATGCCTTTATAATTTTGCCCTGTTGCTACTAATTCCCAAAATTTTCAGACTATTTTCTTTAAAAATTTGAGCACCCTTACTAGTAAAAACTGTAGCAAAACCCTTCCCCGCCATGGAACTAACAGATAATAAATTAGCCGAAAGTTGTGGTACCAAAAGAGCGTTAGAAATTTTGTTAATTTTGCCACTATTTACAGAAATTGTACCTATACCTTCGCTGGTTATCTGTTGGTTATTGGCTACGGTTACTGTATCTGACTGGGGTGAAAATGACTGAATGAATTCCTATCATTACACATATGTGATGTTGCACCCGAGTCAATGAACCAATGTGAGGAGGAATGAGGTGTTTTGGAAGAATGACAAGATGAATAAAGTGTAAAATGTGTACTAAAATTAGCCTTATTCTTCTTGCGTTTCCGGCACTGCGAGACGAGGTGTCCGTGTCGCTTGCAAAACGAGCAGACGAGCTTTGGGCGCGGTGGCACAGGCGTAGGCTTGGGAGCAGGCGTAGACGTCGATGTCTGCAGTGCACTCGATGTCGATGCCGATGGCCTCTGGTCTTCTTTAAGTAACATCGTAGCTACGGAGTCCGATGAGATCTTGCTTCCCGATCCTTCCAGTGCCATCACCATAGGGTTGTACTTTTCAGTTAAACCGGTTAGCATGATCACTCCTACGAATTCGTCGTCGATGGGAGCCTTTACTTCCGCTAGTTGCTGCTGCGTGCTGCGAATTCCGTTCACGTATTCTTCCATGGTTTTACAGTTCTCCAGGCGTGTGTTGAATAGCTTACGTAGTAGATGTAAGCGCCGTAGAAGGCCGCTATCTGCGTAGGCAGCTTGTAGTTTCTTCCAGGTCTCCTGGGCTGTTGGGCTGCTCATTATTACTGGGTAGATTGAGGTAGAAACAGATAGGCATATTTTTGCCTTCGTCTTCGCATCAAGACGCTTGAACTGGGCTTCTCCGAGCTGTTCCTGCATAGCACTGGGGCTTTCTACGAAGTCCCACAGGTCGTTAACTATGAGTATGTTCTTCATGGCGAAGCTCCAACTGGAGAAGTTTCTTGCTCCTTCCAGCTTTTCTATGCTTGGCACGCCGATTTGCTGGATTGTCAGTGGATGCTGCGGCTGTGTACCTGGTGAAGCTTGCGCTGGTGCCGACGGGTGAACACCCGCCGATGGAGAGTCGTTTAGGGTCTCCATAGCACTTTCGAAGATACTCTAGAATCTGAAACTCAGGTTAGAGGGGCATGATGAGGCCCATAACCTGTTATAAAATGTAAATAATACCACTAAAACCGAGTTTAGATGTAAGCAAGACAGCTTATTTTATTAGAGTGTTTTGACTGATGTTTCTTATTCTATATCAAACTGACAGAGTCAATTCAAAATATAGAATGGACAGGGTGTGCCATTATCTAAAGAGTATTTACAACACATAGAAAGGTTTGCTACTGTTAAAAATCTCAAAGTTTAAGAATATCAAAAACAGCAAAATCTGATACAAGAAAGTCATATGATTCTGTCCCAATTTTAATCCAAGAAATATGACGTTCATGGCAACCATCTTCTTAATTACCTTGAGTTCCTCTGAGATTCCAGTTAAAGTCAGTAATTCTCAAAATCGTCGCTAGTACTGAGTAAGCCATCTGTGAAGGCATTTCACGCGCTGTTTCCCTAATTTGTGTAAATACGGTGTCTGTCTGACGGATTGACAGACGCATTCGTCGACGCAGCGTAACGCAGCGCAAAATAGGCACAGCAACGTACGTAACGTGTGATACGGGCCTAAGTCGGAACTTCTGAAGATTACTCCGGGCCTTAAGAGATTTCCGGCTTAAACCACTATGTAGGTGTTCTTAGTCAAGTCCCTTCTTTGCGACACGTGCTGTTTTGACCTTCCCTAAATCTAAGACGAGACCTTTGCACTCGTATAGTTTCGTAGGTCACATTATGTTAAGATTGTTTTATTTTAAACTAAGATGTATTTGTACAATTAAACGTCTATTAAGCTTAGTAATATACTCTAATCTTTCATCGCTGGCAGGATTTGAACCGCCTTCTTTACTGCCATGGTACTGCTGACATTTCTCTTTCACCGAGTTTCAAATGCTGCCTGCGTTCGAAAATGAAGCAAGTTTTCAAAAAAAATACGCATAATATGGGGAGTGAAGGAAGGAAGGCTATAAATTTGGTATTCAATATACTCTACTGTATGTTAGAGGATTAATAAACTTCAAGAAAGTGGAAGTTATCATCGTTTTAGCTTTGAATTATAAATGCTCTGGAAGTTCTCAGAGCTCCTGCCCTGCGGGTAACATATCTTTGATCCGAATTGTTACTTCTCGAATTTTAATATCCCGAAAATGGTTCCTAGAATGCTTTGTTTCCAGATATATCGGTTTACAGAATAACATAATGTCGGAACACCAGTTTACAGAAGTATCATTTTCCAGAAAAACTCTTAACAAAGTTTTAAACCTTAACTTTTTCTTTTAACAACCATTTCGTTTGACACCAGTTTCACTATACCAAAACTATTATTTCCAACTTTTCTCTTCCCACAGTATCATTTTCCAAAAGTTACAATTTCCATAACTATTGATACTCAGAAAAATTGCGGCGAGCCAAATGAGCATGAGAGGAGGAAACTGGAGATTACTTAACTGCGAACATTAACTTTCGAACCAGTAGGGCGAAAGCCAGAGGATGGGCGAGTGCGAGCGAAGCGAGCACTGAAACTAGTAAAACCGGGTGCGAGCGTAGCGAGCACGGGACTTCTGGGCACCCCGACTTCGGATAGGTTAGGTTCAGAAGGCTATGGCGGAAGCGAGCATGCGAGCGTAGCGAACGCTCGCTTCCGCCATAGCCTTCGGGTTAGGTTGACATGTATGCATGCCTGCTCGTGCTTGTCTGCATGCATGCTTGTGGTTGTTTGCATGCACGTGTGCTGCTTGCGTGATTGCCCGCCTGCCGGGGGGGACGGGGGGCGGAGCCCCCCGCTACAAAAAATACCGCCAACTGCAATCACCTATTTAACTATGCCTGAAATTCCTGCATGTTTGGCTGCATGCATGTATCGCTTGCTTGCTCGCTTGCTTGCACGCTTGCTTGCTTGCTTGCTTGCTTGCTTGCCTGCATGCTTGCTTGCTTGCTTGCTTGCCTGCATGCTTGCTTGTTTACTTGCTTGCATGCATGCTTGCTTGCTTGCATGCATGCTTGCTTGCTTGCTTGCATGCATGCTTGCTTGCTTGCATGCATGCTTGCTTGCTTGCTTGCATGCATGCATGCATTCTTGCTTGCATGTTTGCAAATTCTGAATTTACGCTGGTTAATAAAAACACTTGGCAGTTGTTGCGTGCTATAGCGTGTTTGGAATAAAATATATCTGGATTTTAAAATGTTGAGGAGTGTAGCATATGGGTCAAGAATATTTGGATAAGAAAATTGTTGGATTATGATACATATGGATTTCGTTACTTCGGTATTTAGTTTACCTGGAATTTAAATTAATAGTCAAATGAAAAAAAAGGAAAATAAACTTCGGGATTTACAAAAGTTAGAAAGCGTTACTTTGGCAAATCATAACGTGGAAAGTAAAAAAAGGGGAACCGTTTTCGGGAATATCATATTCGGATTTCAAATTTTCGGAAGTACAATATGTAACCACTCCTGCGTCTATTTACATAGTAATCTTGAGCTGCTATGACCCGATTTAAATTGCGTCGTTTATTCTCCTTCGGAAGAGTAAATTCAACTGACTTGTTATAATCTTCATAATGATAATTTAGGACGAATGCTAAAGATTTAATTTCAATTAAACGAATTAACAAGTGTTACAAAATGATCTCTTAGTTATTTATTTATTTTCAGTACCTATGTCCAACTTAAAGCAGGCAAGTTCTCCCGCCTTTCCAGCATATAATTTCCTGGGATATACATACACATAAAAAATCATTTACAGAAGTAATATTTCTATGACAACATATTCTATCGCCATTGTGCCGTGTCATTTTAGCAAATAAGACTCAAATGTAGGTAAGTATGAGCTATAGTCGAGAAGACCACTCACTTCATTCGCATCCGTATGGCGCTCGCTTTCCAACTTAAGTTTACCGCCAAGTGAGAAATAAAGCGCCATACGTTGGCAAATGCATCAATGGTCTTCTCAACTATTACTAGAACATAATTGTTTCAGTACCTACCTACACACACACTTACGGTTTTTATAGTAACAACTACTTATATATCGTCATAACGAGATATTGAACAAAATGTACGTCGCTTCCGCGGTCAGCATCCGGCGAAACGGTGACCCAATAACCTTAAGGGTAAAGCTCACGAAACAGCAAAACAGAAAAGACGAAGCTTTGCAAAGAAAAGTGAGGCTGAGTAAACTTGTCCCCGCAAGGATATAACAATAGGTGATGACAATACATATCTACAAATAATGAGATAGTTTTATTGGACTCAAATTCAAACCGAACACAAGAAATCTTATAACATTCCCGTTGTCGAGATTTCAATACAGAAACAAGTAAAATTTTAGGGATAGTCAGAACGCACTCCCGACACAAGGGGAGACGGCGCGCGGGGCGCTTTTACAGATGGTACAATCAGTACGTGACGATTTTGACGCTTACTGAGTTTCACTGGAATCTCAGGGGAACTCAAGGTATCTAAAAAGATGGTTGCCACGAACGTCATATTTCTTGGAGATTGGCTCAGAATCATTTGACGTTCTTGTATCAGATTTTGCTGTTTTGATATTCTTATACTTAAAGATTTTTGACAGTCGCAACCCTGGCTGTGTAACAAGTAATGATGGCGATAATTCTAAATAGGGTCGAGTGACCCTTCTCTATTTTGTGCTCCCGTCTGGTTTGGTTACGGATTTTAAAACTATACGACATGTTACAAATTGCACGTAAAGGTGATATCATATTTTTAAACAAATCATAATTTTACAAAAAAAACAGTGCAGTCAGCTTTATATTTGCGTGGCCGATGTTATCTCTACTTTTTTATTTTATCCGTAGTTTAAGGGCGAAGAGAGCGATTGACGAATAGCTAGCAATGTTATAAGGGCCAAATAAGGGCGCGCTATCAATTTGCGGCCCTCTTCAACCCTCGGTCACATATCACGGTGACTCCAGTAACGGGAAATAACTTGGGACTAGAGATGGGATTCTACCCGGGTAAATACCCAGATTTGGGTATATACCCATTCTTACCCGTTTTTTCCTACCCGAATTAGTTTTTACCCGGGTAAATACCCGTATATAAGTTTCATATCTATTACAGCCTTTAAGGTACGTGTTTTGCAAAAGAATTCGTAGTAGGTTACTAGAACACTTATTATGTACCCGTGCAATGTAAAGAAGAATTATTTTACGATTAAGTTTGAAAGATATCGTCATTCGTTTATTGCTTTTATACCGGTATTGTCGTGCATTACTTAGACCATGTTCATAGATGCGACTTTTTTGTCCCGCGATACACGTATTTCTCGTTCTTTTCCTCGTGTGTAAAAGGGACTTCCGATAATTCCCGGCTAAAGTCTTCTCAGTGTGAATGCGCGATCACAGTGCTCAGCTCAGATCATGAAACTGAACAATTTTCACATGCTGGGTCGTAAGTATTTGTACGTTGGTTCGTTTGTGTTTGTTGGGCGGGTCGTACATGTTTTTTGGGTCGTAAGGGTTTGTTGGGTGGGTCGTTAGGATTTGTTGGGTCGTAAAGGTTTGGTGGCTCGTCAGGGTTTCTTGAGTGAGTCGTGAGTGTTTGTTGGCTCGTAAGGATATGCTGGGTGGGTCGTTAGTGTTTAGTGTGTTTTAAGGGTTTGTTGGGTTGTAAGGGTTTGTTGATTCGTAAGGATTTCTTGAGTAGGTCGTGAGTGTTTGTTGGCTTGTAAGGGTATGCTGGATGAGTCGTTAGTGTTTGGTGGGTCTTAAGGGTTTGTTGGGTGGGTCGTTAGTATTTGTTGGATCGTAAGGGTTTGTAGTTGGGGTTGTGGTTGTTTTCGAGACGTAAGGCTGTTTGGTGGCTCGTTTATATTTGTTGGTACGTTAGGGTTTGTTAGACGGTTCGTTAGTGTTTTTTGGGTTGTAAGGGTTTGCTGGATGGGTCGTTAGTGTTTTCTAAGTCGTAAGGGTTTGTTCGGTCGTAAGAGTTTGTTGGGTCGTAAGGGTTTATTGGGTTGTAAGGGTTTGTTTGCTGGGTCGTAAGAGTTAATTGGGTCGTAAGAGTTTGTTGGGGGCCGTGGGTTTGTTCGATCGTAAGGGTTTGTTGGATGGGTCGTTAGTGTTTGTTGGGTTGGTAGGGTTTGTAAGTTGTGCCGTTGGTGTTTGTTTGATCGTAAGGGTTTATTAGGATGTCGTTAGTGTTTGCTGGGTAGTATGGGTTGTTTGGGTGAGTTATTAGGGTTAATTGGGTCGTTAGGGTTGGTTAGGCGGTTCGTTAGTGTTTGCTGGGTCGAAAAGGTTTGTTGGGTTGTAAGGGTTTGTTGGCTGGGTCGTTATTGTTTGTTGGATCGTTAGGATTTGTTGTGTGGGTCTTTAGTGTTTTCTGGGTCGTAAGGGTTTATTGTTCCGTAAGGGTTTGTGGGACTGATTGTTAGTGTTTGTTGGGTCGTTAGGGTTTGTAGGTTGGCTCTTTGATGTATGTTGGTTCGGTAGGGTTTGTTGTGTAGGTCGTTAGTGTTTGCTGGGTCGTAAGAGTTTGTTGGGTCGCAAGGGTTTGTTAAGATGCCGTTAGTGTTTACTGGGAAGTAAGGGTTACTTGTGTGAGTTGTTAAGGTTAATTGGGTCATACGTAACAGGTTACTGGATGGGTCGGTAGTGTTTTCAAGGTCGTTAGGGATTATTGGGTGAGGTTTTAATTTTTAGTGTTTGTTGGGTCGTAAGAAGTGGGTCGTTTGTATTTGTTTCCCCCAACCAAACTTTACGATCCAAAAAATACTAACGAACCAACCTACAAAAGCTTAAAATAAATATCCCTGAACGAGGCGCCATCTAGCCCCAAACTAAGCAAAGCTAGCACTATGGGAATAAGATCACTGATATTAATACTGATATACTATTTTGTAAATAGATACATATTTATACATAGAAAACACCCAGACTCAACACAAATACTTAAAAAACCTTAACTAATATTTGTGTCCGGGTGGATCAAACCCACTATCTGGGCATGGCGGGGAAGGGTACTATCCAGTTCGTTATCTGGATTTTGGATTATAGTCGTCGTAATGACCCAACAAATCCCAAAGACCCAATATTCAATCCTTTATGACCCAACAAACACTAACGACTTACCCAATAAACCTTTACGAGCCAGCAAACTGTAGCGACCAACCTAGCAAACCCTAACGATCCACCAAACAAACCCTTATGACACAAGAAACACCAACGAATCGACCTTCAATCCCTCACGATCCAGCAAACACTAACGACCCAACCTACAAACCCTTAAGACCCAGGAAACCTCAACGACTAAATTTGCAAACCTTTATGACCCAACATACACTAACGACCCACCCAACAAATCTTTTCGACCCAGCAAACCCTAATGACTCACCCAACAAACCATTACGACCCAACCTACAAACCCTTATCACTCAACAAAGCACTAGAGACCCACATAAAAAACCATAAAGACCCAACAGCCACTAAGCTAGAACAACTAACTGGAGACAAGAGCGGGGCTTGACTGCGGCGAAACTGTCCGCTACTGCGACGGGCGCGAGCTTACGAAACGTCGCGGGTGCTCTTATGTGCAAGCTACGGTGGCGTACGAGAAGTTAAACCACCGCACATGAAGTCATAGCATGCGCGTATGCATCCACGCCTGACAACTTATAGAAATTTGTTCGTTTGTTTTGCAGAATGATGACGATTGATCAATGCGTATTCGTTATCTGTTTAAGTGGTTTCGTTTTCGCGGTTTTCCTGTGACAAATAGATTCTAAATGTATAGGTAGGTTTACATTACTTCATATTTTAACCTCGTAAGGCCCACGTATTTTTATAACAAGTAGTAATAGCGGCCCAATGTCCTAATTTTAGGAAACAGTGTTCAGGCCCAGATATTCCATGTGCAAAAATAATGTGTTAATGACCTGATACCGGCTCCAAATTTTTGTGTGTTGCTTATTATCACTAAGAGCATCTGACAGGGTTCATAAAACCTAAATAATTTATGTCCTATTTTTAGGACGTTGGGTTGCAATGACAACAGAAAATCAAAATATTTTTTCGTAAGAAAGAGGGTTCCGTGCTTCGGAGGGCACGTTAAGCCTTTGGACTCATATGCTGTTTATACTACCTTACCTAGGTATTGTTGTATAACCTCGTCAGAAGCCTACGAGCTAAATAGTAGGCTGTTTGAGAGTTCTGACTCCAGGGTTCATCGGGTCGTTTGTCGACTCAGTAACCCACTTAATATGATGTTGAAGATGTGTTTTGTGAAGCCTGAGATCAGGTTCATAGGGTGTGTCATAAATATTCCAATTTCCACCACTATCTTAGAACTGAGCTTCACCTAAGTTCAGCTGTTTTACTATGTCTTGACCTTGGAAAGCTTAGAAAATTCAATTTTTTAAGACCCAGGGCCTAATTTTAGGACATAGTAATTTGGGACGAAATACTTCATTGACTATGGGATATTTTTACTAAATTTCGTCCAAAACCAATATTTATTTATTTATCTTCAAATTTCTTTCTGCTTTTATCTAAATAATAAACAGAATTTATAGAAATAAACAGATTTACTGAACTCATTTTTTTGAATCAGCCATCTTGCTCAGCTTCCAGGTCAAAATCACAGCTGTTTTTCCTTTAATATGTCAAAGTATGTATTTTTTTTAGAGATGCGTTCACATACAACCCAATTTAAACCTAGTTACGAGCTGGCGCCGAAATTCAAATTAATAATCTGACTTCAAAATTTATGTCCTAATATTAGGTCGCTGGGCCGATATTTGATGCTTTTTAAATCCAGTTTGGGCCTGAAGGACTACTGAACGTATGTCCTAAAATTAGGCCGTTGGGCCTTACGAGGTTAAGGAAAAAATTGAAATAGAACGCCTTATAACAAAATTATATAATTTTATAGTTCTTACCCATGCTTTTGGGTAAATACCCGGTAAAAACGGGTAAAAAAGGTAAATACCCAATTTACCCGTTTTTTCCCACCCGGGTATTTACCCACCGCCCATCTCTACTTGGGACATTCGGGAACATACAATCAGAGCTGTCACTAGAATTTATAGCGTGTGACCAAAGTTTCCTGAAAAATAGGTACCAAATGTTTGATATCAAATATTATTTTGATTCAAATACCTACTAAGCCGTCAGCTTTATTTTTATGTGGCCGAAATTATGTCTACTATTTTATTTCGTCCGTAGTTTAAGGGCGAAGAGAGCGATTGACGAATAGCTAGCAATGTTATAAGGGCCAAATAAGGGCGCGCTATCAATTTGCGGGCCTCTTCAGCCCTCGGTCACATATCACGGTGACTTCAGTAACGGGAAATAACTTGGGACATTCGGGAACATACAATCAGAGCTGTCACTAGAATTTATAGCGTGTAACCAAAGTTGCCTAGAAAATATGTTCAAAATGTTTGATAGCAAATATTATTTTGATTCAGACACCTACTAAGTTGTCAGCTTTATTTTTTGTGGCCGAAGTTACATCTCTACCTTTAATTTCATCGGTAGTTTAAGGGCGAAGAGACGATTGACGACTTCAGTAACGGGAAATAACTTGGGACATTCGGGAACATACAATCAGAAATGTCACTAGAATTTATATCGTGTGACCAAAGTTGCTTGGGAAATATGTACAAAATATTTGTTATAAACAAGAGGTTGGTTAAACAGGAAGTTGGTTGAAACAGGACATTGGTTGAAGATAATTCTCTTGATAAAGAAATTATTGAAAACTAACAGCACCTTATTACTAGATCCACTTTAGTAAATTATCATAATCTTCTAAATATCTAGTGATAGGCAAATAGTCTGTATAAAATGTTAGTAGATATTATGCAAGGTATCATAATATAATATGCATGTTCGCTATTATAACCTACCTAGGTATTTGTAGGTATAGGTATTTGCTTGGAAATTTCTCTCGAGCACACGATAGTAAATCATAACAATACCTTTAAAGCCCAACACGCTTTTACATTTAAACAATTTCGTACTTTAGAACCATACTTTGCCACCATTTCTCACATTTAGCTAATTTAGCACACAATTTGCCAGACCAGTGTTTGAGCTTGATATTAATGTCCAATTCGTTTATTCATTACGGCACATAAAAGTCATAAAGCAACAACAGAGTAAAAAAATTATGTATTGCGTACCTAGGATAAAAAAAAATAACTTACAACAACGCCATTCTAATCAAATTTTACTGGTTTTTCTTAGTTTTTGTTTTTTATAGTGATCCCTTGGATGAGGAAAGGGTATTAGAAACATTGTAGGTATGTATTTTGTGTAGTTGGTAAGGGTTTAGTTTACAATTTAATTTGAGTACACAGAACTTTCCAGCATGGAATGGAGTAGGTAGGTATGCCATTGGTGTAATTTTACACTAAGCTTTTTCTATAAAAATCAATAAAAACGAAATAAAAGTGAGATTGTAGCGTACTGTCGCCAGCAAATCCATCTACCCATTTAAGGGACCAACTTATACTAGCTTTTTATTAAAATAGTAAGAAAACCAGTATAAATTGATGCCCTTAAATGGGTAAATGGATTTGCTGACGAAAGTACATAGTACAAATATCTCTTTCCTTTGCCATTATACACACACTACACACACACTACATACACTTTAGTACTTACTAAAGGGAATGGAAGTTAAAACAAACTTTGCTCCTAAATGTTTTGTTGTTATTTTTGTGTAGAAGGAATGAATTAAGTAGGTATACTTTGAGATTGTATATTACAAGTTCAAATTAACAAACATAAACATTGGATTCCTACAAGTAGCATAACCATAACAGCCACAACAGTCTACTGCTGAACATGGGCCCCCCCCTATCGGGATCGGGAGGTATTGCCACGTCACGACTACGTTTAGCACGCGGAATGGCGAGCGCAGTGCAAGATGTTGCATTTACAGGGGAGGCTACTGCCCTGGATGATTATCCCTTATTCGTTTTTACCGAGACCCATTAAATTCTACCCAAATTCTACCCGAATCGGGTGATGCTATTTTAAGCCGGCATAACACAAGTAAATAGTAGGTATTCTATTCTTTTCGAAGCATATCCACGACCCAATGGAATTACCTTCAAACGTATAAAAAAACGCCCAGGTCCTGCCTATTAATTGTATTGATACTAAGTGTACTTAGGATCTTTAAGATTTGTGTGTGCTATGTCTCATGATACTACCTTCGAGATTTCCTTGTTTTTTTATTGAAGTAAAGAAACATATACCTAGCTTCAACAAAGTCTCTCTCTAACGGTTCGAATAAACAAGCAGATGTACCTATTGAAAAACAAAAACCCGACTGCGGTAATTTCAAAGTTGTATTTTGCGATAAAAATCCGCCATCTTAAAATTATGAATCTAACGACACCTCATGTGTCAAAATCCATTTATCCGTTTCGACCGTAGCCCGTGAAAAAGAATTTTCTTGTCCACATACATACATACGTACATACAAACATACATATGTCGCAGGGATTTAGTCAAAGACGTTATATTATAATTTCACTAGTGAAATTGTAATTACACTGATTATTGTCAATAACGACAGATTTGTATAATTTCACGGGCTTATTTCAGTGATATTGTAATTTCACTGGACCGCAAAAGTGATATTATAATAAATCTAGGTTTATTATGAGTTATGTTTGTGGTGGGAGCCCCGCGTGATCTGATTGGTCAAGAGTTAAACAGTCGCCGTTTGCAAAATATTTGTTGTAAACATTGGAGCGTACTTAAATATTTTTGGTGATTTTGAGGTATTTATTTTAAAATTCTATCCAATATCTTCGAAATGAGTGATCGTGAACATTTAGAAGTGTTACAATCGTCAGATTTATCACATTCAAGTGACGTAATTCAGATTGATCACATTTAAATGAATTTCGAACTATTAGGTAACAAAAACATAACAATTAATAACAAATTAAAGGTAGTAAATGTCTGAAAACTAGTAAGGATAAAGCTATTATTAAAAGCTTATAATAATTTATTCAATTTAGTATAAGTGTAACAACATTTTCAGTATAATTTGATTCTTATATATTTTTTTTAATAGGTTGTAACTATATAAAGGTTAAAATAAAATTAAAAGAAGTAATTTTCAAAAACCTGTTTTCTATTTCTTTATAAGATATTTTTATTTCCTTTTCTCTTTTGCTCTTCCCTCACCTAACCTAGGTACATTATTGGACAATTGTACGCTTTCGCTGATTGTTGGGCTTCGTCTGGGTATCAAGGTCTGCGAACCTCATAGATGCATTTGTGGAGAAGCAGTTAATTGTTTGGGACATCATGGTTTGTCTTGCCAGAGGAGTGCAGGTCGCTTATCGAGGCATGCCAGTCTGAATGATATAATTCGGAGAGCACTTATCTCCTCAAAAGTGCCTGCGGTTCTAGAACCGAATGGTTTGTTCAGAGCAGATGGCAAGCGGCCTGATGGAATATCTATGATTCCCTGGAAGTTAGGCAAATGTGTGGTTTGGGATGCTACATGTGTCGATACTCTGGCTCCCACTCATCTGCCTTCAACATCCCGCCGCGCGGGGGCGGCGGCTGCTTCGGCGGAGGTTCTAAAGCGCCATAAATATGCGGACTTACTTAACAAGTACGTTTTTGTTCCCTTCGCAGTAGAAACTTTGGGTCCTTGGGGTGCGGAGGCCAAAGTTATCTTTTCCGAAATCTCAGCGCGTCTCCGTGAGGCGTCTGGTGATCTTAGGGCTGGCAGTTACCTCGCTCAAAGGTTGAGCTTAGCTATTCAAAGAGGTAACGCTGTCAGCCTGCTGGGAACTGTGCCTCGCGGAGATGCGTTAGAGGGGATTTTTTATTTTGTAATTAGATACTTAAGTTTAGTTTTTAAGTTAACTATTGTATTGAACTGTATTTTTACCAGTCTTAATAAATAAATTACACATTTCCTTTTAGTTGCTTAATACTTGTAGCTAATGTTGATAACGAAAGCGGACCAATCAGCGATCGGTCTGATAATCTAACGGCTTTCTCAGTGCTATTGTCAATATATCACTGCCTTACAATTTAACTGTATCGGTCTAGTGAAATTATAATGTCACTGAAACTAACCCGTTAAATTGTAAGTAATGCAAACGATTGACAATAAATCAGTGCAATTATAATGGCACTAGTGAAATTACAATAACACGGCTTTTTTAATATCCCTGCAACACATACATACATACAAACATACATACATACATACTCTCGAAAAACATAACCCTCCATCTGAGGCAGTCGGGTAAAAACATGCTTATTATTTTATTTTCATGCCGCCAGCCCCGGTTCGTTTTCTTAGCACGAATGCTAGCATGCACCCAGCAGTTCTATAAACAAACGTCCACGAGCCCACAAGTGCTCCCTTGACACGTTTAAATCATAAACAAGTACCTAACTACGTACTACAACTCTAAGACCATTTAGTTACAGACACGACATAAGGTAAAACTATGTAAGCAGGTACCAAAATACTTGTAAATATACACAAAAGAAGGCTCAAGCTCACTTCTGTCTGAGTATGATTTAATTTAACTATCAAGGAGAAGGAGTAGTCACATTGCGCAATATGCGCAGGATTATGTCATTACAAAATCCAGATTTAAAAGATACATTGAAAAATGCCCTAAGTAAGGAGGTGGTTTCACTAAATTCAATTAAAACATAAACGCCAATAGTGACGATTTTGTTCCAAAAATACAATTCCCTGAAGGTAATAATCACGAATCAATGTAAATAATTTTCCACTAGGTATAATGGTATTTATATCGTGTATCGCCAGCAAATCCACCTTCCCATTCAAAGGATGAACTTATACAGGTTGTTCTTGGCATTTCTATAAAAAACCAGTATATGATGGTCTCTAAAATGGGCAGGTAGATTTGCTGGTGATAGTAAAATAATACACTCCTATTGACACGGAAGGAGACGACTGTGAACACGAACTTGGCGTGTACAGTGCGTCTGGTCACGACACCGCTTATATATTTACAACAGTGAAGTGAAAGCAGAATCTTTTACATCATGATAAAAGGTAGCGTTCATACGTGAGAGAGAACACCAATTCAAATTTCTTCCGCTTGCTTCGTTTGTATTAACTTTGTAACCAAAAAGTTAATAGAACACCAATAGGTAAACCGTTACAGTGTTTTCCGGTCTTAATATCGTGTACAAGAATACACTCATAGAGGCAGTTTTATTTTATACATGGAGGTCAACACTTGTCTAATTTTTTTTGTGGTAAGTCCCCTGTTTCACGGAAGGAGGCGACTGCGAACACGGGCTTGGCGTGTACAGTGCGTCTGGTCACAACACCGCGAGCTACGGCCATAGCAGCTGACACGCGATGCCTGCATTATTTACAACGGCTTTTCATAACTGAAGTGAAAGTAAAATCATTTCACATCACCATTCACCATGATAAAGGTTTTGCGTATATTCGTCAACCAAAATGGCATTCTCAAAAAAAAATTGCGAATAAAATGTTTGCGTTTTCCGCTTCTTCATATCAGTAGTAGAATCATTTTACATCACTGTTCACCATGATAAAGGTTTTGCGTATATTCGTGCACCAAAATGACATTCCCAACAACATAGCGAATTAATATATTGCGTCTTCTGCTTTTTAATATCGTGTACTGGAATACACCTCTATTGACACGAAGGGAGAGAGCTGTGAACGTGAGCTTGGCGTGTACAGTGCGTCTGGTCACGACACCGCGAGCTACGGCCATAGCAGCTGACACGCGATGCCTGTATTATTTACAACAGCTTTTCATACCTGAAGTGAAAGTAAAATCATTTCACATAATCATAATAAAACGTAGCGTTCATAAGTGAGCCAAATGCTGACACCAATACGTAATCCGTTACGTAGTAATTGCCGCTTTCAATATAGAATAGATAGAATACACTCCTATTGACAAGGAGGGAGGCGGCTATAGTCGTGAATCAAAATGGCATTCCGAAGCTAATAGCGAATTAAATTATTGCGTTTTCCGCTTCCTTATATCTTGTAAAAGAATACACTCCTATTGACACGGAGGGAGGTGGCTGCGAGCACGAGCTTGGCGTGTACAGTGCGTCTGGTCACGACACCGCGAGCTACGGTTCATGAAATGAACCAGGAGCTCAATTTCTGAAAATGTAGGTAATTTATGGAATCTTGAACGGAAGTACGCAACGACTGGTCTAACCACTCGTATTATACTTTCTACTACTCGAATTTATTACTGTCGTCTGTAAGCAACAATTCCAAGACATGGAATCGATTGCTTTTCGCAAACGAAAATTTTAATGTAGACCTCTTGTCAAGCCGAGGCGGGTATCACACTTAACGTCCATTGCTGCGCAATTTTAATGCTGCGTAACGCATTCGTGACGTGATACCCCATAGGCTAAGTACCTACCTATTCCTCCTTGCTCCTTGCCAAATATAACTTATTAACCGAGAAAGTAGATAGGTATTGAATATCAAATTTTAAAGCACTTCGTGTTAGGTATAAATTGGAAAACTTGCAAAACTTTACACCGCAGGCAGGATTTGAACTTCAACCTTCGGCATCTGTACTTCCGACGCCACTACCGACTGGACTACTGCGGTTCTATCCTAGCCTGAAAATTAAGCAAGTATATCTTAGCCACTATCGCGAGGCAGGGCACCATCTACCGAGATAGTTTTGCAACTAAGCCCAAGATATATACTTGCTTAATTCTCAGGCTATGATAGAACCGCGGCTGTACAGTTGCTAGTGGCATCGGTAGACAGTTATTACTTTATATGAAGTAATTACCCAATCCTGAGAAGATTCGAAATGTAAATCGTCCCACGGAAAGTTTGTATTTCGTTTTCGGCGACGAGACGCGATTTAATTTGAGAAGAGGATGGTTTCATTATCTCGATCTGGAAACATCGTCCGTAAAAATGAAAAATAATAATGATCATTTACCTAGGTACTAAACTAATCAAAATTTAAGGTTGCGATTCTTTTTGAGTCTGACAAGTACACTACCTACAGAGCTTAGTTATAGCAATATTTTTTACTTTTCTAGATGTAGCAACATTTACTGAAGTATAAAGTAACTTGTTGGTAACTCAAAATCTTCAAACCTTGAAAATTTTGACTATGATTATTGATTATACATACCTACATATTACATACCTACATATTGCATACACATGTCATTCTTATATTGCGGGGTAGGCAGAGCGTAAACAGCTGAAACAACGGCCATTCTGACAAAAGATTGAGAGTCAATTCACTATAGAGACAGGTTTTCAGCCTGGCGCCTAAAATTGCAATACACAGCAACTCTCAAATCGCTTAGTCGCTTCTTCTCACCACGTCTGACAAATAGATTTAAGGTAAGTTTCGTCCTGTAAATGTTAGGTAGGTACCTACTAGAAGAGACTATTTTTATCTCGTTGTTTATAGTAACCCAACTTAAGGAATTTCGGCTTCTGGGAACAAAGCACTGAAATAGCTCTTCACTAAAATAGAATTGCTTATTTTAGCAGACTTTTGGTCCAATATTAGTATGCTCAGCTCTGCTTGTGACCATTACATTCTAAATTGTAGCTTCTTATATAGATGAGATCTGTTAATTTGTGAATATAGCCGGATGAAATTAACTCTAAAGTTATTCCTACTGTTTTTTTTTTCGTGTCGCACAATATCTCAATGAATCCTGGTGTCAGAGTTTTTAAACCACCTACTAAATAGTAGCAGGCCTCTGACACCATTTAACGACCGCCGTCTAAGTTAAATCATATGGGTCAGCCTCCAATGACGTAGCCAAGCTGGAAACAAATTCACAAAGTGATAAATATCGACTCTGTGAGCGCCCCTGCGAGAATCGAACTCGGAACCTTTGCGCCGCTAGCAGTCGCACTACTACAGCGCCTCATCAGTAGTCCTACTGTAAAATCATGTTACAAAGTTTATAATTCAACAAAAAAATCATGGAACAAAGTGAAAAGTCATAGAGGTTTAAGTGTAGAACCCTTGGCTGTGAGGGTGCGGTGCCTGAGGCTCATGCGGCGATATTAATAGGGCGCCGGAGCGAAGTGGAAAAATTTAATGAAGAGTCTTGCGATGTGCCCGACTCAACGCTCTTTTCAAACGAGTGCTTTAAAATGGTTTAAAATATTCCACAATATGAATATAGTGAACTAGCCGACGGAAATTGCATTTTTTGAAACGTGGCCGCGGCGGGAGCTTTTTAATTCGAGCTTTGTTGGTTTTTCAGATATGGTTAGGTTGGGTTTGGTTGGGTAAACCGGCTTTTTATTTTTATACAATCCCTAATTCATACTTGTAGTGTGTACTATAGGAAATGCCATCGTCCAGATAGCCAGCCTGTACAACATCTGCTTGTGACGTAACGACCATAACTTGTCGCGTGGTGGACTGCGTCGACCGCATCCACGCTGCACCCCCGATGCAGTCGGCCATGAAACTGAAGGCTAATCTGACGTCTGCGTGTTATGGCGAGAACAAATGTATAGTTTTAGATCAGAATAAAGTAAAAAGTAGAAGAGGTTAAAAAAGAGCCTTCGGGTTATTGTAACATTTATTGTTTTTGAAACAAATGCTATTGTGCAGTTTGATTCGCCTGATTTATGGAATTAATGTTTTGAAATAGGTAGGTACGTGTTTACTTAATATAAATATCAAAAATACATTTCTCATACAAAGGTACCGGGCTACCGATCTACCATAACTTCATAAGACATCCACTTACAGATTAAATCTCTTTACTAGAGACAAAAGGATCACTCGACCCTATTTAGGATTTTCGCGATTGTTACTTGTTGTTACATAGAGAGGGCAGCAACTGTCAAAAATCTCAAAGTATAAGAATATCAAAACGACAAAATTTGATTCAAGAACGTCATATAATTCTGAGCCAATTTAAATCCAATAAATATGACGTTCGTGGCAACCACCTTCTTAAGTTACCTTGCGTTCCTCTGAGATTCCAGTTATTTCTATTTAAAGTCAGTAAGCGTCAAAATGGTCGCTAGTACTGAGATCTGTAAAGGCGCCCCGCGCGGCGTTTCCCCAATTTGTGACTAGAGCAACGACTAGAGTATCAATTTCACTGACGATTGTCACAGAATGCTAAAAAACAGTTTGATTTATATTGTGACGCAACTGCTCCCGGTCGTAATTTTGCGCGCTTTTGTCGTGGGCTGGACATTCGCCACGCCACAAATTTGCAGCGCAGCCAACTATCTGCCAGATGCTGGGTATATTTCATAACAGCATTTGCGTTTAGGCAAATTAGAAATCCATATCATCCGATTGAAGTCGCTTTTTGTATTTTCATTCTTTCTCACTGTTGTGGAATTCTCTAACTCCTCCTAAACAACGCAACGGATTTTGACTCGGTTTGTTTTTATTAGGGAGGGTGATTCAAAAGCAAGGTTTATATGTGTATGACATATACAATATAAAATTAAATGCTGCGGATAAAACCAATAATTTAAAGAAAGTTATCCCAAGCTACCTTCAGCCACTTGAACACTTGCGATAATAATGTTGCTTTATAGCATATACTTCTTAGTTCCATGTTTTACGTAATAAATCAAATTTTTAATGAAAAATACAAGCAGTATTTTGTTGTAAGGTCAAGCATACACACTCTTTCGAAAAACATAACCCTTTTTCTCAGGCAGGTCAGGTAAACACATTTTAGCCCTGACGTACCTTGGCAACATGTAATTTATCACTCTCGAGTCACCGTCGCCCCGAAGAGTTTCACTAAAACAATGTAGACCTGATACACGCTGCAAACAATACCCCTTTCATAAAACATTGTCTTCTGGAGAGAAAACGCTCTCGTTTTAGCAACATTGCAACTTTGTAGTAATTATACGAGCATGCAGCATGTCGCTGGATAAACTCTACGGATGGTTCTCCTTCACGACAAATGTGTTCTCAACTCGGTGGACAAAGATGTGTTTTTAATCAAAGATGGGGAAAAGTGTGTCTGGTTTTTGGTGTTTCTATAAATGGATCCTAGACTTCAGAACTGTGTTTTTAATGAACGCTTCTTCTTCCTTTTCGTGTGGGACACCGAGTCGTTCAACGACCCGATGAACCCTGGTGTCAGAGTTTTTCAACCGCCTACAGCAAGTAGCAGGTCCCTGACATGGTTGTGTAACGACCGCCATCATAGACAGCAACCGGGACCGACGGCTTAACGTGCCCATCCGAAGCACGGAACCATCTTACTTGCGGACAATCAGGTGGTTCAGCCTGCAATGTCCTAACCAGACTGGGAACAAATTCACAAAGTGATAAATATCAACCTTGTGAGTGACCCCACCGGGAATTGAACCCGGAACCTTTGCGTGGCAGGCAGGCATACTAACCACTGCGCCACATCGGCTGTCAATGAACGCTGATGTACCTACAGGTATATGGTCCGCTGTTATTGTCACAAAAGGGCCCCCGCGCCGTCTCCCTAATTTGTGTTGTCAGTCTGTAATTTTTTTGGTTTTATAGGCGACCGAGTAGCTCTACCTGAAGTTACTAAGTTATAAATCCGCTAACACGTACCACCTACGACTTTGGCTTATAAATTCAAACTGCATACGAAATGTTTGTAACGTGTCGTTCCGTTCTACGAATCCGACTTGCGAAATGTTTATACGTCACTGCTGTGAAATTCATAACATGCCCCATCTGGGAGTCAGTTAATAATGTTAATCTGTCTGTATGAATGGCCTACGCTTGGTTTGAACCAATGTAAAATAATAACGTGAGATGATTTTAGTGATTTCTCAAAGAAATTTATATCCATCCACAAACTCTTTCAAAATTAACTGGCCGGATATTTCCTATAATGGAAGAGCCGACTGTAGAAATGCCTATCTCATCAGGTACCACAATAGGCTAAATTGAGAACGTTAACTGACACGTAAACAAGTCAAAAGACGTAGGTCTGTCAGAGCCAATCCTGACCAAGTTTTTTTTACATCATTTATTAATGGTAAACTGATGTCAGTACTTTGATTCGGCTACTTTTAGACATAAATTTTACATATGAAAAATTATCAAAAAATAATATAACCTTTCGGCAGGATTGGCTCTGACAGACCTACGTCTTTCGACTTGTTTACGTGTCAGTTAACGTTCTAAAATTAGCCTATTGTGGTACCTGATGAGATAGGCATTTCTGCAGTCGGCTCTCCCACTACTAGTTACATATCGTTCGTCGCAGAGTTCAAGACTACTTCTACAGCCACAACAGTCACATGGGCAGTATTGCCATAAGTACTCACCATGCTTGGCAGGTGGATTGGCGAGCGCAGTGCAAGGTGTTGAAGATATTCACAGGCAACGCTGCTGCCCATTCCCTGGATCAATTCCTTAGTCACCTTTTACGACAGCAACAGTTACAAAATGCGATGATGCTATTCTAACGACAGTTCAAGACTATTTTGATGTCATATTCAAACAATCGGAAATGTTGCGCATGAACTATACGTAGATACTTCACTCATTATGTTCATCTAATGTAGTGCTACATGATTTTGTGCTTTAACAAACATGTTGCGCCGACCCGACTGATTTGTGGTAACGGCAGGCAGATGATGATGATTTTGAACTAGTATTTGACATACTTAATGTTTAACTTTAAGTTTTCCCATAAAATAACATTTTAAGATTACCTTGTATTACTAACACGAAGTTATTTAAATAATTATTTCTGCTTGTTACAAGATGATTTTCTTAATAATGTAGGTATCAGATATATTACAAAATGTTTGTAAAACCTTATCCTAAACTCTCATATTCATTCGCAAGTCAACAAAACATGTGACAAATAAAAGGGTCACTTCATATTCCTGCAATCTGAAGCCCACGTCACATCCGCTTTTGGGAGGGCCTGGACAGCGGCCTTTCAAAGCTGAGCCCTGACGCCCGACGACGCCGACGGTTGCGACGCATAGATTAAATATTAGGTTAGTAGGTAGAGGCTCAACCTTTTGGGTCGTTTTTGAGTTTGATTTATGTTTATTTTTGGACTTGCTTCTATAACAGGCTGAATGTGACATGTAGCTACGGCCTTTCTTCCACAAATAGTTTTAAAATGATCTACATCAACTGTGTAGCATATGTAGACGCTATATAAGTTGGTATATTGTGTTAGAGGCCAACCAGACGAGATAAAAAGTGTAAACAAATCTGAAAGAGACAGCTGACATTATACCATATGACAGATAAGGACAGATTGTAATAACTGGCACCGAGTCATACAAAAGTTGTTTACATTAATTATTTCGTTTCGTTGGCCATACTTTTAATATTTCATTACCGGAATAAAATATATGACATAGTCTTTTTCGAGGACAATAGTAATGTCAAACAAAAATACAATTTACAATGCCAAATGCCAAATAGAAACTTCAAAGATCACGACATTGGATCCTAAATGTTGGACTAGATAGTTTTATGCAAATAAACTTCCTAGCTCAACATAATGACACAGATTTAGATACTACAATCGTGTTTTGTTCCAAACTGCAACAGTAACTGCTTCTATCTTCGGCATGCTAAGTTGTATATAGAGATGTATAGTGGAGTTACGAACGCTTGTAACTTTGTGCAACTTGTAACCGACTCTGAGAGACACAGACAGATCAAACTAAGCGCTATCACTCACCGAATTTCAGGAGCGAGATTGTGCTTAGAATAATCTAAAGCTACATACTATCCATATCTCATTCGCGCTTCAGTACCTAATGTGTGACGAATTGAATAGATAAAATTAATGATATTGATGAACTTCCACATAATATGTCACTAAAGTTGTGTTTAATTTGTACTAAGCATGATAATCTTTACCATAAAAGATCTTTAGGTACCTATATAGAGTGAAATTTTACTAGTGACTGATAGCGAAAACTCAGAACCGGCTAGTGATAAGAAATAACTTTCCCCAAAGAAAATAAGTCGAAATATGAAAAAAAAAATTTGGTCCTCCCATACAAAATTTCCGATCAGCTAATTTGAGTTACTATGGTTTTTTTTTCATATTTCGACCTATGTTCCTTGGGGAAAGTTGTTCCTTATTACCAGCCGGTTCTGAGTTTTCGCTATCGGTCACTAGTAAAATTTGACCCTATATAAGATTAAGTCACCTCGACAAAATCTCAGTCTAGTCCTTATATTATCATATCACACATCACTAGTCACTCAACGTAGTCATTCTTACACTATAGGTTACTACAGGCGGTGACTGTTACTGACACGCAGTGTAGGACCACCCTATGGTCAACATGGTTGCATCGGTATGTAAAATGACGTGATCACCGATTTGGCGAAGAGCCAGCAAACCAGCACTGGACAGTGTAACTTTGTTAGCAACACAATGGGCCACTTGCGCGCTATGAGTGAAGGCTGATTTGAATGAGTTGATATTTTCTATCCCTAAGGCATGGAGCTCCTATCAACGTATAAGGCAATTTTTTACCCTACCTTTTACCTATATCTATCTGAAAAGAATAAAGACTATACCCAATTTCAGTTCAGATGTAGTTTAACTCTTACGTGAAATATGGTGGAAGTGATGTTTGAAGCTGGAACTTACCTGTAACAATAAAATACATTTGAGTTAGATACTCTTGGCACTATTCAAAGGGGAAATCTATCAAAAACCATACTATTAGACAAATTATCCATTGTGCTAATTACTAAACAGAATGAGCAGGAAAAAACGTAGGATAATAAAAGTAGAAAAAGTCATAATGAGCGTGGGATCTCGTGGTAACTTAACTATACTCGTATAGAAGAGAGTCATCGATACTACGGCAGACGGATATATTGCAAAGAGCAGTAACTCAGAAATACGAGTTTTTTTTATTATAGTTTGGATAAATAATATTAATGTGCTTTACAAAACTTCTAAGAGAAGGCTCCTCTTCGAAATAAGTAGAAATATTCATAATTAGTTTAAAGTGGATACAACTGACACGCGCCAGATGAGTATGGCATATGAATTGGCTTTATTTATTAGGTACCTACAAACAGCACTCAATAAAATTACGAAAATGGGAAGCAGGTTTATAGCAGCGATAAAACTTATCTAAATGTCCAAAATTATGACCACGAATAACTCTTTACACTTTATGCATCATCCTCGACCTTTTAGAAGTACAGTGCAATAAAACAGGAGTTCGTAAACTTGCTAACTTGAAGCCCTAAAACGACACTTCTTAAGTTTCACCGTTTTTGTAGAACCAAACATGAAACTTTGAACAAAACTACTGCATATTTCAAATAATTAATTAACCTCGACTCCCTAAAAGAAGAGTATTGTAAACTAGCTCGTAAACCTGAAAACCTGGAACTAGCACCACTTCTAGAGTTCGGTCATGTAATTATGAAACTTCAAATAAAATTACTTATCTATTTATTTTTAGGGCGGACACAGAACGTAGGGCGGTTACGGGTACTCTATGCGTGTTGTGCACTTTTTACTTCAAAGTCACACGCGAAGCGCACGCGAAATGCACGCGAAGCGCACGCGTTGCACACGCCCTTACCTCTTCGAGGTCCTCACAATTTTGAATAACGACATAGTAAAACTGAAGTTCGTAAACCTGTAGCCTTAAAACGCCACTTCACGAGTTACGCCGTTCTTGCCGACGGTGTTGTAATTGTGGGCTAACGATGCTCAGCGGCCTCATTAAAGAGGCCAATGCGCTGAAATTGTTTGCTGCTGGCTGGAAATGATGAAAATCTGCGACGGCAACCGCAAACTTTCGAGACTTTTTAAACGATTTTCTAAAGGTAAGCAGTTGAAAGGTTTTTCAGCCAGCTACTGAGCTTCAAGCTCTTTAAAAACCTTTAAAAATAATATTGTCTTGCATCCACAGATTAGGCAATGCAGCTTTCTTTGGTGGCTGAAATGATCATTTTGTTTCCGATTAATTAGGTACGCAAAGATCGGTTCTCAGATTTTACTCAATAATTAAATTTTAACTACTTTATCGTGGTAATCAAACTGTAAAAAGCTCGTAAAACGAAATTATTCACACCAAGCAACAATGAAATCGGAATAGCTATTCTTCGTGAATTCCCACAACGTTTGTCTCTGTCTAAACCTTTCTGTTGAAAAAAGACAGACAATTGTAGTCAGAAGTCCAGAAGTCCAGCCAGATGCAGAACCAACTGCTTGGTAGTAAAATATTGTCTCTTCGATCATTATTCTTTCCGGTGTAGAATTGCATTTAGATGCCAATCTATGTGCGACTGGAATACCAAAGAGCCTGCCTAAACGAAAATTTTATTCTTTGGGCAAAGATATATTTCGAAAAAAAGAGAGAGAAAAGAGGCCTTTTGTTCATAATATTTTTAACTCACTTCTTCTATTGTAGCTTTAAGTAGGTAATTGAAGGAAACAATCTAAATTTTACGAACTGCCTCAATATTATAATGTATTTAAAAACATTATTTATTATGTATCAAATATTCTAATCGAATAAATATATACTTATAAAATCTATACATATAATAAAGTTGTAGAGGATCGAAAGTCTGTACATAGAAGATTTTCGAAAAAAAACTGTTTGGTGATACTTAAAATTGATAACAGAACACGTTTCAGCAATTTTTAGATTTTTTTTCTGTTTATCTGTTTATTTGTTTATTTGTTTATTTGTTTATTTGTTTATTTGTTTATTTGTTAATGATGGAACCGCAGCGGGAAGGACCTTGAAGAAAATGCAGGATGAAGTTAAACTATAATAATTTATTAAATGTAACATAGTTTCGATGTGTGAAAGCTATGTTACAATTTAAACTTAGTCTAACATTAAAACTAAGTATAATCTAAATTAGTCTAGGCGACTTTGCCTTCGATGTTTGAAGACAGAAGTGCTGGTTTGATGCTGAAGCCCGGCTTTATACTGGTCTTCAGCTGTAGTCTTGGAGGGGTCGAACTGTAGACTCAGCACTTCGTGTGATGGCCATCCGTGGTCAGCTTGAATCAGCACGTGGATGGAATCGGCAGATTCATCTCTTCTTGGGCACGTTCTTCCGCCTGCATTCCAGTGTCTCGAGCCGTAATCTACCATACATGAACACGTTTGCACGTAGGCAGAATGATCACGTCCAAAAAGGTTCAAGTCGACAGCGTCCGCGAGATTAGGGACTTCCGCATAGCTCGTACATAACATCTCCACCCGCAGATCAGCAACTATTTTCCAACGTTTAGTGAAAATGTTGCTGGAGGTTTCCCTGGGGTAAGGTGTTCTTCTGCTCTCCTGAACTCTGTTCTGATTCTGTCGTCTCTATGTCGATCCATGATGGGTGTGGGTTGATACAGCAGCGATTGCTTCTCGATGACTTCGTTTCGTACTGGATATTGCTGTCTTCCAACGGCCGACCTTGATCTTCATTATATTCCAGGATCATAATGGGGGTGGGCAGCGATGTCGTCACAGTTGTAGGCTAATTAGTCATCTTGAACTTATATTGGTCGGTATTAGGTAGGTATATTCCTTTTCGAGATGGTGTCAGCTTCTCAATTTCGGGCATTCTGCCTTATTCTGTACACGAACAAATTCTCAATAGTTGCTATCAAGGGATAGGAAGGAATGAGGATTTGGTGGTTCTAATAGGAATATTAGGAAGTCTTAATAAATTTAAATACTCTGTAAGGGAATACTAAATTACTTGATTTCCAAATGACATATTACCTACTTACCCAATTCATAAAGTTTATAAAATTTCCTAACTACCTTTTTACCTATACACCTAGACCTAGTATATTAAATTATTCAAAGTAGGCTACATAGACTATACTTTTAAAGTATCATCTATTCTATGCCCCTTTAAAGTTGAACAATTTCTATTATAATTTAAAACTAATACCTACTTGATAAATCATCATAGAATGCTCGATGCATCTATAATAGACTAGCTGAGCGAAGCTATTTCCTTAAGGCCGCTATAGAGCTTTTCACGAAGCCCATACAATTTTCCCTGCCAGACCTCTCGGAGCGTCATTTTGCGAAAAACATGGGGATGTTTGAATATTTTTTACAGTGATATTATGAATAAAAATAAATATATTTTTCTGCAATTAGATTAAGTACATCTTCTTAAATAACATATATTTTTTTTTAAATCTTTACTACTGTTGTTTTTTCATACAGAAGCCGTTATAATGGCGCATTATTTTGCAAAAAATCGTATATAAAAACGTGGTATTATTCTATATTTCTGAATAAAATTGTAAAATGTTCACTGTAGACTTTGTTCTCAAATATATACTCTATTTTTTTGTATAATTGATATTTTTTTACAGTGAACCAAAACTCTAAAACTCACGCTTGATTTGAGGTCTTTTCCTGAATTTTGGTTTTGTCGCTTTAGATATCGCTGTTTGTAACAGGTTTAAAACTAAAATGTTAATATTTACGTTGTACATTTTTTAGATGAAGATATGCTTGATTAAATGTTCAAGTAACATATTATTTTTACATAACGGTTTTCGAGAAACTCGCATGTTTATAAAGCCAATATTTGCAAATTTGCTAGAAAAAATTGAATGCGCTCTTAAAGAATCTATCTATTCTATCCATAGGTGCCCGATGCACGCATGAAATATCTTAATACTCATCTAATAAAAAAAAACATATTCTGCAATTTTCATTCAGTGCTCGATGCACGTAGAAAATTGCGCAGAATATTAATTATTTTATTAAATAACATTACCTAGCGGCAACTTTACTAGCGGTCAATGTCATTCATTCATTTCATTACGTTACCTACCTATTCTAAAGATTTTAGCTTACACTTCACATTTTGCACAATGCAATACCTAACCTAGTGCAATAATTTACTGCTGATTCTCGATTGAACAGCTAAGTTATAAAATATTGCTGTTATAAAATTTATCCTAATAAATTATGAGGAGGGTGATGGGGTCTCCTTCATCCCTCAAACGAAAGCCTGCGTATTATTTTATTGCAGGGTACGTTTGACCTCAATACTTTGTAACTTATAAAGCTACACAAATTAAAACCTTAATCCCTACCTAATAGCTAATTCACATGAGTCAGCTCGATGCAGTCTCGCGATATGTAACTACATAGGAACAGGGACAGTTAAAAAAGGAATGACTTAGATAAAAGGGAAGCAACACGAGAACAGTTCAAGTGTACTTACATGGTTATCCTTCATCTCTGGTTTCCTCGTGAATCAATGTCTGGATTCCTCCTTCCCACAGAGTCCCGTAGATTCTTGCACTCCAAGGCGGCGACGTAGTCCGCCCAGGCGGCTTCCCGAACACGAACATGGTTGTCCTTAAAGCTCGTAGAAGTCCTGTGAGTGCTTACCGACTGCGCCAGTGATGGACCCGCATCGGGAAGGACTTTGAAGAAAATGCAGGATGAAGTTAAACTATAATAATTTATTAAATGTAACATAGTTTCGATGTGTGAAAGCTATGTTACAATTTAAACTTAGTCTAACATTAAAACTAAGTATAATCTAAATTAGTCTAGGCGACTTTGCCTTCGATGTTTGAAGACAGAAGTGCTGGTTTGATGCTGAAGCCCGGCTTTATACTGGTCTTCAGCTGTAGTCTTGGAGGGGTCGAACTGTAGACTCAGCACTTCGTGTGATGGCCATCCGTGGTCAGCTTGAATCAGCACGTGGATGGAATCGGCAGATTCATCTCTTCTTGGGCACGTTCTTCCGCCTGCATTCCAGTGTCTCGAGCCGTAATCTACCATACATGAACACGTTTGCACGTAGGCAGAATGATCACGTCCAAAAAGGTTCAAGTCGACAGCGTCCGCGAGATTAGGGACTTCCGCATAGCTCGTACATAACATGTTTATCTGTTTATTTGTTTATTTGTTTATTTGTTTATCTGTTTGTATGTGAAAGCATCACGCCAAAACGACTGAACCGATTTTGATGCAAATTATACCAAAATGTCGGGAAAATTACCGACCAGGTTATAGGGTAAAAAAATTCGACCCCTATAAGGGGGGGTTGCCACTATACTTGAAATAAGTTTGCACGTTAATCGATATTGCGTGCGTTGCGTGCGGTAGAGGAATAAGTTACTATAAGATGTAAAAATAACTACTCAAACTATTCCAAGGGGTGAACCAGTCCATGAAACTGAACAACTTTCCCCAAGGAACATAGGTCGAATAATGAAAAAAAAAACCTTCCCTTCCCTACAAATTTAACTTGGTCGGCTATCGAGACGGCTGGAGCATTTTGTATGGGAGGTCCAATTATTTTTTCCTACAGTAGGTAAATAAATAACTGCACGTATTTTACGACTAAACCAGTCCATGAAACTGAACAACTTTTCCTAAGAAACATACCTAGGTCGAAATACGAATAAAAATTTGGCCCTCCCATTCAAACTGAACCGGCCGGCCAGAACATTTTGTATAGGAGGTCCAAATTCTTTTTTCATATTTCGACCTATGTTCTCTGGGGAAAGTTGTTCAGTTTCATGGACAGGTTCACTCCTTAAAATATTTGCAGTAAATTTTTTACTCCTTATATAGGGTGTTAGGGACGGTGTGACGAAAACTTTGCTGGCATGATCAGACCATCAAACTGAACAACTTTTACTATGGAGCCAATGGTGGGAAAAGAAAAAAAAATTTCAACCTCCCATACAAAGTCAGTCAGCTGATCGTAAATTTTGTATGGGAGGTCAGAATTTTTTTTTCGTTTTCCACCATTGGCTCCATAGTGAAAGTTGTTCAGTTTGATGGTCTGAGCACGCCTGCAAAGTTTTCGTTACACCGTCCCTAACACCCCGTATTTTGAACTACCTATGTTTCTTGGGGAAAGTTGTTTTCATCCTATCTATTCGAAAAGAACGCGCCGCAAAGTTCTTTTATTTGCACTTTTTAAATAAAGAACTCAACAAATGCGAATAAAACTACTTTGAATTTAGAACATCTTGATGTTCAGTCAGCGCCAAAGAAATAGAACGCAAATATTGTTCGAATAAAGGCTGTATGGGACGACGGCCCATAGTCGCGCGTCCCCAATAGAACTAAAAAAAAGATACGCGCGAATTACAGTCCGTAATTTTCACCAAAAATTACACGTATGTTAGAATTTTATTTAACTTTTTGAAAAATTATGTTGGAGTCTAGATTCGAACACGTACTAACATAATAGTAAACCGGGCCAGAGTCCGCACCGAAGCAGACTACCGTCACCCTGATGGAGTCAGCAACCGGTGGACTGGGCCCTGGAATCGCCCTATCGATCGCCGGGGTGCGCACGGACGGTCTGGCCGCTCAGCAGCCGCCTAGCGCCGCCCCAAACCAGGCCATCTTGGAGGTCGCCAAAGCCCTGGCGGAGGAGACCAAGAAGATGGACTGGTTCGACGTAGAGGGGTCGGACAAAGAGGAAGATCTGCTGAGTGACACCGTCAGTGATGGATCCTGCAGCAGATCCCCACCTCACGACGACTAAGGTCGTCCAAATCAACCTCCAGCACAGTCAAACTGCCTCGGCCAACCTACGCAGAGTACTGGAGGTCACCAACAAGACCATAGCCCTAATTCAAGAGCCGTGGATTAGGAAGGGCAGAATCTGTGGTCTATCCAACATTGGGGGAAAGCTCCTACTAAACACCACTGTAAGTAATCCAAGGACCTGCATATTTGTACCCAAACATATACCATGTGTTCTAATGACCGAGTTCTGTTCCAGGGACCTGACCACTATCAGGCTCCTGAGCAATCCTTCCCTTGACCTGCCGGAGCTGGTACTTGCGTCCGCTTATCTGCCTGGCGACGAGGATGTGCCCACCGGAGTTCATGGCGCTGGTGGCCCACTGCGAGAGAGAAGGACTGAGCTTATCATCTCAGCCGACTCCAACGCGCACCACATAATCTGGGGCAGCGAGAAGTCGAATGCACGAGGTGATGAACTGTTCCACTATTTGCTCACTACCAATTTAAATATAATCAATCGGGGCTCCGAACCAACATTCGTTACCAAAAGAGCCCAAACCATCATTGATCTTACCTTCGCTACAGAATACATATCGCGGCACATCTTGGATTGGCATGTTTCTAAAGAGATATCTTGTTCTGACCACAGGTGGATCATCTTCACTTTAAACATCATGGTAAGTCCCGCAGAGCCGCGACGCATTCCCGGAAGATGGACCGTGTGAGGTATCGTACCTTAACCGCGGAAAATCTTAAGGAATTGCAATTCCCGCTATGCTACCACTGCGGAGATTGACACACATAACAACCAAATAACGGGCACGCTGATGAACTGCTTCGAACAAACATGCCCACTTGTGACGCCTAGGCGGGCACCGCAGTTAGAAATAACTGGTGGAGCCCTGACCTGGAAAAACTACGTCGCAAGTTAAGGAAGCTGTTCAACAGAGCCAAAAATACACGTGCAGAGCTGGACTGGGACAGATACAAAGAAACCCAGTACCAATATAAAAGCAGATCCGACTCAGGAAAGCCGAATGCTGGAGACGCTTCTGCACCAACATAGAATCCAACAGTCAAGCCACCAGAATTAAGAATATCCTGACTTGCGATCCTGAGCGCAGTATTGGGTCCTTAAAAACCTGATGGCACCTATACCAAGTCTGATGCGGAAACAAGTGAGCTCCTCCTCCAGACTCACTTCCCGGGCTGTGTCATTACGGCGGCACAAGACTGGGAGGAGTTGACGGGAAACACAGCATCCCAAACAGACTGGACACGAGCCCAGAGAACTGTCACCTTCGACAAGGTAAAATGGGCAATCAACAGCTTCCTTCCGTTCAAATCGGCAGGACTGGATGGTCTCTTTCCAGGTCTGCTGAAATGGAGCGATGACTGTGTGGTGGAACACCTAGTACACCTGTACAGAGCGTGTTTAGCCTTCGGCTACACTCCCATAAAATGGAGGAAGTCAAGGTCGTATTCATTCCCAAGCCCGGTAAAAGCGATTACACGCAGCCGAAGTCCTTCAGACCAATAAGCCTCACATCCTTCCTACTGAAAACTCTAGAAAGGCTCTGTGATAGGGACATTAGAACCACTGCGCTGCCTTGTAAACCGCTTAACGCTAATCAACATGCCTATAGCCCAGGCAAATCCACCGAGTCCGCCCTACACAGCGTTGTATCTTATATTGAAAACGGACTAATATCTAAGCAATCAACCTTGGGCATCTTTATAGATGTAGAAGGTGCATTCGATAAAACATCTTTCAACAGCATAAGCCTAGCCCTGACCAGACATGGGGTCGATTCTACGTTAGCCGGGTGGATTGACAACATGCTGAGATTCAGAGCGATACAATTTACCGTAAACACCACATCGAGGGGCATCGTAGCCAAGGGCTGCCCACAAGGGGAGTTCTCTCCTCTCCTGTGGAATGTCGTAGTCGACGAGCTGATTAGCAGGCTCAACGAACACGATCACTTTACGGTAGGCTATGCAGACGATCTGGCTATTCTCATTACGGGTCCGTTTGAGAGTACGCTCTGCAACCTTGCTAGGTCAGCATTGAAGATCGTCGAAGAATGGTGCACAGTGCACGAACTATCAGTGAACCCGTCTAAAACGGAACTTATTATGTTCACCCACAAACGAAATCTTGGATGCCTACGGTTACCGCACTTGTTCGGTACCGAATTGTCCCTGACAAGTGAAGTCAAATATCTGGGCGTTATAATTGACAGTAAGCTGTTATGGAACAAACACCTTGACAACAAGATTAATAAAGCAAGCATAACATTTTGGCAGTGCAGAAGACTCCTGGGAAAACCTGGGGCCTAACGCCGAAAATAACTCAATGGCTTTACAGAGCTGTTATCAGGCCAATAATCACATATGGTGCAGTCGTTTGGTGGCCCAGAACCGAACTCATTACCACCAAGAAAAACTGCAGTCATTCCAGCGTCTGGCGTGCTCGGCCGTCACTGGATGCATGCGAACGACGCCATCTGAAGCCTTGGAAATTCTGCTTGGCCTGCCGCCACTGGATCTCTTCATTCAGCAAGAAGCCAGTATGGCTGCTGTCAGGCTTAAGCACGCAGGCTTATGGCACTATCCTAGGGGCAATCATACCATAATATGGAACAGAGCGCTGAGTAACGTACCACTTATTGAGGCGCCCTGTGATAGGATCCCTAAAACACTAGTGTTTGATAAGCTGTATCAAATACGGCTATCTGAGACCGAGCGAGACCAATCAGGAGTCAACGAGGTCCGTATATATACAGACGGCTCTAAAACCAAAACCGGTACGGGTGCTGGGGTGTTCTCCTTGGATCTCAACATCAAATTATCACAACCGCTAGGGAACATAGTTCTATTTTCCAATGTGAATGTGTAGCTATCACCCTAGCTGCCAACGCAGTCATGCAAAGGAAAATGGAAAACCATGGTATAAGAATACTTTCCGACAGCATGGCTGTACTCATGGCCTTGGAAAGCAACACTATGTCTTCCAGCCTAATTTATGAATGTCACCTTGCATTGCAAACCATAGCCACGAATAACAAGGTCACTTTGCAATGGATCAAGGGACATAGCGGATCTCTGGGCAACGATGCGGCTGATGAACTCGCTAGGAGGTTCGGAGGTGGAAGTGGCTGGTCCTACACCTTACCTACCCATCCCCTTCAATCAAATAAGAACCTGGATACGTCATCAAACCCAGACCCAACACAATGCCCGCTGGGCATCAATCACCACCTGTAGACAGTCAAAAGAAGCGGTCCCTGCACTATCACCGCGACTGACCAAAAGACTCCTCAGCCTTCAACGATCAGACCTGCGCATAATGGTTGGCATGCTCACAGGGCACTGCCAACTAAATAAGCATCTTTTCACCATCAACGCAACAGACAGCCCATTGTGCAGGGGCTGTCTGAACGCGGAAGAAACGGCCTCTCACGTAATCCTGGCATGCGAGGGAGTAGCAATCCACCGGGCAGAAATCCTCGATAATCCGGGGTCGCTTCAAGAAGCCTGTGAACGTCCCAGGAGACTTCTGAGCTTCTGGAAGGAGCTGGGTTGGCTAACATAGTCAACCGTCCCACCCAACGCATAAAGGACCACCTTTGAGTCTAAATGCGGAAAAGGGAGCCCACAATACAATACAATACAATACAAAAACATAATAGTAAAGCAAAATAAAAAACCAGCCAAGAGTGTGTCAGACACGCCCACAAATAGGGTTTGTAGTCAATAAGTATCAGCGTTACGAAGTTAGGTACCTAATTTCGTTGCTGGTTTGTTCGCAGTAGTGAGTAGGTATGCTTACGAACCACAAATTAAAAACCTTTTATTTTTCTTAAAACTTGCGTGGATACAGTATCCGATATAGTTTTTATGGTAACTTCAGACTAAGAACTAATTTTCTTTTCAAATATTTAGCTCTAGGCAGAGAAAACTATCGAAGAGAATACTTCGAGGCAGAATCACTTTTGCGATTTAAAAAAAAAACTCGCCTTAATTTTTAGAGATATATTTAACGATACCCTACTTAATATAGCAGATGGTATTTTTTATCCTCCTTTCACATGTACCTACGCCAAAAAATAAAATCTTTTTTTTCCCAACATTCTAAATTTGTGTCAAGCAACACGATCTATCTTCACATCAAAGATGTCGATCGATTGAAAATGACGGAGTTATGAGGGCGGGGCATACAGTTAGTTTGTGTCTTAAATGGGTAGGTGGATTTGCTGGCGATAGTACAGAAATCTGTATGTACATGTATTAAAACTGTTACAGGTCGGTGTCAAGTACCCCTGCAATAGTTTTCAAAAGAACATTTTGATAGCGTGTCTTAGAAACAGCTACAAAAAAAATATGTAGGTACAGCTTGATGGGCCGCTCCTGCAGGCCTATCACTTTTGGTAGGTAGGTACCTAAATAGGTAAATAAAAAGTATACATACCTATTACCTACACAACTATTTAATAAGAAAACAAAAACAGAAGTGAAATAAGTAAGTAGAAGAAATAGAAAGAAACAAGCATCCTTCGACATGGGTCAACTCGGATTTGCTTCTTCACATAAAAATAATAAAAGAACACCGGTGTTGGTACTGTAGCCAACTACCTATATCATCAAGATGTACCTAACTCAGGCGCTCAGACTTTGAAACAGGAGGGATCGAAGTGGGCTTTCCCCTTCAAAGTCAAGTAACAAACTCACATCGGCGGTAGTGCGGGGTTTCTCCAGGTTATTCCATCATCATCGTCATCACCATTATCTTTGCATGCCCTAATCGTACAAATCACGCATAAAATAATAACTGTCGGCAACTGGCTGGTGCCGCCTACACGTTTATCTATTTTTCATAAAGTCATTATATGAAAAAGGCTTTGGTTTAACTGTTTACCAAATTAAATAAAAATCGCAAACCAAAAAAATGTATTTTAATCCCAAAAAAGGTAAATGTCTACCAAAAATTGGCACCCTATTTTATACTTAAACGCATACATTTATTTAATTTTACGTTAGCCAATTAAAGTACATGAGACCCAAAATAATATAATTATCTAATAAATAGTAAATGTTTACCAAAATTTAAACTCCAATTTATACCGAAATGTTATCTAAATACTACTATTTAATTACTCTAATAAAATAAATGCTCCTTAAAAAAGTTTTGTTTTCCCAAAATAAGCTAAGTTTGCCCACATTTTCATATTTTAAATTTATGACGCAGATAGCGTGTCGTTTCTGGCACATCGCCGGCCGCTGCATCTGTGGCCGGCCGCTGCCGCGCCGCGGCACGCTCGCTCCGCTCGCTCGGCTCGTGCGTTGTGGTCAAAGTTCTAACCTAACCTAACCTAACCTGGCGCTTTCCGCGCCAGGTTCGGTTAGGCTATGTCTAACGGACCTATAAACTAAGATTTTTTGGGTACACCTCTAGTGAAGTTCAATGACATGACACCAAATTTATACCTACATTTTATTGCAGGCGTTGTAAACTTGTAATTTAAATTGGTAGCATTGGCGCGTAAATTGGGTGTACTGAATTTGGTAGACATTTACTAATTTTGACTTTCGATTACATTTTAAAGTATGAGCATAACTTTGTCAGATAAGCGCACTTTTTAAATTGCGTTGCGGATATACATTTTTACGCATTTGTTTTTTGGTACAATATTCATTTTTTGGTATACCTTGTCGTTTTAAGTTAAACGTGTTTAGGTATTCAAAACTGATTTTGGTATACAATATATTTGTTCCCTATGAAAAAATAGATAAACGTGTAGGCGGCACCAGCCAGTTGCCGACAATAACCATGAGACAAACATCGAAAATGAAAACGTACCATTATGTGTAAAAATTGTGCATGAATCACTCAAACATTAAGCGATGTTTTTAGATGTTTGGTATGGTGGAAGATAAACGTTTTGATCATATTTTATGATTAGTGAGAACCTTTATCAGCACTGGAGGTACTCTCTGTCTACCTACGTGACGGAACACCATGAACTCGGCAAAATATTAAAGGGCGCCACACACCGGGCCCGTATGCGTGACGTGCACGTTATCACGCGCATAGAGATGGCGTTGTATCGTCTGGGATTGTATGAGGCACCGCACACCGTGCTACTCGCGTGATTACGTGCACGCATACATAGGCAGGCCTCTCATACAATCCCATACGATACAATGTCATCTCTACGCGCGTAATGACGTACACGTCAAGCATACGCGCCCTGTGTGTGGCGGGCGCCCTTAAGAGATACGAAAATGTCTGTATTGAAAAATTTGTTTAGCATGATGTGCCGCTTCTGTCGGCTCAAAAACTTCTCTTGGCGAAACGAAGTTCGCGGGCACCAGCTAGTATTAGAATAAATATATATAAGTAATAATTCAATTCATCGAAATCCCCCAGGTCCAACAGTTCACACAAAAGGCTGTTATTTCAATTTTAATTTTAGAACAGTTTATAAAAGCTGTAATGCTGGCTGGATATTGTTATCAGCTGCGAGAGCCGCCGGAACCGGATGCTCTCCGTCTTGTCCGCGATTACCAGGCCCACCCTATCCTTAATTTCTTTGAAATTAGAACACAAATAAACGTTGTTTTATAAAAGCGGGAAAACAGTCGTTAAGCTTTTTAGATTTTAATAAAGTGTTGAGTGTGAAAAAAAGTATTGTCCGAACTATTATAATGTAATAACAAGTTAGGTACTTTCTAATTTAACAGTATTCGTAGCCTAAAAGAAATCTTGAGGAAAATTTATAATTTACGACTTTACGACACTTACCTACACACATAATATAGATCGCATAATAGTAGTTTATGCAACTGCCTAATAATGAGAGGCTTTAGGATGAGAGTGTCTGTTTGTTTGACACGAGCATTCTAAAGCCTAATTATTTGCAGTTGCATACACTATTTTATGTACACTCTACAAGAAAAACTATGAAAAATAATTCAAACCTCCGCACTGCACTATGGCGATTGCAAGCCTATCTACTGAACCACCAACTGAACGACTTTTGTACATAAGTAACTTTTTAACTAAACGTTAAAATGGAGGCTCATAAAAACTGAACAACTATTAAAATTAAATAGCATTTATCGCTGAATTTTAATTCGAAAAATGATTTGAAGAAAAGATTTAATAATAAATAAGTCCTCATAATTTCAAATGTCGTCCCGCCGCGGGTGACACTTGTTTTTTTTTTTCATTCGACTTACTGATGGCCAGTGTCAAATTGGAACAGATTACAATTTGGTACGCGGGTCAATTCGTTTAATTTTTTTTCAAATACTAGAAATCGAGTTACTTTATGTAGCTGCCAGTAGTATGAAAGTTTTTTTTTAAAGGCTGTATATTCGTAATGCAGTTCATTACGTTCGTACTTTCGATTCTGTAAAACGTATATTACGAACTGAGTGTAGATAAAATAAATTACATCAGACAGCAATTCCATTGGAAGCCTACCAACATATTGATCAGCTGGTAATTGCTATCGATGATAAATGCATCCAATACCTGTCAAACTTGACGGAAGGTTCCGGAAAACGGTTAGTTGCACTGTGCTCCAAAATGCTGACCTATTAAAAATACCTACTTCAGATAATATATAAAATAAATGTTTTCATACACAAAGTTGGAAAAATACTTCTGATGCTAGAGACGCTGTCTCTACATAATATAATTTGGATTTGTTTCTGGTAGAATTCACATTATTAATGCTGTTTCTACATTTTTGGATAAGCATTAAGTATATCGCGATGTGAAACCCTGTCAAAGAAACTAGTTTCAAATGGTTCATCTACACTTCCTTGCACTAAGAAATCATTTTGTGGTCCACCCGCACTAAACGCTGCTGACACTTCCTACTAGCCGTGCTGAATTGTTCTGATTTCGCACTTCCACGACGGCAAATAGAACTGATGTATCCTTGTAGCCCGCTCTTTGTATTGGGCGTGCCTGCAAATCTAGAATAAACTCACAAAAAATCACGTTTCATTAGGTATTTATCTAGCTTATTACTCGTGACTCTACCGAGTGTGAAGTAAAATAATATGATATTATAAATAAAGAATAAAGGTATAAAGTTGTAGAGTGATGAAATCGGGAGCACACTGAAGTGACGTTGTAAAACGTCGTTCGTCTCGGCTGCAGTGCAGGTGGCTTAGTTATAACTAGGCTAATCACTTATTGATTCCATCTCGGTAGGTACTCGCTAAGATTGTGAGCTGCTCTGCATATGCTGATATGCTCGCTAACTAGAAATTCATAAATCTGAGCGCAGGTATTAAATACTTACTAGAATTAAGAAATTAAATCAATCAATCGTGTTTAAGGTGTAGCTACTAGTAAAGAAGAAAAAATTGCAGCGCAATACACGACACGCATGACGCTTATAGATGCGTACCCCTTAACAAAAGCCCACTTTTTTTAACGTTGTGACATTCATAATAGAAACAAACTCGTTTAATCCTCTTCATTTTTTATCCCCGCTTACACTTACAACAGAAAATAAATTCTTACTTCGTACTTAATACATTCTAGTAAGAACATATTCTGGTTCATCATGTAGTAGTTAAAAATAAATTTGCAAATATTGGCTTTATAAACATGCGAGTTTCTCGAAAACCGTTATGTAAAAATAATATGTTACTTGAACATTTAATCAAGCATATTTTCATCTAAAAAATGTACAATGTAAATATTAACATTTTAGTTTTAAACCTGTTACAAACAGCGATATCTAAAGCGACAAAACCAAAATTCAGGAAAAGACCTCAAATCAAGCGTGAGTTTTAGAGTTTTGGTTCACTGTAAAAAATATCAATTATACAAAAAAATAGAGTATATATTTGAGAACAAAGTCTACAGTAAACATTTTACAATTTTATTCAGAAATATAGAATAATACCACGTTTTTATATACGATTTTTTGCAAAATAATGCGCCATTATAACGGCTTCTGTATGAAAAAATAACAGTAGTAAAGATTTAAAAAAAATATATGTTATTTAAGAAGATGTACTTAATCTAATTGCAGAAAAATATATTTATTTTTATTCATAATATCACTGTAAAAAATATTCAAACATCCCCATGTTTTTCGCAAAATGACGCTCCGAGAGGTCTGGCAGGGAAAATTGTATGGGCTTCGTGAAAAGCTCTATAGCGGCCTTAAACGGGCGGGTTGAGGTGCAGCACGTCAAGCAACCCCTTCAAGGGATTAACTTATACTGGACTTGCATACAGCTACTAAAATAGCCAGTGTAAGTTATTAAATCCCATAAGTAGTAAGGTTGAGTCACAGTACTATAACATCCTGCGGTTGAGCTCAGTGAGTGATTACCACTGTTAGCAGTAGTCAACTCTGCCTATCCGTCTCTATTTGTCAACCTACCCCATCAAGGGATTAAGTTATACTGGATTTTCTTTCATACAGCTACTAAAATAGCCGATGTAAGTTGATCCCTTAAATAGTAAGGCAAAAGGTTGAGATACAGCATCGTTCATTCAAAATCATAGTGTCATGACGAGCCTAAGCGGCAGGCCAAATTAAGCTGGTAGCGCAGTATCTAAATATTGCCACCGGCGTAAATTTTCCTCCCGCTTAGGCTGGTCATGTCATTTCATGCATGATACTATGATTGCGATTAGACGAACTAACATCCTTGCGGTTGACCTGAGTGAATGATTGCCACTGTTCGCAGTAGTCGGCTATTTGTCAACCTACCTCTTCAAGGGATCAACTTATGCTGGATTTTCATAAAGCTGCTAAGGATAGCCAATGTAAGATGATCTCCTAAATGCTTAGGTTGACCTGTAATATCTGCTACATATCTGCGGTTGACCTGAGTGAATGATTGCCACTGTTCGCAGTAGTAGGCTCTGCCTATCCGTCTCTATTTGTATGCTACGTAACTTTGCAACTACCTACTTACTTAACGGTTCCCCCGAGGAACTAGCTCAGGTGCAAATCGGCCGCTAAAGCTTTTCAACATAGTTTCATGGTTTTGCACAACTTTTCATGTCTAGGTTCTTGCTTTACAGATTAAAATAATGATATTTATGGTAAATATGATAACAAGGTCTGGCATTTCCGTCATTCATGACCACAATATCTGAAAAGTGGCCAAACCGTAGGATATTGAAAATACCTAACACTACTTTAATGCATACATTACCTACCTACCGCTAACTACTACGAAATCATACAATAAAACTACGTTGTGTCGATGAATAGTTGAAATGTTTATACTACATTAATAATGTAGTGATAATAGGTTTTCATCGCTTTGGCTACATGCAATCTGTAAAGAATAGATAAGTCGCTGAGAATTAGTTGCAAAAACTATCCCAGTAGATGGATCCCTAGGTAGGACAGTGGTCAAGATACACTTGCGAAATCCACGGGCTTGGAATGACCCGCTGTAGCCTAGTTGGTAGAGGCGTCGCCAGTACAGATGGTGAAGGTCGCTGGTTCAAATATAGCCTGTGGTGGAAAATTTTGCAAGTTTTCAAAAATGTAGTGACAGTAGTCACAGTGAATGTATGGCTTCAATTGCGCTCACAGTAGACTGAAGGGTCTATTTTTGGTCCTAAACGGCAAATTCTAAAAACAAGATTATAATAAAAAGGAACTTATTTAACAATCTATTTCTTTAGCGTTTTTAATCATCGATTAGCATAAATCGTTCTTGTCAAGAAACACTCCATAAAGTATTAATAATAACAAACATAACCCAACCCCTGTAATGAACCCATAAATTAAGTACATGACGTAATAATCTAGCTAGGCATTATTTACGTAAATCTATTTTTGTCCGATACGATACGCACCTAACTAATTATGGAGTTAATTAACCTTTGTAGAAGGCTTGTAAACACCAATAAAAGTCACACGATATCAGCTAAGTGAACTCATAACATATTTGGTTGAAGACTAGCTCTTCTTACCGTGGTTTCATTCAAAGACGTAGGTACAGACATTTACAAAATTCCATATCTAGACACACGGCAGTGTGTCCGCCAAGTTCGAGCAAAAAAAGCGACACACCGGCCGTGGGTTATATTACACGAACCATTTCGGGCCAAGTTCGACCCACCTATAACTCAAAATCTATTATATCTATGCATATGAAATTTCTAGTATCTGTCGAGATCTACTTAATTATCTAAAATACAAAATTTCATTAATGTACCTATTGTAGGTCTTGAGATATTGACTTCAGAAAATCGCTATTTTTACTATACACTCACTGACTGACTGACTCACTCATCAAAAACCTAGACCACTTCCAATGGTCGTATTGACTTAAAATTTGGCATGGAGGTAGGTCTTTAGGTCAAGGTAAAGGAAAAAATCTAAAAATGGCCAAGTGTGAGTCGGTTTTAAAAATAATGAAGGTGTAAATTCATACCCCTAAGGAACTAAAACAAAAAAATTATCTATATCTTCCAATCGTCGTACCCACCTAAAATTCATTACGAAAGTTTGTATTTAGTCAAAGTAAAGTATAAATGAGATATATATTTCCTTACCTAACTTAATCATAAGAAAAAAAGAAAATAAACCTTACAAAAATAAATGAATGGAAAGTAGATTCTTATTTCCAAACTGCGAAAAATCAAGTGTGCATTCCTGTAACTATTTTTAACTGAGGTCTGTGTATGGAACTTGGTACTTATTTAGATCTCACTTCTTTTATAGGCGAAGCATTCCAATATTATCGAACTTGGCAGCCTTTCACATTTATGTTTTGGGTGGGATAGACTTTACGGAGACATGCACATGAGCTTTAATTCTAAAGTCGTTTGAAGCCAAACTCCACTCACACATACAAAGAAGCGCGTAGTAAACCGATTGTAGCAAAAGAATAAGATGACTAATCAAGCACGTTCCAATAATGACTAATAGTGAAATGGGTAACAAAATTTCGCACTCCGTGTTAAATGTTCGGATGGCGCATTGGTAAAGACAGTGGCCCACCAGTCAGGGATGTCATGGTTCGTATCCTCATGGGTCGATTCTTTTTTATTTGAACTTTTTTTCTTTAAGTATTTTTATCGTAATTAAACTAAAGACACGTGTTATGTGAAATTTTCCACCTTGACCTTTCACTTTATAAAATAATGATTGACCTCTGAGGATTTTTAAGCTTTCTTTAAACATTTTAAGTATTTTTATTTTTAATTTTGAAATAATGTTACATTCACGGCTTAAAACAGCATCACTCTATTTCTACCCGAGGGTATCCAAGGGCCGAATGCAGGGAATGGGCAGCATTGTGCAGCGTTCAGCGTCATTCTATGTCGTAGTTTTTGATAAAACTAGGTTTTTGTCCAAAAAGCTAGGCGCTTGAGATAACAAAATTTTAACGTAAGTTTTGCCAAATTTTTTATCATAATCCTAAACCAAATCAAGTTCTTAATCAAAGACTACATTATATTAATGTTTTTGGCAATAACTTTACCGTATTTAATCCTAAACTACTTCAGGTTCATGATCGGAAACCTATATTGTTATAGATTTTCGATAAAAATCCTAAAACAAATTAATTTTTATGATAAAATTGAATTTTACCTTTGTTATCTACTGGTCTTTGGTTTTTGGTCAAAAACCTGGTTTGATTAACATCGCTGCGACATATAGCATTAACTTCACCGGTTATTGTAGCAATTGTTCTGTGGTTTTGAATTTAAAGCGGTTGCATTAAGAGTGAGTATCGAGGAGCGCGCATTGTTTTGCATGTATGTGTATAAGATGTAAACACAACGTGTAAACGATTTTAAAAGTGCATAACTTCAGCGTGCTTATATCCACTTATTACTATCACTGTATAAGAAGTGGCATTTATAAAAGCGTGATAGTACTACTCGTATCAGAAGCATATAAACTTGTACTAGTTATTTTAGTAACTATAAGTATGCAAAACCAGTTTATGTTGATTCATTAAATGGGCAGATTGATTAACATTGCTTATACATTTTTTGTAAGCTTTTCTAGTTAGGTATATTGTATAGTAGCAGGTGGGACGTTTCTGCCAATTCTGTGAATTTTATTATCCCTTGTGTTGACAGAAAAATGTTTGGGCGTATGACAACATCCATAATAATATAATAATTTCGAGAGCTTTCGTATGTGTATGTATGTTGTTGTTGTATTGTATATTAGTTACCTTTTGGTACATTTTTATCTTCGAGAGTTACAATAAGAACTACTTTTCATTGCGGGAAAACTTGCTCTCCTTACGCGAAAAACGAAAAGCAGCTCTGCAGAAAAATATCACAATAATTGTAAGTAAATAGTAAATTACAACAGTATTACTCAAATAAAATTGAAATTTTTGGGATTGATATGCTCTCCCAGTGCTGTATTAGGTATTTTCATAAATTATTATAAACAATAAAAAAAATGTCTTGCATCGATCGTTGCATCGATAGCTCAGGTGCAGAGCTGTGGGGCAATGACATGCGGTCCGGTTTCGAATCCCGGTTGATGCATGACTTTTTTCAATTTCTTATTTACATTTATTTGGTCCAATTATTCAAGAAATTAACCCCTACGTGTATAGGAATCATCAAGATTACCGAACTCTCTACATTACGAGTTGGAATGCAATGTAGATTGCGTAAACATTTCTGAAGCTTGTGTGTACGTATTCAGATAACAGCTAAAGTTTCTACCTGTGGCCTACCTCCACGGGAAATCCAATTTTGTAGATTACCTCGTATGTTGTTTGCATAGTTACGTTTTGTTAACTTGTGTCTGCTTTTTGAATGTGGTCGCGAGAAGTGAAATGATATTTGGCATTTTAATTGAACACTTCGGCATTGAAATTGAAATAGAAAATATTATACGCTGCCTTTTGTGACACAGTTAACCTAATTAACTTCCGCTTATGTAAATAGCTTACTAAATTCTCACCCTGAACGATTGTTGTAAAGTTGTAGGTATGTAAAATGAAAATTATTTTATTTGGAGCTGATGGCTTACCAATTGGATCAAAATCTGATCTATAGGTTAGATAAAATATCTAATCATTCCGAAAATTTGGTTTTACTCGAGTTTACTTGTAATAACACCAAATCAAAAGTAGCACAATCTGAATATTAATTAATAGGTGTTATGTTAGCAAATGTGAGATTATAACACCTACCTACATCTACGTAGAGTAGATCGCAAAACCTGCAGCTTCCTCGCTCTGCTTTCAAACAAATTATAACATCATGCTACTTTGCCATATTAAAGCAATATTCCAGCAACATCCATCTCCGGTAGCGAGTATAAAACATGCAATTGTCAGCTCTCCCCCGCCGTTTGTCCTCGAGGGTCCTTTACACGAGTGAGTAAAAAATGCCCAGCGGCCTTCCCTGAGCACCACTAGAGCGCCCTAAAAACTGTCTGTAATTATACTCCTACTGACCCCAACGAGGGCCAAACGAGCCGTAAGCGAGCGAATCAACAGAGATCCTGGTGCAAATAAATGTTTTGTTTATTTTGTTTTCTCTTTTGGGAGAACCGAAGAGGGTGTTTTGTCTGTAAAAGGTTTTCGGATGAGTTGGTAAGGTAGCATACGACTGACGAGTATTTTTTCATGAATTGCGGTAATTTGGTAACTTCTAAAAATGATATTATAAAGAACAAGCAGATGTATTGAAAACAAAGAACTACGATAATTTCACAGCTGTATTTTGCGATAAATTCCGCCATCTTGAATTTATGAATTTCGAATATAGCCAGTGTCAATTGCGCTGCTAAGACGAATCTAACGACACCTAACATGTCGAGATCCGCCCAGTCGTTTAGCTGTAGCCCGTAAAAACTAATTTCTTATCTACATAAATACCTACCCACATTACATACTGTGAAAAATAATAATTCAGGAACACTTTACACAATTTCTCAACTTTATTCACCAAAGTCCTAATACAGAATGTCAAGAGGGTACCGTTATATTTTACAACTTTGACAATTATTAAACTTTACTACATCGCCGCGTATTCGATTGGTACTGCGTTCCGATTCATATTTGGACAAGGTTGTGTAGTCAACTTGGTAGTGCTATCTTTGTTTGTTAATAAACAAACCGAAGGGATTGATCATGTTTGTCCGTCATACGACGAGACGCAGTACCATTCCTTTTCAACATGTTATTTAAAAATTGCAACAATTGAATGTACAATCAACAGTGTAAAAATCAATAACTAACACTCGGCCATCCTGAATCTTAATTACGCCCTCGTAAATAAACCCTTACATAAAAACGTTCTTAGTTTACACTTTTTGTTACGCTAATTTCAACCTTTCAAATCAAAGCAATTACAACAATATTACTATCCGAAAAATTTACAACAATCTTAATGTTCAAAATATTTTTAGAAGAATCATCTCTCTTAATATTCAAAACACTTTCAGCAATTCTAATATTCAGAATATTCATAACAGTCTTAATATTCAAAACATTTCTTTAACAATCTTAATTTCAATATTATTTACAACAATCTTGACACAGTATAAATATTTTCATCCTAATATTTAAAGTTTTATTACTCGCAAAAATATTATTTTGTAAAACATTACTGAGCGAATTACTCAACTACTCGGCCATTCCTGATAATGACACATTGCGTCCTCGTAATGATACAAGTATATATTTTTATTTTAGCTACTCATGACTTAGGTACGTATTTTATTATATTGTACTCAAAATAATTATATTTTTAATTATTCATGTGTTCTTTCATTAACATTACACAGATGATGCTGCTATAAAAATATTTTAATTGACAAACAATATAATTAAATACAAACATCTGTAGTATTTAGGAAATACTATCAAAATTCAAGTTAATCAAACATTATAACAACTTTTATTCATGGTCAACCTGTGGTCTCACCCTGTCTCAAACTCATTCATCTCTTACATGTTATTGTTAATGATTTTAGACTTTATTTTACTACTAAGAGAAACAGTATCTCACACCTGTCATCGAATTATAATTTAGACATTGTGGAACATATCCGTTGTGATTGTGGGACAAACCCATTATTATTGTGGGACAAACCCTGTTTTCAATGTTTCAAACTCGATGGAATGAACCCGTGATTCATGACTTGTTATGATTTATTCGTAGTCATTTTAACTTAAATGCACACTGGTTGTTATGCATTATTTGAATAAGTATCAGATTATGATTTCAGGTAGTATTTTTAAAATCTACTTTCTTGAATGTCTTGTAATTGTTATAATATAAGGACTCAATTTTTAATTACCTAAATTATTTTGAAGCACTTTATTTATACTACAAAGACTTAATCTGGATTTTAAATTTTAAATCTGAATTTCATTTACTTCTGTTAAGCTGTTCATCAAACATTTTATAAAAATTGCAAAAAAAAAGAATAATAAATTTCATTTAATAAATGTGTTGTATATTCGGAAACAAATAGTTTTTTTTTCATATATATTATTTTTATTAAGCGTTTTTTTTTGGTAATATTATTTTCAACCATTTTATTTGTTTCATTTTTATACTATGTTATTATTTTCAATTTATTACAAACCGCTTTATTCACTTACTTTTAATTCGAAATGAAACTTAGTTTTGAAATTTATTACTTGTTTAATTATATATTATTTTCCGTTTATTTATTTTTTTGGGTCACTTGGTGGTGTTACTTTATTTTTCTTTATTTTTATTTTTAGGTATACAACCCTGTTTTGTTGTTAAACACCCATTTTTCATTACTAGGCGAACATAATTTTCACTATGGATGGGACAAACCCTTTTTCATTGTGGGACATACCCGTTTATATTTGTGGGACAAACCCTTTATGATTATGAGACACACCCCCGTTATGATTGTGGGACACTTTCCCTTTTTTTTTTGTGGGACACTACCCTTTTTTCACAATGGGACAAACCCGGGTTCAGCATTTAACGACCGCCGTCTGTAGTCGGGACCGACAGCTTCACGTGCCCTCCGAAAGCACGGGACCGACGGCTTAACGTGCATAAAAAAAATACCCGTTTGGTACACACCTGTTTTTGTATTAATTTTGTCACAATATGATAAATAACTTCTATTTTTTTTTGACACTTTTGTCACGCCAAAATTGCTGAACTTTATTAACTTTGCTTACTCATTTAACTGATACTCGTTTACTCGTTTACCTGTTTGTTAACTTACTTTAAAAATACTTTCGTTTACCTAACATTACGTAATATTACCGCATCGATATTAAATATTAAAATGTCCACTTTTACCAACTAATAATTATCGTATTGATGTTCTTCTTTCCATCACATCAGTGGCTAAACGTTGGTGATGCAAAACTCCATTCCATGTCTTTGCTGTGATACAATGGCTCCCTCCAACTGTCATTCAAATAGTTTCGCGAGTTGACCCTTAATGATGCAATGCTTCCGTCCGTCCAGAAATCCGCAACTTCTGCCACCTTTCATCAGCTGATAGCAGCGATTCATCGTCTCATTAGATCGATATATTTTACCAGGGTCCACCGGTGATACATCATGAAAAGAAAGGAAAAATAGTTATACCGTGTGATACCGGTTTAGGCTGGCATCACGTCATTTTACTTAACGTGGGGGCCGTAAAAATCGACAATAGGACTCAAAACTTCCATTTTATTTTACAATTTTGGGCAATGAACTGCAAAGTTTTCGGAAATTACCCTCAAACATTGTCAGACAAGACAAATCTTGAGTGACCATTTCCATCGCCGAACACGCCCTGCCAACCCCGTAAAGGACAAAGGCATGATACTAGAAATTTATCAAATCTATAAGAATCTAGGTAATCCTTTAATGTGATCGTTTATCAGCACAAGGTAGGTAGGTACATAATAATTATTATAAATAACTCTCAGACGTACCTTTCTGAATCTTGGTCATAATGGGAGCTATTGCATTACATACACCATAACATTTCTTCACCACAAACAGTCCAGGACGATCCATGATGTCGTTGTTCCATTTTCGCTTTTCGTTCGTCATACGACACCATATTTATTTTTCTTCTGGTGCAGGCGCTTCATAACGCGCAAAACTCGTCGCGCAGTCAGGTTTGAGCGTAATAGGACGTGAATTGTATACTTCTGATATGTGAAAAATAATAATTCAGGAACACTTTACACAATTTCTCAACTTTATTCACCAAAGTCCTAATACAGAATGTCAAGAGGGTACCGTTATATTTTACAACTTTGACAATTATTAAACTTTACTACATCGCCGCGTATTCGATTGGTACTGCGTTCCGATTCATATTTGGACAAGGTTGTGTAGTCAACTTGGTAGTGCTATCTTTGTTTGTTAATAAACAAACCGAAGGGATTGATCATGTTTGTCCGTCATACGACGAGACGCAGTACCATTCCTTTTCAACATGTTATTTAAAAATTGCAACAATTGAATGTACAATCAACAGTGTAAAAATCAATAACTAACAATACCTACTTATGGAAAACATAACCCTCCTTCTGAGGCAGTCGGTATCATAGTTTTCAAACCCCGATCAGTTAGTTACGTAGCTCTTTGCACCGTACACAAGCAATGTTTGTGTAGCCGGTGTTAGTGAACAAATACATGGATCACCGTGGCAAACAATTTACATTGACTACGGTGCAAGCCATCAGTTAGTTTTAAACGAACCAGGTAACAAAATATTTGGAAAACTTGCTTTTCTAACGCAGGCAGGACTTCAATCTGCGACTTTCGGCATCTGTACTGCACTGCCGACTTCCCTACCAACTGGGCTCCCGCCACTCAATCTTAGCCTGCGGAATAATGCAAGTGTATCTTGCTAAACCACTAACGCAAATCAAATCACATCCCGCCTGCGTTGTAATTTTTTCAAGTTATCCTAAATTTGGTGTCCAGATAACTAAAAAAATATTGGTTTTTTACCGAAAATTGGGAAATAACTATCCTCTCAAATCGAGAGCATTCTTTGAACAACGCCAAGTTTTACAAAAATCTTTCGCAGATTATTTAAAATGTACGAATCGTTCCCGCACCGCCTATTAACCGAATGACAAGATGAAGGTGGGTGATGTGCTCCATCAAGTATTCAGTCCACGTCTACAGTGACTGATGGCGGTCGAAGCCCTCAGCTCTTTAGGAATCTCCATGTAGAAGGCATTGGTGCACGTTCTATTTAAAATTTCTACGCTGGAAGTGTACTTTTACTACCCAAAGTCCAATATTATTTCATTTACCGGATAAATACTTACACAACTTTGACTAAGGACACACCCCGCTTTATTGTCATACCTATGTGCTTTACATAGAGTTCTATTATACAGCTTCTTTCGTTATTAACACCTGACCGGCAAAATGAAGACTACCAGGCACCGTCACTAGAAAATAATTGTGGAATCTTTTGTAGGTACCAGTTTTGTTAATTCTTTAAAACTTCAAAACCTTATCGTAAAATTACCCTTACTCATTAATTACGTCTGAATTTACTTTTAAAAGATAACATAAATAACAACACTTGCGTTATAATACGCCACTGTTTTCCCTATCACATAAAGCTGTTTTTTATTTCCTCCTTGATGACCACTTTAAAAGACTTTCAAAGCTAAGGACAGCTGATGGTGCAATCTCGCTGATGGTCTATTTTCGTGATCTCGCGTCATTTTGCGTGCCAGATTGGATTTAATGTGAAGTGTACATGAACACTTCAGGTACTTTGTGCGCTATATTAAAAGTAGGTATATACCTTTACTCTTTGATAATCGGAATTACAAGAAAATCTTTCCAACCTAGTAACTTGCCTTTTGGAAAGATTTGGAAAGTATCTTAGAAAAATTTCAAAAAAATACATAAAAGATAAGTTAATCTACCTATAAATGATTTTTTTATAATTTCTTGCAGAACAAACCATTACGAATCATCACTTTTACATAGTCCTCACTAGAATATCCTTTATCAAGCAGGGTAACACACACAGAAACACCACAAAAACAGAAAGCTGTTAAATCCATACAAGAAGAAATATTTTCAATAAAGAAAATAAGAGCTTATGTAATACTACTGACAAGATTTTGACAGCTGTCAAATATGGCCTACCTACTTGAACGGCCGTACTGTAAACCCGAGAACATCATTTGTAAAAACCAAAAATAAACAGCCAATAAAAGCCTTGTATTTATTGTTGAGCAAGCCCTGAAAGCTCGCCCCTCACCAGAATCCGGCCTGAATCCGACACAAACCTGATCAACTTGACCGTGGCCCGGTTTAGCCATGGCCAATAAATTAGCTGGCTCATTATAGGGGCGGGTATGCAGAGCTCTGTCACAACAGCCCCCGCTAAATATCAACTAAAGGTTCCGAACCACTGGAAGGGGGAGATTTTATGTCAGGTTGTGCTGAAAGAAGTGGAAATGCCTCAGTATAACTAACAATATGATTTTAAAGTACACTTTGTATTGCTGGGAATAGCAGTCTCGTAGTTTAGAGAGATGATGCGTAATAAGAGAATAATGTAAATGCTAGGTTGAAAATAAGTGGGAAAAGATTTAGAATTGCTCCCTGCAACCCATTTTTTCCATGTCAAAACATCGTCAAAATTGATACTATTGATAAATACGCCAGCCTTTTTAGTTTTGGGGGCATTCAGTAGAGAAGGCAACGTCCAAGGCCCTGTCTGTACACATGAGACTTGAGACGAGAGATCATGCGACACTCGAAACCATTTTCATATAAAATGTATGAAACAAATAGACGCTGACTACATAGAGTCGCGCGTCACATTGCCGGCGGCCGACTATCACCTTGCTTGACAGATTTTATCACCTGAGCAAAAATAAGTAACAATTTTTCACTTCCTATTTAAAAACATGACGCTAGTTATTTCAGTGATATTTCTCAGGAATTTTACCTACCGCTGCTGTATCTCGAAGCACATAAACAAATCAGTGTCATCCGAACAACGATCGCGTCGTGTTCTTTTGTTCTGTGCCTGCCCCCCTTGTCTCTGGGGGGTAAACATGACGGGGGGTGGGGTCGGGGGGTCAACTTACTAGTTTTTGCCCCGGTGAGCGCGGTCGGCTTCCGCTTTGCTTCCGTAATTAGTTTGTTCGTTTAGTAAGAGAACCGTGTAGTTGACGAGGATTTACCCAGGTTGGATGCAAAAAGAAAAGCCTGAATGATTAATCGCTCGGCTGTGATATATTTTGTAGGTACTCAATATTTACTCATTACGCGAGGACAATATAAAAATAGAGTGACTAGCATGTAACATAGTATGAGTCTAAAAAACATCCAAGACTTTCCGCGTGAGTTTTCATGTCCCGCACAACATTATGTAAAACTGAATTTTACATAACGTTTTAAATACCTAATGGCCATCTACCGACAACGGTAACATTTTCCTCCAGTCCCCGTTAGTTCGGACATCGGGAAAAACACTCTAATTGTTCTGTGCAGTGATGAGTTAGTGAGAGCGGTAGACTGTTCACATTAATGGACATTCTGTTCTCGATGTTTTATGTACATGTCTCGTACAGGAAAGGAGAAAAGTGTTTTAGTTTTTCCTATTGGTCGACTGGTTTAACACCTTCGCCAATTTTCTGTCGAAGTTCGGCCCAAATATCTCTTGATTTTAAGAAAAACCAAGGTAGGTAGCTGATTTATATTGGAATAATCTGTGACTTAGCAAAGATTGTGGCGCTGAACAGGGAGGAATGAAAATAATTTGATGGGCTTACAACCTCCCCAACACTAATATTCAAGTTCGGATTAATTGTATGCCTAGATATCGTAGAGCAATTCCCATTCAATAGCTCACAATCAGACGGCAATCTCGCGACCTGTTATGGATGAATACCTCTGGGAAATTCCTGGCTGCGATCTATGCACGATTGGAACGTCGCGGTACGAAATAGTTTCAGTTAAGGTTATAAAATTGACATTGTTCTATGTGCGCAAAACGCATGACATAGTATTGCTATTCTGTCCTGCATAGTGATGAAACACAATGCTTACATGTAGTTAGCTCACAATCACACGGCAATCTCCCGACTGATATCGATGAATGCCTCTGGGAAATTCCTTGCTGCGATCTATGCGCGGTTGGATGTTGGAACGTCGCGGTAGCAAATAGTTTCAGTTGAGGATATAAAATTGACATTGTTTTATGTAGGCATAACACGTATGTCCTGTATGTACTCATCTGCTTACAGTTAGCTCACAATCACAATCTCACGACCTGTTCCCGACAAATGCCGCTGGG